>JAVSCE010003910.1:0-84110 GCA_032199065.1 Smutsia gigantea
AGGGTGTGTAGAGAAGTTCTTACTGTAGCATTCTGATTTAGGGGTATCTTATGGATTACATCCCCTCACTGACAGTTTTTGTCACCATTTCTTGTCAGCTCTACCTCTTTTATCAACCTAGTCTCTGTCCCTATATCTATGTTTCTCAAAAACAGATATTCCAAGAAGTAGAATTTGTTTGGCTGGTTTATACAAAGTAGTGTATATGTCTATCTATACATAGGCATAGTAGTCACTACTACACATATGCAAACCTATTAAGCAAAGTGTTTTTCCTAAGTAACACTGAGCAGACTAAAGATGGAGGACATTGAGATGGTACCATCTGTAACTTAATAAACTTGGACCAAGTTGGCAGAATCACATGCAATGAAGTCTAGAAACCTATCAGAGTGGGACCACCTCTGGCTGCTTGCTGATCAGGCATCTTTACACATACAGGACTTTCAGGTTTCTAGTAAAACAGCTCAGACAATACATATTTTACAATTTTATGAACAAGGAAAATCACACTGAAACTTTCTATGGATTAATGATGATATAGATATATTCAAATAAATAAATACTTCCATGAGACCTAATTTGACAAGAGCAAGAAATGGTGACAGAGGGAATAAAGTAGGGAGACACAAAATCAGAGAAAAGGTAGGATAGAGATTTAGCAAAATTTAGTATATGAATTAAAATTTTATCAAGATAGTATTAACACAAGCATTAGCAAAATGTTTCCTTCAGGACAACCAAAGAATTAGAGAGTGCTGTAAAAGGATTTATGCATTAGGAACAATCATATGGAAAAAGTTAAATGATCATTTTTTTCTTTAGAATTCTGAAAACTGTGCTCAACAACTATTTGTAGGATTAATGTTTTAATAATAACAATGTCATAAGCAGAATAATGCCCCACTAAAAAGTTCACATCCTAATCCTGAGAACTTGTGAATATGCTGGGTAAAATTACAAAGAGAAATTACAATTGGAGATGTAATTAATGTTTATCAGCTGTCCTTAAAATGGGAAGATTATCCTGGATATTTCAGGTGGACCTTAAAAATAGAAGAGGGAGGTGGAAGAAGAGAATCAGAGAAAGAGAAGCAAAGACAGAAGCTGAGTAAGAGTGAAGGGACAGGAGAACCTGACCCACTGTTGCGAGCTTTGAATATAGAGGAAAGAGGCTACAAGCCACAGAATGCAGGCAACCTCTAAATGCTGAAAAAGGTAAGAAAAGAGAACTATGTAGAAAGGATTAAAGTTACAGTTGGAATTAAGATTGTTAATAAACTGACTTTAAAATAGGGATACTATCCTGGATTATCCAGTTGAGCTCAGTCAAATAACCAGGGACCTTCTAAAGTGGAGTTCAGAAGATCAGAGAGAGATATGAGCTATATCTTGGCTATTGCTGTTAATGCTGCAATGAACATGGGTTATAGGTTTCTTTTCGATATCCTGTTTTTATTTCCTTTGGATATATATTTCCAGAAGTGGGATTGTTGGATCATATGGTAGTTCTATTTTTACTTTTTGGGGAACCTCCATGCTGTTGTCCATTTGTATGTCTTCTTTAGAAAAATGTCTATTCAGTTCCCCTCTGCTCATTTTTTAATTAGATTGTTTGGGTTTTGTTGTTCTGTTTTGTTTTGTTTTCTCTTTATTGATTTGTGTGGATTCATTTTATATTTTGCATATTAAACCCTTATCAAATATGTCATTTGCAGATATTTTCTCCCATTCTACAGGTTGCCTTTTCATTTTGTTGGTAGTTCCAGTTGCTGTACAGAAACTTTTTAGTTTGATGTAGTCCCACTTACTTATTTTTACTTTTGTTTTTGGTGTCAAATTTGAAAAACCATTGCTAAGGCCTATTCCAAGGAGTTCACCACGTTTCCTTCTAGGAGTTCTATAGTTTCAGGTATCAAATTTAAGTTTATTTCAGTTTTTAGTTTATTTTTGTTTATACTATAAGACAGGGGTCCAATTTTAATCTTTTGCATGCAATTGTCTAGTTTTCCCAGCACCATTTATCAAAGTGACTATCCTTTCCCCATTGTATGTTCTTGGATATGTTGTGGTAAATTAATTGGTGATAAATGTCTGGGTTTATTTCTGGGCTCTCTATTTTGTTCCATTGGTCTATATCTCTGTCTTATGCTAGTTTCATACTTTTCAAGTTATTGTAGCTTTGTAATATACTTTGAAATCAGAGACTGTGATGACGTCAGCTCAGCTTTGTTCCTCTTTCCAAGGTTTGCTTTGGCTCTTCAGGGTCTTACTGTGGTTCCACACAAATCTGAAAATTACTTGTTGCTAATTCTGAATAAAATACCATCAGAATTTTGATAGAGATTGCACTGAATCTCTAGATAGCTTTGGATAGTATAGACATTTTAACAATATTCATTCTTCCAATCCATGAACACAAAGTATATATTCATTTATTCATATCTTCTTCAATTTCTTCCATCAGTGTGTTATACTTTTCAGTGTACAGATTGTTCACCTCATTGGTTAAATTTATTCCTATGTTCTTTATTATTTTCAATGTAATTATAAATGGATTGTTTTCCTTAATTTTCTTTGTGATAGTTTTCAGTGTATAATCACACAATTGAATTTTTCATGGATTTTGTATCCTGCAACTTTGCTGAATTTATTAGTTCTAACAGTTTTTTAGTGGAGTCTTTAAGATTTTCTGTGTATAATATTGTACAATTTATGAATAGTGGCAGTTTTATTTCTCCTTTTCCAATTTGATTGCCTTGTCTTTGTCTTTCTTTTTATTGCCTCATCTGGTTAGGACCTCCAGTACTATGCTGAATAAAAGTGGTGAGAATAGGAATCTTCTCCCTGATCTTAGAGGAAAAGCTCTCAGCTTTTCACCATTGGGTATGATGTTAGCTGTGGGCATTCATCAGGTTGAGATATGTTCCCACCTTGTTGAATTTTTATCATGAGTGGACATTTAAATTGTCAAGTGCTTTTTCAGCCTCTATTAAGGTGGTCATATCCTTTGTTTTGTTAATGTGGGGTATCGTGTTGACCGATTTGCAGATGTTGTACCATTCTTGAAGCTCTGGAATAAATCTCAATCATTGTGTATGATCCTTTTAATGTGCTATTTATTTTGTTATGTTACTATTCTCTTGAGGATCTCTGCATATATATACCTCAGGGATATTGGCTTATAATTTTCTTTTCCTGTAGTGTCCTTGCCTGGCTTTGGTATATGGGTGGTGCTGTCCTTGCAAAATGAGTTTGGAAGTGTTCACTCATATATTTTAGAAGAATTTGAAAAGGATTGGTATTAAAGCTTTTTTAAATGTTTTTTAGTATTCACCAGGTAAGCCATCTGGTACTAGACTTTTGTTTGTTAGGACATTTTTGTTTACTAAGTCAATCTCCTTACTCATAATCAGTCTAATCACATTTTCTATATCTTTACAGTTCAGTCTCTGTAGGTTGTATGTTTCTAGGGATTTATCCATTTCTTGTAGATTGTCAATTTTGTTGGCATATACTTGTTCATAGTAGTCTCTTATAATTCTTTGCATTTGTACAGTTCAGTTGTAATGTCGCCTCTTTTATCTATAATTATATTTATTTTCTTTTATTATTAGTGAGTCGATCTACAGCTTTGTCTATTTTGTTTATCTTTTCAAATTGAAATATTAATACATATTTATGATTTCTGACATGGAGCTTGTAATTGAATAACTTTTGCAATGAGTTGATATAATGGTTTTATGTTTTATCTTTTAAATATTATCTCAGATCAAGCCCTTCCAAGGGCTTACGGACATATAAGGACCATCAAGAGTTATAGGAACATTCTGACCTCATAAATAAACACAGGTGCAGGCCACACACATCACTCAGAAAGTAATAGTATATAGTAAAAACGAATAAAACATTCTATGCGTTGTTTCTCTTTATTTTTCTAAAACTCAGAAAATTATATTCATATAATTTTAAGTCTCTACAATTCAGTTTATATTTGTGTGACATGAGGGAATTGAATAATATGGCAGATGGTTATTATACCTCTAAAAGTTCATTTATCAACAATAATAATAGACACCACCCATGCCATTTAACATGAAATTAATTTCCTCATGCAATTTAATTTCTGATGCATGATTATGTTAACCAATTGGCCTTTTATAATCCTACTGAAATTATCTCATTTATGGAACATAAATTTTTATATTGTTCACTTTGTTTTACCAGAAAATATCTATTTTTCTGTTTCTCTATCATCTATCTATCTAAATCTGGTAAACCTTCTATTTACTAAAGCAATATTTCTATGTTTATAAGTATACAACATTTACCTTATGAGCTTTGATAAACTCTTGAGAAGGAATATTTAGTGTCATGCATTCCTGATATATGTGAACTTCCTTCCACCTACCTAGGATTCACTATTCCCACACAGGATGATGCTTTACTCATTGGTACAGTGGTTTAACATGCTTGAAACTCTCAAATTATTTGCTTATTTAAAAAAATGTTTTGCATTTTTTCTGGATATTATCACACTGTGTACATTATATTTTTATTATTATTACTTTGCCAGAGAGTCATTTTGGGGTATGCAACATCTTCTCTTTCCAGTAGTATCCTGCTATCTCTTCCCTGAGTTTAACAATTCTTGATTATTTCTATATCAGATTGTGCTCCTTCTACTTATTAAATATATCACAAAGTACACAGCAGTATGTATTATAAGCATATTTGTGCATTTTGTGAAAATAACAAACAAGGTAACAATAGGGAGGCCAGATTCCTATTAAAATATCACTTTCTAATGGTATTCATCTTATCATGTGAATAAAGTTTGTTTTTTAATCTCTCAGTTAGAAGCATAACCCAGCCCATGAGCAAAAGGACTATATTCATATAATGTGTTCTGATCTAGCAAGAGAAAATCAGATAAACTGCAGGTTCTTCACAGCCTACGAGCATCTGTTCCTTAGGATGAGAGACAAGTGACCAATCTGCTCATTACTGAGCTGAAATCCACAAATAGCCAGGCTACCCTGTCACTCTGATTAACTTTAGTTAATCATTCAAACAGAGGTGATCCCTGATGCTGGGCAGTTTTACTATGACCACTCTGGTTACCAAATAACCAGCAGCTAAAGTGACATATTCCATGAAAATTTTTAAATTGTCCCTTCATTAGAAGCTTACATAATCAGACTAACGTATTATTCTTTAATATAATTATTATTAAAATAAGCACGAATTTTTGTCACTATTACTCATAATATATACATTTTCTACTCTCAGATAAAATTGGAACTATAAATTAGTCTGAATGTAGTGTCAACTTCAGAATAAATAGAATGAGTCTTTGACAATAAAACAAAATTAGTGTTAGACAACATTAGAATTTTTTAAAGCAACATTAACTAAAACGAGTGACAATGTTTAGTTGTCCCCATAACAAATCTTGGTTATAGAGAATGCTAGCCACTTAATATCTATTCTCTTTGTGTATGTGTATTTGTGTGTATAAAGCAATTCAAATGTACAAATAACCATACATATTTAAGATACATTCATATACATTTATATGAATATAAGCATACACAGATATGTAGAAAGAATAACTATATCAACCATTGTGTCAGATGTTGTAAGTCATTATATTTACTCATTTTTAGTCATTTATTTATTTATCTTTCAGCCATACTTTGTATTTCCAGAATTTTTCACAGTGCTATCCACCAATGAGATAAATGCACATTTGTGAATGACTCGATGGTTATTAGGGTTAGTGAAGTTAAATGACTCCATTTTTAAGAATTTTATAGACTAATTTTCTGAAAAGTCTCCCTCAAAAAAGCATATTGAAATGATAAATAAATAAAGCCTTCAAAGTTTTAAACACAAGAATTCCAGAGAAATTCCCATGGTTTAAAATTGAAAGGACAATTGAAAACCAGAAAGATATGTATTTGCCTTATACTTGCAAATATTTGTAATGAAGAACAAGCTACTTAACAAGCATATGTAACAATACACAAACATATCATTACTGAAAATGAGAATTACAAAAATCTACTTGCTTTCGAATAGGAAACAGGAAAGCTAATCTGGGTTAAAAAAACAATTCTACAGAAGAATTAATATGACTTTTTTGTGTTTAGATGGTTTTAACACTTGAATTTTAAAATATGTATGATTCAAGTAACTATAAGCAACAAAATACACATGCCAATCCTTGTTGATAGCACTGGAGTACTCAAACAGAATTTAAGAGTCAAATACCTTTGAAAGGACACACCCTGTTCTCAGGCAACAATGATTTTCACAAGGCTCCACTGAATATGAACTGCTAAAACTGTATTATAATACACAAAAGGAATAATTTATCATGAGAATAAGCAAAAACAGTAAGTAGCAAAGGTGGACTTACAGGAAACTTATTTAAAAATATACTATAAAAGAATATAAGCATGTTTACCATGATTAAATAAATAAGACATAGAATGCCAAATGAACAAAGTACTATCTAAATAGTCTAGAAATAGTTGAGAGAGATACAAATAGGAATTCTAGCAATTAAAAGGGAAGTCAATTTAATTAAAATATAAGCTCAATTATGGGTATAAAACAAAGAAGCACAGCTGTTTATAGAATTTTGTACTGGAATATATATTATAAATAACATGCATGTACATGTATATATGTATATTTAACGTGTGTATATATATATATATATATATATATATATATGTAATGGTATAGATACAGACATAGGTGAGAGAATATGAAAGAGACAGAAAGATATGGAAAAATGAAGGAGAATAAGAGACATTGAGAATGCATTAAATGAGCACAAGAGTTCCAGAAAATGAGGACAGAAAAAAACAAGGGAAACAATAAAGTGGTAAACAAGACTTTTGTAATTGATTTAAAAGAAGGGAACTAAGATTTAGGAATTCCAACAATCCCAAGAGAAATAGGGAAACATAACCTTAATGGCATGTTGAGTATATTAAAAGATGTTGGAAAGAAAAGTAATATTAGTAGTCCAAAAACTAATGTTTCCACTGTTAATAATCAATGCAGAGTAATAGCTTCAAAATTCTGGGAGAAAAATTTGCTGCAGAAACTGTTTTATTTACCTGCTTTATGACACCAAACAAAATAAAATGTTTTAAGCAAAAAATAAGAGTAAAGAGATAATTTACAATAAACATGTCCTCAGCATAGGAGATTATGAAGTTTGTATTTCAAGAAGAATGAATTTGAACCTAGAAAACTGAACCGCAAATAAGAACCATCAGAAAAGATGACAATTATGTAAGCAAACTGAAGCTAAACATGGATGCCTAAAATAATAAAATTTTAAGTAAAAGCAGATCTAAAATACTGGATAATGGTAAATGGTAAGACATGAGAGACTGAGCAGAGTTAAGGCTTTCAAAGACTTGGTTTATTTAAGAGGAGGAATAATAGAATGATGACTATGTATGCTTAAGGACAGTTAATATAGTGATAGATTATTTAGCTTCCAAATCATAGGGGACTAACTTTCTATATTACAAGAGGTTAAATATAAGTATTTCAACACACTGGAAAGCACTCTCAGATTTTCAGTGGTAGGAGCAGCAAGTAGTGAATCTTCTAATGTATGAAAATTGTACCATGATTATGCATTAAATAAATCCCCTGAATTTATGCTAATTATTCTGGTATATCATATAAACAAAATGTAAAAAAAATAAGTCTGTTTTACTTGCTACTTATAAGCCACACAACACATTTTTAGCCACTAAAAGACATTCTGTTTCCCCACTTGATTTCTTGGTAAGAAACATGATTTGATTTTCATCTCCTAATTCAGATGACTTTTCCATATTTAATTATATTAACAAATGTATAGATTTATGCAAATATAGTTTGCTTAACAAAGATAAAAGGAACTTTTAAGTGTCAAAAACTGTAAACATTAATGAAAGGCTAATTAATGAAGTTTTTCTACATGCATAACAATATTTGCCTACACTTTTAACAAAAGACCTTGGTAGAAAATATGGTCTATACTAAATTTCCTCAAAAAAGGAATAAAACATGCATAATACTTATCTAACTTTGGAGGAATACATGAAAATTGCATGTTTAGTCTATAGCATTGTAAGCATTGACACAGAGTAAGTCCTCACTAAATGATGGCTACTAGATTAAGTTTTTCAACAGTGTATTTTATAACTTCATAACTGATTTTTATCACAAGATTCACTTCAACATCACATTTCCTTTCTTCTGGGAAGTTCTGATTTTTTTAGAAAAATATAGATGAATATATTATGGCTGGGAAAAATCTTGCTTTGGGTAGAGACAATTTAAATTTATATTTCTGTGTGTGTGTAACTTTTCTATACAGTTTTCTAGCTTTCTAAGACTCAGCAGGCTAATTATCTCTTAATTCATTTGTTTGTGATCAAATTCAAGTTTCATTTCATGTTTTTTATGAATACAGAAACACATTTTTTATTCATATCAAATTTGTTTACGGAATATTTACAATAAAAACTCCAGGTTTGCTACAAAGCATATGCATAGTATATTTTGTAGCAAATAAGTTAATAAACTAAGTGTGAGTCACTAAAATATAAAAAGCAGAGAAAATTTTTGATATGACCTATAAAGACAGAATAAATATTTTTGAATATCTAAAAAATAGTAAATTCCTAAATATTTAGTAACAGGTGGATTTTTTAAGAAAAGATTTATCTAAAGTAACAAACAATAATTTTCAAGGTCATCAGAAAAATTACCTTGGGTTTTTAACAATTACTGAATCTAATTACATTTACATGCAACTGCCTTTCCCTTTCCTCTATTCCAAAGTTTTTTTATTTCCTGGGATTAGTGTTACACTTGGATCCAGATGAAGGCTTATGTCCTCCCAGACCACAAACTAATGATATACAGAAAAACTGCAACCCTGGCCCTAAGCTTGAAAACTTGCAGAGGGCCGGATGGTACTGCCGACAATGTGGTCTTGTGCCTTTGAGATTCCTCCTGCCCACAGATAGACCATACATCCTATCTCATTTCTTTAAGGAAAGCCATAATTTAAGCCAGGAACCAGCAAACTCTTTCTGTAAAGGGCCAGATAAGGGCTAAATATTTTAGGCTTTGTGAGTCATATGATCTCTTTCCCAAAAGCTCAAATCTACATAATGGTAGGCATGAAATGTATGCAGATAATGTGACTGTGTTCCAATAAGATTTTATTCATGGACACTTGAATTTCACTTAATTTCCACATTTTCTTTCACTGATATAAAATATTTAGGAATGTAAAACTGTTTCTTTGTAGCCCATAAAAAATAAGAGGCAGGCTGATTAGGCCAGCTGGCAATAGTTTGCTAACCCTTGACTTAGGCTACCATGCCAATCATTATGTCAACAAAAAGAGCTGACAGGAAAAGTAACAATGCATCTATACTGTGCTATAAGCTCAGAAAAAGGGTAATCAAAAAGATAGAAACCAACATGATTACTAAAACTTACAAGAAATAGTAATTATGTATGCATATGGTTAATAATAACAGCATTAATATATCCAATTCAACATCAAAAAAAGGTTCTGTAAGTAAAAGTTTATTATTTAAATGACATGATTCATCATTAAGTGACATGGAACATCAAAGTTTCTTGAAGTAAAAGTTTGCTTCCTATTTTAAAAGCAATAAGTTAATTAAAGGAAAGAATACTTGCCATGAGTCCTAAAGTACAGACCAATTAAAGGAAATACCCTAAAATATAAGTAGGAAAAAAAAAGAAAAACAGTTTAAAAATATAAAAATTATGAGGAAAAAGACAAGAAATTTGGAGTTTAGCCAAGGAAATTAATCACTAAATAATACAAATATAGGAAAAAAGGAACTGATGATAAAAAAGAAAATTCGCAAACAACAGACACTTATTCCTAGTCGAAAGAGAGACACAAGTCTAGTTTCTTAAATGCATTGATTAATTGTGAAACCCATGCACATAGATTAATTCTATACTTGGTATCCAATTATATATTTAAGAGAAGCAACAATATTTACTGTCTTTACAGATAATCCAGTTCTCAATTTTATTTCAGTCAGTTTCTATATATTCAAATTCTCTTCATCTATTATTCAGCCATTTAACTGTGTTAGGCAAGTATATGTACTAAGAAAAATGCTATTTTAATACATGTTATACCATACCCAAAATATACAGCTTTTTAGATATCTGAAATATATAGTCCATTTTGATTTTTGATACAAATATTTTAGACATTATCCAAAAATAACCAAATATATTAATTTTTGACAGCTTATCAATTACTTCAGCTTCTTCTCTGACTTCTAAACTATTTACAGCATGAAAATATTACTCTTATCTTACATAGTAAGTGCTTTCTTATTTTCCACTTTGCTTTAATTACTCCTTTGAAGACAAGAGCTTTCAGAGAGCTTGACTTAAAGCAGATCAAGGAGTAATGGAACCACAAATGCAGTTGATGTTAAACCATAGAAACG
This sequence comes from Smutsia gigantea, assembly GCA_032199065.1. Lineage (NCBI taxonomy): Eukaryota > Metazoa > Chordata > Mammalia > Pholidota > Manidae > Smutsia > Smutsia gigantea. The sequence continues at coordinate 10,539 of JAVSCE010003910.1, forward strand.
TTACAGGTTTAATTACATACATCATTTAAAAGTACAATGCAACTGAGAGTATTACACAATAGAATTGAGCTGAAGACCAGTAGCTGAAAACCTGAATTGTAGCACTATGCTAAATATTTTATTCCATTGTGCCTTCCTACGAAACACACTCCACATCCCCTTTCATTCACCGTCTTGAAATCCAGCATTACCATACGCCCACCATAATCCCATAGCATAAAATGACATTATTTTCTGTATTATTTCCATTTCCATTACCTCTTTCTTCTTAATGTTTATTCTTAGTTTTATCACTGTAGTTTCCTCCACTATATGACTATGTCAACCTACCCATATTCACATGTATTTATATGTTTAGTTTAGGAATTTTACAAATGATATTATATGAAAATTAATATAAATTTCAATCTTTTACCATATCCATATAGAAAAATGAAACAACAAAACAACCTACATCTCTGAGAGCAAGAATCTACTGAACAGAGGAAGAAGTATGCTCAGTGCCTTTTGAGGAATAGACTTTAGGAATGGAAGAATTAAAACATACAGTTTCCAAGGAATGAGGCCTATTACAGTAATGGAAAAGAGATTTGAGAATCAGTGTCATTACATCAGTAGGTCTAGGTTCCTTGTGTACAGGTGATTCAGAGAGAAAAGAATCAGAATAAGCAGCTTTAGGTTGAGTGTGTGTGTGTGTGTGTGTGTGTATAATAATGTAATTAGTGTCAGAGTACATCATTGTAATAAGGAAGTACATACCAGAAATTCCAGCATTAATCCACTCTTTCATAAAACATATTCATAAAATTAATGCATACTTCTAATTAATTTACACTAATAGAGTTTAATATGAAACTCTTTGGGTTACCTTATTTTCTATATATTTTATAAACTCTGACTACTTTACATGTAAAATGTCATTCATATGATAAATTTATATGGCAATTTTCAAATAATCTAATGCATTTCATTTTTTCTTTAGATTCTGTACTGAAGAGCTGTAATCTGCTAATATGTATTATATGAAGTACCAAAAAAAAAGTGGATCCATTTTATGGCCTGAAAATCTTTTATCAACAAATGTTGCACTGGGTTTTAGTCTTTAGTAACATTAAATATTTAGGTCTAGGCATATTATATAAATGAACACAAAAGAGTAATAGATAATTAGAGCAAAGAAAATGAAAGAAAGGTAAATCATGGCCTTGGAATAAGAAGAGAAATGAGGACAATTCAAATCAGAACAGAAAAAAGGAATGGAATGGTCATTTGGCAGGGTAACAAGGTAAAAGCAAAGCCTAGGTATAGAAAGGGAATGAGGCTGGGTAAGAAGAAGGTTTCTCTGCCAGAAAGAGAGAAGATATTGGGTTCTGAGCCAGATTGGGCTATGAGGGTGGTGGTGTCCCTTACAGGATTGAGTTATGGCTGGAAAGAACAGAATGTGCCTGGCCAGGGGAGAACATATTGGAACAAAACTATAGCATGTGAAGTGAGAGGACTGTTCAGAGCTGTTAGAAGTTGTGGTTATTTAATCATAACTTTATTCCTTCTGGTGCCAGAAGACTGATGGAACTCCCGCCCACAGTGGTCAAACAAATGGTTTTCTCAACTCAGTCAATTACCTGCCCCATGAATAGAAGGTCAGAATGCTGACTAACCACAATTTAAGACAAATGAGATGCATTAAATGTGTAGTTGCTCACAAGGTTCCTATGACCTACCTGCTTTAGGGATTTAGATACTGCTTTGCTAAATCAAACTAACTGAATGACCAGTATATTGAAATACTTGTTTTAATATTCTTATAGTACACCCTTGCTAAGGATATTATATAAAGTAGTATTACATAAACTACTAAATCATAAACACCTTAAGGAGCTAGAATAATTAATTATTAGCATACCTTAATAGAAAGTAGTTAGTGCCTTTTGAGTCAGAAAGATGTAAAATGGAATCCCAGGTCCATAATTTGTTAATTATTTGAATTAAATTTAACTAATGTCTCAGAGCCTTACTGTTCTACTATTAATGCTTAAACAGTGATAAGGATCCCACATAGTATATGTAATGATGAACTATGACTAAATATGGCTTAGCTCAGTACCTGGCACACATAATAAATACTAGTTTCAGAAAATGTCTGATAAAATCATCGTATATGAACTCTCTTCCTAAAGGCTCTCAAACTTTCCTACTTGTACTAAACACATTTTAAAGCACTCCTAAAATTATGATACTGTCTTACTTAGCAACAAATCCCTTTCTATTGAATATAGGCTCTCTTTGGTTTGCTGTTCACAGCGAGATACAATCAAGCACTGATATTTATTAAGGAGTAAAGGACTGCTCCCTTCACAACAGATTTCAGTTCATGCTTATGGCATTTCAGTTCCTCTCATCTTGACCTACTTATTGTTCCAACTTTCTGTAATTCAAATATGAGAGAGCTTTCAAGTATAAAAACAAATCATTCTTATTAAAATTGATATATTTTATATTCAATGGCCCTTTATATTTAATACACTGGTATGCACTATGCTTTGTACCATATCTCATTTCACCTTGAATCCTCCAAATACCATAAAAATCTTAATGAAATGTGTAAAGTTTTATACCTCTTGGTTTTCTCCACGGAGAAGAATGATGCCTTACCAGTGTAGGGGCGGCAAAAACAACTTCTCTTTGTACAGCAATTTCTTGGTCTCAATGTCTTGCCCTTGTTAAGAATGTTACTTTCCTTATTGTGTACTGTGGGACTTCTTTCACATGGAGATTTCTTCATCTGTCATTTAAGAAAAAGAAGGAAGGTCAGAATGTTTTTCTTATATTTGCTGTTTTTTAAATGCCTTTTATGTAAAGTAAACAACATGCCAGAGCAGGGCGATATATTCTTCCATTGTTCACAAGCGAAATAAATATAGTAGTTGTTTAATTTGAGAAGTATATATCAGAGGATCTTAGAACTAAAAGTTTCTTTTGTATTTTGGGATCTTTTGCTGAATAAAGAAAACCTAAAATGAATAGTAGGTAGTCATTATATTAGTCAGGGTGGTATCTGTATTACTGAGTAACTGTCCTTGGCCAAAGACAGATTTTAGCAGGTCCACATCCTGAAACTAGATGTCAACAATGCATTACTGAGATTGAGAGGAAGGAAAATATCTATGAAAATATATTAAATATACCTACACCATTATGGACAAATGTTTCAGGGTGGGAAACCCAAATATTTATGTTTCTTATCTCCTTGTCCTTAAATCTCAGAGAATACTCACATAAATTAATGCAAGAACAAATAGGTGGAATAAAGAGAAAATGGCAGGTGAACAGAATCAAATGAACTACAAGAAGCAGCATGACAACTTCCCAAGTTTAGCACTAAGATGGCTAAGGCTATACAGCTTCTATTATATGCCAGGCCTCTCACCAGACAGGAAGCTATTTTCACAAGAGAGACATGGGAGAAGATAACTGACTCTCTCACTGAGTGATATATACAAGAAAGTAGGAGAGGAAATAACAAGATGTGTCAATAAGATCTTTAAGAGAACTACCTGCAAAGTAACAGACTGTTCAGTGTAAATCAAGTAAAGCACAACTCCTATTCTAAGACCAAAATCAAATATGAGAATCAAATTTGGGGTGAGAATATTCTGCTCCACAGGAGAAGATCAAAGTATTAATCCACTATTCAGTAATTCACTTGCTCTACTGGTAATACTGTAAAGGTTCAGATCATTTCTTCCAGATGTTTACACTGAGCCTTCAGTCTTACAGAATTTTCTCAATCTGAACTCGTAATCTAAAATGCACACTCAAAATAATGTGGTTCAATAGCTCTTAGTTTTTACTTTCTTCCTCCTTCAAAAACATATTTTCCAAAATTTTCTGTGAAAAAAGGTGTACTCTTGTCATTTAAAAACATTTCTCAATAATTTGAACTGACTCTATTCCCAAATATTAAACATCAAATATATTTGCTTCCTCATGAAGACCCACACATCAAGGTTAGAAAATAATCTCTCCTTCAAGCATGCCAGTGGATATATGAGGATAACTAACACAATATTCTTGAAGACAAGTGCTGAATACATGGAGACAGCCCACCTTAGGTGGCAGTAAGTAGAGGAAAATCACAGATTCTGTTTATTTTTCTCTGTGATACCTTCCATGGTTATATTTCTAAATATTATCTTAGTTTATATTCATAATCCTAGACTCCTTTTTAAACTATAAATTAATAGACCCTCAAGGTAGCAGATTAGATCATAGTATAAAGGAGATTTAGGTAAATTGTTCATATATATATCCCCCAGCTCAAGGAACTTACAATTGTAAACAGATACAATGCACAAAATACCAAGAAAGCTCAGAATAATGAGAAAGCAATCATGTTGAAAGAGAGGAGCAAGGGTAGATACAAGCTGTCTCACATTTACCTTAAAAAATACTCAAATGATGATCTACATGGGTTAAAAACTAAATAATACTCAGTACACAGTAACTGGTTCAACTACTACTAGTAAAAAATCAGTGATGATTTTCAGAAAGTATTTTAACTTACTAATTATTCAGTTAGTCTCTATTATGTGGCTATCATTTTAAGTTTTGGTGATTTAGTAATGAGTAATGCATAAAGAGTATCGCATAAATTGAGCTGGTAATCATATGTACATATAACATGTCATATAGTGATGCACTAGGAAGAAAATTACAGGGTCAGGAAAATAGGGAGTAAATGGAATGGGATAGGACTGTTTTGGAAGAAGATTACAGAGACTTCTCAAGAAAGAGACCTCTGAACAGAGACCAACTGGATGAAAAGGAATGACACACATGAAGATCTGGAGAGAGAATTCCAGGAAGAAAACCATCAGTAAGCTTGGGGACACTGAGGCAGGAAGAGAGCAGCATAGTTGAAGAAAAGATAGTGGGAGAATGCACTGAACTATAGTAAAAAGAAAATGGTATGGGATGATACTCTAGAGGTAGACAGCAGTTAGATCACCAAAAATAGATCAGAAAGACAGAGATGCAGGTCTTGACATGGAGACTGGCCTTTATTTTAGTTGTGATTGAAACCTACTGAGGGATTTTAAAAATGGAAGAGATAAGATCTGAATTACCTTGGAGGAAATAGGAAGCAACAAACATACTGTTCTACCAGCAAGGACGGTTGCAGTCTGAGCAGTGGGGGATGCTACACAAGTAACAGTGAAGGATTATGATTCTTTGAATTCAGTGCATGTGGTGGAGATGTGAAAAAGTGTCTGGCTTCTGGGTATGTCCTGATCATAGGGTAAAATAACTGGTATACAGGTCAGGTATGAGACATAATGAATGAAAAGGAGAATCTTGGATTACTCTTGGATTATGTTTTTAGATAGTTGGTAAGTGGTGATTGTACAGATAGTAATTCATCTAGATGTCAAGTGGACAGTTGGGAGAGCCCATTTGCTCCTGCCCTTGAGCACAAATCATTTTCAGGGTTTCTTTTCTCTGCACTGAGTCAGGGGTAGATGACCCAGAAAGGAAGCTGACCCATGAGGACAGCCTGTTCTGAGCTCACTTACCAGACTTCTTATTGGTTCAATTAATGGGAGGATTTTAATGATCTCCTACATGCTGTTGATTTATACATATATATTTCTAGAAAAAAAAAAAGTAATTTCCTTTCCAGGACTATTTATGCAACTTGCCTATCCAAATAGATACCTAAACTCAAAAATCCTTCAAACTGAATCTCCCTGGAAAGATCTTTTCCTTCCTGTTTCTCTATTGATGAATCATACTACCATTCTATAAATTCCTGAATCTCAGACCTACGAATGCATTTGGTTCTCTGACTACCAGCATATACCAGTTAGTGAAGTCATATTGATAAAAATCTCAAAATACTTTTAATAAAATTGTCTTCAAATTGTCCTATTTACTGCCTTTGCATAGACACATGCCATTTCTTTCCTGGAATATTCTTCCAGCCCTCTGTGCTAAATCTGGTCCTACTAAAATTTAAACATTTTGATATGTGTCATTTCTAAAATCTTCAATGGCTTCTCAATACTCTAGGATAAAGTCTCTTTTTTTGCACATAATACTCATTTTCTGGTCTTACTAAATAATAAATACTTAATGTTCAACTATCATCAAATCCCCATCCCCACCACATATACACTGGAATCCAGCGGAAATGGTTACAATCAACTTTTTTATGCAGACGCAGCATAGTTCGCACTGACCACTTGCTTTGATCACCCTTTTATTCTTGCAAAGAATACCTTTTCAACCCAATTCCTCTAAAAACCTATAAATGTAACTGGATCAAAACTTGCTTCATATGAAACTGTTCTTTGCCCCAGTTAGAATTATCTCCTTTACTGTTGATGCCTCAAAATGAATCCACATTTCTACACTTACACATCTAGCACTTTCTTATAAATAATATTTTTATTTTTCTCTCTTAAACAGAAAAAGAACAATATCTTAACAGATATTATTGTTAAGCAGAAAAGAACAGTATACTTCCTAATAATACTCTGCCATTAGATCTTTGACCCATTGCCCCAGAAATCATATGTGCCATTCTGAAACTGAAATTTGGTGGAGTAAAAAGTGGATAGTTAAAAGAAATTATTCAGGGATTTTGCTGTTTTACATCTCCCAGAGATGGTGGTGTTCACACTTCCATAGCACTGGTTTATATAGCAGTAGCCATGGCAGCAGTTGGCCAGGGGTAATGATAACCTAAGGTACAATGCATTCCATCCAAACTCCCTAAATGAAAAATAGTTTTTCCAGTTATATCCCACAATATTTGCTTTTCATTCACCATCAAATACTTTGATCTATTTTATATGCCTTCATGTATTTTTCTAATTAATTTAAATTATGCCTGTAAAAAAATAACCTTAACAATCATGTTTATCTATCAAGCAACAAAAATTCTACTTCCATCATTTAATCTTCATTTATATTTATGAACTGTATAAGTGAGTAAGTTTTTTCCCTTAAACATAAACAATATAATAAGCATTCGAGTACTTATTTTGTGTGAAGGACTTTGAAACATGCTTTGTGTAAATGAAATTGTTTATTCCTAATGTTATCCCTGTAAGGTAGACATTATTACCTCTGCTTTACTGTGCAGGATATTGAGGCACAGAAAAGTTAATCACATGGCTCAGAGTCACACCTGGTAAGTAGTGAAGCTGGCATTTGCACTTGGACTTCTCTCTACAGAGCCCACACCTATTCTCTTGTCCTATATTGCCTCTAAAAGCAGAATAAGAAGTATAGTTTATGTCTGCTTGTATTCTTTTACTGAGATTATTATTAGCTTAGGCTAAAAAAATAAATGAGTATTCTTCAAATATTTTTAAGATTAGAGAACTTTTTGTTGTCTTTTGCCCCAAAATAAAATATGAAAAATATAAAAATTTATCCAAATTCAACAGAGAAGTGAAAAGAACTTCAATGACTATCTTCTTGTGTGGTTTCCTTGTTAATCAGTATGGTCCATATATGAATCAGTTGATACTAATAAAAAACATATAAAAGAAAAATATATGCATTCAATTTTAAAGGTCTGGAATCCATTGCATGCATTATGCTAGAAATGTATAAATATTTAATTATATCCTACTTCATCATATATAAATATATACACACAATACATACTTATATATGTATATATACATATATCATTATAAAGTGCTATACATTTTATTTCCACATAAATTAGATTTTTAGATCTTGTGTCTTTATATAGGCAATGTCTAAGCCAAAATAAGAATTAGCTTGGCTTGGTAGATGCAGAATACTAATGAAGAACTAGCTTTTAAATTTCTTCCTTAATGTTCTTATATTAAGCCTTAGTCAGAACTGAAGGAACAGAGAGTTCCAAAGCACTGGAACCATGACAAAAACATCTTCTCTTGAATTTTATATCATTTATTTCAGTTAAATACAAAATGTCAGAAATGAAAAGGACACCACCAAAAAAAAAATTTCTGAGATCTTAACTTTTCACCCCAATTACGGCCTTAAGTGTAAAAAATTTCCAACAGCACAAAACTAAGTGAAAAGAAGCTGGCTTATTTCCAAAAGACTTCCTTTCAATTATATATATTAGAGAGAACATTACCTTCTAAAAATCAATATTCTACAAACATAACTTTTTCCTAACCTATCAAAAGTTGAGGCTCCAATGTAATTCTGTAAACTAAAAGCCCAATACTTATCCTACATATTGTTGAGTATACCTCCCTGAGTAGGAACAGTTTACTCACATATTCACATTCACTTATACATTACAAAAAATTGTTGAGGTGATAAAACATCTTGAACTCTGTGACCTGCAAAAACCTCTACAATTATCCATATAAATAGGTACATAAAACATTGTATGTATTGGCTGTCAGTGATGTACTCTAAAGTCAAAGATAATCATCACTGACATAAATCATTTCCTGAGTTAACCATTAAAAATAGTTAAGTACATAATGTGCACTAAATGCTAAAAATGAAATATTTTTATTCACATGTGAAAGATGAGGTATTTGGTTGGCTCAAAGAGAATAGTAGCACTCAATTTCATAGGTTTTATGTTAGCTTTCTTTTCTAAACCTACTGGGAGGAGAGATAGATGAGAAAGGAAGGGGTATTACATGGGAAAAAAATATAGAATAAGAATATTAATGAAATTAATATCTGACCTAATCTAACCTAAATTCTTTATGATGCGTGTAGTTACATAGAGTGCATTTTCTTCTTGAACATGTTGTTCTCCTAATCTATATCCTCTGGATTTCATTCTGATTTGTTCCTTTGCTTTCCAGGCCTGGTGCTGAGCTTTCAGATTTCATTTCCTTGACCTCCTGGATTTGGTCATCTATTTTCTGGAAGCTAAAATTTCTGCTACTCTTAATTTTTAAAGTAAAGTCTGGAGCCTTAAGGAGTTCTCCAAAAGGAATCAGAAGATATTACTCAGGCAAATATCTGAAAATCTAAAAACAGATATTTATGCCACTCTCATATTTGATATTCTAGCAGAAATATTTGAGTTAATAAAAATGTAGAATTCCTCAAGTTATTTTTTAAAATATACAAAACATCAGCTTGAAAGGGCACCTAGAATGTCAAATAGAATATATAAGAAGAAAATTTGAATAGAGACATAATATAGTAAATGTTTAAAGTATAAAGAGATAGTGCTGAAGATTTCTAGAAATGAAAATCAATTTATTGAAAATTAAGAATTGGCTTTCTTAAGAGAAACACTGTATACATGAAATCAATACATTAATGCTTACCGTTTTGAAGATAAAGCATTTATTATTTTTATCTGAAGTAGTCACAATAAAAAGAACACACACTGGGACACAGATACCTCATATTCTTAAGCAATGAAATCACTCAGACTATATTACATACCTAGATAAAATGAAACAGCAAATCACAAAGAGACATATTAAAAATATCTTATTTCTGAAAACAGTAATAAATACCCCACCAGCAAAAGAAAAGAAAAACCTAGAAGAGAGTATGATTACTTAGAACTGAATTACTATAACAGAACATGTAGAAAGCAGCTAAAGGGAAAATTTAAACATGGAAGACATTTTCCAGAAATAAGAAACTCTGAAAGCTATGATCTCAGTCCTTAACTCCAAAAAGATGTATTCCATAATACTAATAGACCACAGCCCTCAAAATAAGAAATAACAAAGAAAAAGACATGAATCAATGAAAGAAATAACAAATAGTTGGGAGTAAATCACAGTATCTTAAATGGTTCATCAAATATATATTACTTCCCAAATATATTTTCACTTTTAATAAAAATCATTATAATGTTTCATCATAAAATTTCTCTTGGAAAACTTCCTAAACTAAAATAAAATTGATAATATACCGTGACTGAACACACTGTAACTTCTAATCAACTGCAAAATATTTTGGAATTTGCTTAACAAAATTAATAGTGATTTGAGAATCACAGACCCTTCTTTCCTCAGTGGTTTAGTTATTACAATTAAAAAATCCATATCAATCTATTGATCTTTCCATCATCTGTCTATCTTTTGTAGCCAAGAAAACTGTTAAATCATTAAAATGCAAACATAAAGCAAAAAACAGACAAATGAGACTTGGTAAGCACCTTACTTGAAAATGGATTCCCCACTAGGTTCAAATCTAAATAATGATTTTCCCATAGGCTATCAGACGATTTTTTCATCAGAAACTTTATAGGCCAGAAGGGTGTGGCATGAAATATTCGAAGTGCTAAAAGGGAAAATATACAACCAAGAATACTCAACTCAGTAGGCTGTCATTCAGAATTGAAGGAGAGATAAAAAGATTTCCAGATAAACCAATTTTTAAAGTAATTCATTGCCACTAAACCAAGCATACAATATATGTTAAAGACACTTCTTTAAATAAAAATGTTTTTAAATTTAAATGATTTTCATTATTGAACACAAATTTACAGTAAAGGTAGCAGACCACTTTCTTACAAAGTTAGTATGAAGTTGAAAGGACAAAAATAGTAAAATGAATTATATATAAAAAGTAGTCAAAAGATACATAAAATAAAAAGATGTAAATTATGACATATATACATAAAATGTGGAGGGGGAATGGTAATAAAATAAAATAGTGTTTTTGACTAGGAAAACGATGGCAATGTAAGAAGTGAGGCAGAAACCTCCACTCAAAACTACATAAAACATGAAAATGCAGCAAATACAACTAATCCAGAAAGAGCAACCTGAAGACTGAAAAACAGACTGCCTACATCTGGGGAAAAGAGAACTCACAGAAAAGGGTAAAGTAGGAAAGCTGTGATCCAGTGGGACCCAATCCTCCCCATACACTGGCCTACAGGTGGGAGGAAGAGAAACAGAGTGGGGAGGGAGTAGAAGCACAGAACTGCTGAACACCCAGCTCTGAGATCTGCTACAGGAGCATGAACCCACATTATATGGTGCTATGGACATTAGTGGGGTTGGAAAGCAAAGATGGGAGGACTGCTGGAAGAGACTGAGATTCTGGCTGTTTGTGGAGAACAGGTACGTACAACTGGCCATCCTGGGGCAAAAAAAAAAAAAAAAGGTGGGAACTTTGAAAGACTCCCCAGGAAGGAGAGGCGTGCTAAAAGGGCAAGGATTACACAGAGCTTGTTTCTCAGGAAAAAGGGCAGGTGGATGAAATCTTCTCAGCATACTCACCCCAGCAGGTTGGGAACTCTCAGGAGCTTCAGACGCTCCATCCCCCTGGCTGTCAATGCAGCTCCAAGGCCCCCCACTGCATTATGCAGCCTGTCACTACTTCCTCCCAACAGACACCAGTTCCACAAACCTGCTAGCCCCCACCATCAGTGCAACACGAGTCCAAAGGGTGGCCCTATCTATGGAAGCTAAAGGGGAATATCACAGAGGTTTCTCCTTGCCCATTTGGACCACTGGACCTCTCAGTGGAGCATGGTGCTACATCCGGGAATGCAAGAAAGAACTCTTTCTTCCCAACAGCCACCAGTTCTGCTTGGCTGCAGTGTGCACGATTCCTACAGGTGCTCAGAAGCTCGAAAGAGTAAAGCTTCTGGGCAACAGAGGGCACCACCTACGCAAAGTTTTTATTCTATAGGAATCACTAAAAAAATGAAACAGCAAAAGAATTTTACCAAAGCAAAACTGCAGGAAAAAAACACCAGAAAGAGAGCTCAGTGAAATTGAAATCACCAATCTCCTTGATAAAGATTTCAAAATAAAATCATAAACATGCTCATGGAGCTACAGAAAAATATTAAAGATCTTGGGCCTTCAAGAAAGAGATAGAAATTTTGAAAAATACAGTATCTGAAATGAAACATACAGTGCAGGGATTTCAAAGTAGATTAGATAAGGTAGAGGATATGGTAAATGAAACAAAAATAAGAGAACAGGAAACAAAGAAACTGAGGAACAGACATTAAAAAGATCTCTAGGAATGAAAGAATGACAAGAGAACTGTTCAATCAAAACGGAACAATATTCACAATATAGGGGTACCAGAAAAAGAAGAAGAGAGAAAAATGGATAGAAAGTCTCTTTGAGGAAATAATTGCGGAAAACTTCTCCAATATGGGGAAATAAATAGTCTGTCAGGTCATGAAGTGCACATATCTCCCAACACAAGGAACCCTAGAAAGACAACACCAGGATATATAGTAATTAAAATGGCAAAGATGAAGGACAAGGAAAGAGTTAAAAGCAGCCAGAGAGAGAAAAGAGATCACTTATTAAGGAAAGCCCATCAGTCTTTCAGCAGACTTCTCAGCAGAAACGTCAAGGCCAGAAGGGAATGGCATGATATATTTAATGCAATGAAACAGAAGGGCATCCAACCAAAAACATTCCACCCAGCAATATTGTCATTTAAATTTAAAGCAGGTATTAAACAATTTCCAGATAAGCAAAAGCAAAGAGAATTTACCTCCCACAAAACACCTCTACAGTGTATTTTGGAAGGACTGCTCTAGATGGAGGTATGCCTAAGTCTAAAAGCTGTGACCAGAGAAAATCAAACCACAGTAAAGGAAGTAGCACAATTAATTACTAAGCAAATGAAAAATTATTCAACTATGCACAGTTAGTCAAGGGATACACAAAGACTACAGAATATGACACCTAACACCTAAAGAATGGAGGAGGGAGAAGAAGGGGGAAAAAAAAGAGCCTTTAGATTGTGTTTGACACAGGATAATAAGCAAGTTAAGTTGGACTGTTAGATAGTAAGGAAGCTGCCCTAGAAACTTTGGTAACCATGAATGAACTAAAAGCTGCAAAGGCAATAAGTACACATCTATCAATAATCACCCTAAATGTAAATGGACTGAATGCACCAATCTAAAGACATAGAGGTACAGAATGGAAAAAAAAGCAAGACCCATTGCCAACAAAAGACTCACTTCAAACCCAAAGACATACACAGACTAAGAGTGAAGGGATGGAAAAAGATATTTCATGCAATAGAGAGAAAAATGAAGGATTTCCAGCACTACTATCAGACAAAATAGACTTCAAAACAAAGAAAGTCACAAGAGACATAGAAGGACATTATATAATGATAAAGGGGTCAGTTGAATAAGAGGATATAACCATTATAACTATCTATGCACCCAACATAGGAACACTTAAATATGTGAAACAAATACTAACATAATTAAAAGGGGAAATAGAATGCAATGCATGCATTTTAGGAGACTTCAACATACCACTCACACCAAAAGAAAAATCAACCAGACAGAAAATATGTAAGGAAACAGAGGCACTAAACTATGCATTAGAACAGATGGACTTAACAGACATCTACAGAACACTGCACCCAAGAGCAGCAGGATACATATTCTTCTCAAGTGTACATGGAACATTTTCCATAATGGATCCTATACTAGGCCACAGAAAGAGCCTCAGTAAATTCAAAAAGACTGAAATTGTCCCAACCAGTTTCTCAGACCACAAAGGTAGGAAACTAGAAGCACACAAACACATGGAGGCTTAACAAAATGATCTTAAATAATTAATGGATCAGTGACCAAATTAAAACATCAAATATATGGAGACAAATGAAAACAACAACTCAAAAACTGTGGGATATGGAAAAGGCAGTTTGAAGAGTGAAGTATATAGCAAACAGACTTACCTCAAGAAAGCAGAACAATCCCAAATGAAGAGTCTAAACTTAGAATTAATGAAAAAAACTAGAAAAAGAACAAATTAGTCGCAAAGTCAAGAGGAGGAGGAACATGATAACGATCAGAGCAGAAATACATATAATTGAGAAGAATAAAATAATAGAAAAAAATCAGTAAAACCAGGAGATGGTTATTTGATACATAAATAAAACAAAAAAACACCTAGACAGACTTATCAAGAAAAAAGAGAGTGTACACACATTAAGAGATTCAGAAATAAGAACAGAAAAATCACTATAGGCACCAGGGAAATAAAAAGAATTATTAAATAAAAAATAATATGCTAAAAAATTGGATAACCTAGAAAAAATGGACAACTTTCTAGAAAAATACAACCTTCCAAAGGTGACCCAGGAAGAAACATAAAATCTGAAGATACCAACTGCCAGCAACGAAATTAAAGTGGTAATCACAAAACTACCTAAGAACGAAAACTCTGAACCATATGGCTTCACTGCTGAAGTTTACCAAACGTTTAAAGATGACCTAATATTCATCCTCCTTAAAGTTTTCCAAAAAGTAGAAGAGTGAATACTTCCAAACTCATTCCATGAGGAGCATCACTGTAATACCAACTCCAGGCAGAGATACCACAAAAAAAGAAAATTACAGACAAATATCCCTGATGAACACAGATGCAAAAATACTCATCAAAACATTAGGAAACCAAATCCAAAAATATATCAAAAAGATCATGCAGCATGAACAAAAGGGATTTATTCCAGAGATGCAAGTATGGAACAATATTTGAAAATCCATCAACATCATACACCATATCAACAAAAAGAGGGACAAAAATTACAGGATTATCTCCATAGATGCTGAAAAAGCATTTGACAAAATTCAACATCCATTCATGATAAAACTCTCAACAGCATGGGTATAGAGGGCAAATACCTCAACATAATAAAGGCCATATACAACAAACTCACAGCCACCATCATATATAACAGCATAAAGCTGAAAGATTTGCCTCTAAGATCGGGAACAAGACAAAGATGCCCACTCTCCCCACTATTATTCAACATAGCTCTGGAAGTCCTAGCCATGGCAATCAGACAACACAAAGAAATAAAAGGCATCCAGGTTGGTAAGGAAGAAGTTAAACTGTTAAAGTTTGCAGATGACATAAAAAACTTAAGGAATACACAAAAAAACCAGTATAATAAATGAATTCAGCAAACTTTCAGGATACAAAATTAATACACAGAAAGTTGTTGCATTCCTATATACTAATGATGAACTAACAGAAACAGGAATAAGAAAAACTCCATTTATTAATGCATCAAAAAGAAAAAAAATACATAGGAATAAACCTAACCAAGGAGGTGAAAGACATACTCTGAAAACTACAAGACACTCATGAGAAAAATTAAAGAAGAGACAATAAATGTAAATACATCCCATGCTCATGGATAGGAAAAATTAATATTGCCAAAATGGCCATCCTGCCTAAAGAAATCTACAGATTCAATGCAATCCCTATCAAAATACCAACAGCACTCTTCAGTGAACTAGAGCAAATAGTTCTAAAATTCATATGGAACCACAAAAGACTCCAAATATCCAAAGCAATCCTGAGAAGGAAGAACAAAGCTGAGAGAATTATGTTCCCCAACTTCAAACTCTACTACAAAGCTACAGAAATCAGAACAATCTTGTATTGTCACAAAAACAGCCCCATAGATCAATGGAAAACAACAGAGAGCTCATATATAAACCCACACATATATGGCCAATTAATATACAATAAAGGAGCCATGGATATACAATGGGAAAATGACAGCCTCTTCAAGCAAACAGTGCTGACAAAACTGGTCACCTATATGTAAGAGAATGAAACTGGATTATTGTGTAACTCCATAATTAAAAGCAAACTCAAAATGGATCGAAGACCTAAATGTAAGTCAAAAAATTATAAAACTCACAGAAGAAAACATAGGGAAAAATCTCTTGAATATAAACATGAGCAATTTTTTTCCTGAACACATCTCCTCAGGCAAGGGAAACAAAAGCAAAAATGAACAACTTGAACTACATCAAAGTGAAAACTTCTGTACAGCTAAGGATACCATCAACAGAATAAAAAGGCATCCTACAGTATGGGAAAATATATTTGTAAATGACATATCCAACAAGAGGTTAACATCCAAAATTTATAAAGAACTCACAAGCCTCAACCCCCAAAAAGCAAATAAGCTGATTACAAAATCGGGAGAGGATATGAACAGACACTTCTCCAAAGAAGAAATTCAGATGGCCAACAGGCACATGAAAAGATGCTCCACATCGCTAATCATCAGGGAAATGCAAATTAAAATCACAATGAGATATCACCTCACACTAGTTAGGATGGCCAACACCCAAAAGACAAGCAACAACAAATGCTGGTGAGGATGCGGAGAAAGGAGAACCCTCCTACACTGTTGGTGGGAATATAAATTAGTTCAACTATTGTGGAAAGCAATATGGAGGTTTCTCAAAATAGAAATACCATTTGACCCAGGAATCCCACTCCTAGGAATTTACCCTATGAATGCAGCAGCCCAGTTTCAAAAAGACAGATGCATCCCTATGTTTATCACAGCACTATTTACAATAGCCAAGACATGGAAGCAACCTAAGTGTCCATCAGTAGATGAATGGATAAAGAAGAGGTGGTACATAAACACTATGGAATATTATTCAGCCATAAGAAGAAAACAAATCCTATAATTTGCAACAACATGGATGGAGCTAGAGTGTATTATACTCAGTGACATAAGCTAGGTGGAGAAAGAGAAGTACCAAATGATTTCACTCATTTGTGGAGTATAACAACCAAGCAAAACAGCAGCAGACACAGACTCCAAGAAGGGACTAGCAGTTATCAAAGTCAAGGGTTTAGGAAGGATAGGTTGGCAGGAAGGGAGAAGGGTTATAAGGGGCACTATAATTAGCAATCACAATATAGGCAGGTCACTTGGAAGGCAGTACAGCACAGAGAAGACAAGTAATGACTCCATAGCATGTCACTACACTTATATACAATGACTGCAGTGGGGTGTGTATTGGGGGGACTTGATAATATGGGTGAATGTTGAAATCACAGTATTGTTCACATTAACCCTTCATAAGATTGTATATCAATGATACCTTAAGTAAAAATAGTGCTTTGAGAATATAGTCCCAGTTAAGTGACCATCAACCTAACAGAGATTGTTAGCATGCTGTATATAAACCTTATGGTAACCACAATCTAAAAGTGTATAATAGACTCACACAAGAATAAACAGAATGGAATCCAAGTATAACACTAAAGGAAATCATCAAATCACATGAGAAGAACAAAAAAAAGGGAAGAACTACAAAAACAACCAGAAAACAATAAAATGTCAGTAAGTACATATGTATACATAATTAAATGTAAATGGGCTAAATACTCCTATCTAAAAACATAGTGTTTCTGAATGGATAAGGAAACAAGACCTCTCTATATGCTGCCTACAAGAGACTCCCTTCAGACCAAAAGACACATAGAGTGAAAGTGAAGGGACAGAAAGTTATTCCATGAAAATATAAGTGAGAAAAAGGCAGGAGTAGCAATATTTACATCAGACAAAATAGACTTCAAAACAAAGAACAAGAGACAAAGAAGGGCATATGATAAAGCGATCAGTCCCACAAGATGAAATAATTACAAATATCTCTGAACCCAACATAGGAGCACCTAAATATATAAACAAATATTAACAAATGTAAAATGATAGACAGTAACATAACAGTAAAGCAGTTTAACACTCTACTTACATCAGTGATAAGTCATCAGACAAAAAATATCAGTAAGGAAACAATGCCCTTGAATGACACATTATACAAGATGGACTTAACTGATGATATACATACAGAACAAACCACCCAAAAAGCAGGAGAAAACACATTCATCTCAACTGCATATGGATCATTATCTGATAGATCACATGTTAGGCAACAAAACAAGTCTCAATAAATTTAAAAAGACTGACATCATGTCAAGTATCTTTTATGACCAAAACGGTATGAAACTAGAAGTCAATTACAAGGAAAAAAAAAACTGGAAAAAAAATGGCAGCTAAGTAACATAGCACTAAGTAATCAATGGATCAATGAAAATAAAAGATATATTAAACAACACTGGGAGACAAATGAAAACAAAAACAAAATGGATCCAAACCAATGGTATGCAGCCCAGGCAGTTTTAAGAGGGAAGTTCTTTGCAATATAGGCCTACCCCAAGAAACAAGAACAATCTCAAAAAAAAAATCTAACCTTAAAACTAAAGAAACTAATAAAAGAACAAAGCCCGAAGTTAGTAGAAGGACAAAATTAAGATCACAGCAGAAATAAATAGACTAAGAAAACAGCAAAAATAACCAACTAGGAGCTGGTTCTACAAAAAGACAAACAGAATTGACAAGCCTTTAGCCAGACTTATCAGAAAAAAAGAGAGACAAAAAATAAACAAAATCAAAAATAAAAGAGGAGAAGCTACAACTGAAGCCACAGAAATTAAAAGGATTGTAAGAGAATTCTATGAAAAATTACATGTCAAAAAATTGGACAACCTAAAAGAACTGGTTAAATTCCTAAAAACACAATATTCCAAGACTGACCCAGTAAGAAACAGAAAATCTGAACAGACTGATCATTAGTAATGAAATCGCATTGATCATTAAAAAAAGAAAAACTCCCAAAAAACAAAATCTAGAACCAGATGGGTTCCTGTATGAATTGTACAAAACATTTAAAGAAGAGCCGATAACTATCCTTCTTAAAGTATTACAAAAACAAAAGAAGGAATACTTGCAAACTCGTCCTATGAGGCCAGCATTACTCCAATACCAAAACCAGAGAGAGACACTACCAAAAAAGAAAATAACAGATCAATATCCATCATGAGTATAGATTCAAAATCCTTAACAAAATGTTAGCAGACCAAATTAAAAAATACATTCAATGAATCATTTATCACAACCAAGTGGGATTTAGTCAGGGAATGCAAGGATGGTTCAAGATCCACAAATCAGTGTGATGGAGCCCATTAACAAAAAGAAGGATAAAAATCATACAGTCATCTCAATAGACATTTAAAAACCATTTGACAAAACACAGCATCCCCTCATGATAAAAACTCTCAACAAAGTGGTATAGGGGAACATATGTCAACAAAATAAAGGCCATATATGGAAAACCCACAGCCAACATTCTCAGTGGTGAAAAGCTGAACATTATTCCTTTGAGATTAAGATAACATGGATGCCCACTCTCACCATTTTAATTCAACATAGTATTGGAAGTCTCAGTCACAGCCATCAGACAAGGAAAAGAAACAGAAATCATCCAAACTGGTAAGGAAGAGGTAAAACTGTCACTATTTGCAGATCATATCATAATATATATAGAAAACAAAACTCTGGAGACTCCACCAAAAAGTGCTTTTAAAACAAATGAATTGAGTAAAGTTGTAGGACACAAAATCAATACACAGAAACCTGTTGCATTTCTATATACTAATAAGAAACTAGTAGGGAAATCAGGAAAAGAATCCCATTTACAAATGCATCAAAAAGAATAAAATATCTAGGAATAAATCTAACAGAGGTGAAAGAATTCCACTCTAAAAACTAAAGACATTGGTGAAAGAAATTGAAGAAATATAAATAAATAGCAACCTATTCCATGACATGTATACAAAGAATTAATATTGTCAAAATGGCCATACTACCCAAAGCTAACTACAAATTCAATGCAATCTCTATTGAAATACAGTGACATTTGTCACTGAAGTGCAAATAATCCTAAAATGTGAATGGAACAAAAAAGACC
Organism: Smutsia gigantea; assembly: GCA_032199065.1. Classification (NCBI taxonomy): domain Eukaryota; kingdom Metazoa; phylum Chordata; class Mammalia; order Pholidota; family Manidae; genus Smutsia; species Smutsia gigantea. The sequence goes on from JAVSCE010003910.1 coordinate 30,118, forward strand.
CCAAAGAGCCAAGGAAATCTTGAGAAAGAAAAACAAAGCTGGTTGCATCATGGTCCCTGGTTTCAAACCATACTAGAAAGCTACAGTGATTAAAACAGAATGGTGCTGGTACAAGAACAGATACATGGATGAAGGGAACAGGATACAGAGTCCAGAAATAAACCCTTGTTAATATGGTCAATTAATGTATGACTAAAAGAGTCAAGAATACACAATGACAAAAAGACAGCCTCTTCAATAAATGGTGTTGTTAAAACTGGACAGCTACATGAAAGAGATGAAACTGGATAACTGATTACCACATACACAAAAATAAACTCAAAATGGCATAAAGAGCTAAATGTGAGACCTGAAACCATAAAATTCCTAGAAGAAAACACAGGCAGTAAACTTTGTAATATCAGCATTAGTATTTTTTTTTCTGAGTATGTCTTCCCAAGCAAGGGAAACAAAAACAAAAGTAATTGATACTTTGGCTTGGAGATTAAAGATGGCAGTGTGGGAGGTGAGATGGAGAACTCCTCCCAAAACCACAAATAGTACAAAAACATAGTTAATACAACTAACCCTAAAACAGCAACAAGAAAGAAGGCTGAACCAGACTGCAAACAGACCTCACAAACAGAGCACAACTCATGAAACGGTAACATATGAAAGCCTTATTCCAGCAGGAACCAAGCCCTTCCCCCATACCAGCTCATCGGCAGAGGAAGAGAAACAGAGTGGGGAGGGGGTGGAATCTTGGGACTGCTGAACACCTAGTCTGGAGATCTGCTTTGTGAGAAGAAACCTATATTGTATGGTGCTCTGGACGCTAGGGAGGTCGGACAGGCAGAGTGTTGGAGAGACTTACATTCCGGCCGTTTGTGGAGGAGGGGATCAACATCCGGTAGCTATGTGTCAGAGGAAAGGCAAGCACTCTGAGAGGCTTCCTAGCAGCAAGAGGACTGCTGAAGGGGAGGATTTGCATGGAGTTTGCTGCATGGAAGAAGTGAGAGCTGGACAAGGTTGTTGGGGCATGCTCTGCACAGATGGTTGGGAACTTTGATGAGCTTCAGGTGCTCCATCACCCTGGCTGCCTACTCAGCTCAAAGGTCCCCCACTGTAACACGCAACCAGCTGCAACTCCCACCTAGCCTGCTGGCACCAGTTCGCAAACTGGCAGTCACTGTGCTGGTGTCATGTCAGCTCAAGGGAGGCCCCGACGACAACAGCTAGAGATGCAAAGCACAGAGGCTTACACCTGGGTGCTTGGCACACTGCCTCTGACACTGGAAACAGGCAACACAGATGGGAATCAGGAAACATATCTTTCCTCCCCCCAGGAAACAGCTCAGCTCCCCTACAATGACCAACCTCACTCTAGGGGCTGAGCAGCTACAGAGACTGGAGCTTCTGTGCACTAGTGGGCAAAACACAGAAATATGATGAAACTTCAAAAGAACATGGGTCAGACAAAAATCTAACCAACCCCACAAAAAAGTCCAAATGAAACTTAACTCACCAATTTTCCTGAAGGAGAGTTCAAAATAAAAATTATAAACATGCTTATGGAGGTACAGAAAAATATTCAAGAACTCAGGAACGACTTTAAGTTGGAGATTCAATCATTAAGAAATTCCATATATGAAAAGAAACATACAATGGAGGGATTTAAAAGCAGATAAGATGTAGTAGAAGAGATGGTAAATGGAATAGAAATTAGACAGGAGGAATACAAAGAGGCTGAGGCACAGAGAGAGAAAAAAAGATATCTAAGAATGAAAGACTATTGAGAGAACTGTGTGACAAATCCAAATGGAACAATAGTCACATTAAAGGGGTACCAGAAGAAGAGAGAGAAAAAGGGATAGAAAGTGTCATTGAGGAGGTAATTGTTGAAAACATCCCCAATCCAGGGAATGATATAGTCTCTCAAGCCATGGAGGTGCACACATCTCCCAACACAAGGAACCCAAGCAAGACAACATCAAGACATATAATAATTAAAATGGCAAAGATCAAGGATAAAGACAGACTTTTAAAAGCTGCAAGAGGGAGAAAAAAGATCATGTACAAAGGAAAACCCATCAGGCTATCATCAGACTTGTCAACAGAAACCTTACAGGTCAGAATCGACTGGCATGATACATTTAATGAATGAAGCAGAAGGGAATCAAACAAAGAATACTCCACCTGGCAAGGGTATCATTTAAATTTGAAGGAGGAATTAAACAATTTTCAGATTAGCCAAAGCTGAGAGAATTTACCTCCCACAAACCACCTCTACAGTGCATTTTGGAAGGACTCCTATAGATAGAAGTATTCCTAAGACTAAACAGATGTCACCGAAGGGATAGACAAAGAGTACAGAATATGATTCATAATATACAAAGAATGGAGGAGGAAGAAAAGGATGAAAAAAAAGAACCTTTAGGTTGTGCTTGTAATAGCATATGAAGTGAGTTAAATTAGACTGTTAGATAGTAAGGGAATTACCCTTGAAACTTTGGTAACCACGAATCTAAAGCCCACAATGGCTGTATGTACATACCTATCAATAATCACCATAAATGTAAATGGTCTGACTTCACTAATCAAAAGACATAGAGCTACTGAATGGATAAAAGAACAAGACCCATCTATATGCTGCCTACAAGAGACTCACTTCAAACCCAAAGACATACACAGACTGAATGTAAAGGGATGGAAATAGATATTTCATGCAACAAATAGTGAGAAAAAAGCAGGAGTTGCAGTACTTGTATAAGACAAAATAGACTTCAAAACAAAGAAAATCACAAGAGACAAAGGACATTACATAATGATAAAAGGGTCAGTCCAACAAAAGGATATAACTATTATAAATATCTCTGCACCCAACACAGGATCACCTACATATGTGAAACAAATTCTAACAGAATTAAAGGGGGAAATTGAATGCAATGCATTCATCTTAGGAGACTTCAACACACCACTCACTCCAAAGGACAGATCAACCAGACAGAAAATAAGAAAAGAAACAGAGGCACTGAACAACATATTAGAACAGATGGACCTAACAGATATCTACAGAACACTCCATCGAAAAGCAACAGAATACACATTCTTCTCAAGTGCACATGGAATATTTCCAGGGAACAGATCATATATAGGCGACAAAAAGAATCTCAGTAAATTCAAAAAGTTTGAAATTGTACCAACCAGCTCCTCACATCACAAAGTATGAAAATGGAAGTAAATTACTCAAAGAAAATGAAAAATCCCACAAACACATGGAGGCTTAATAACAAGCTCCTAAATAATCAATGGATCAAATACCAAATAAAGACAGAGATCAAGCAATATATGGAGACAAATGACAAAAATAATTCAACACCACAAAATCTGTGGGACACAGCAAAGGCTGTTCTAAGAGGGAAATGTATTGCAATCAGGCCTACCTCAGGAAAGAAGAACAATCCCAAATAATCAGTCTGAACTCACAATTAATGAAATTAGAAAAGGAAGAATGAATGAGGTGCAAAGTCAGTAGAAGGAGGGACATAATAAAGATGAAAGCTGAAATAAATAAAATTGAGAAGAATAAAACAATAGCAAGAATCAATGAAAGCAGAAGCAGGTTCTATGGGAAAATAAACAAAATAGATGAACTCCGAGCCAGACTTATCAAGATAAAAAGAGAGTCAATTCACATAAACAGAATCAGAAATGAGAAAGGAAAAATCACTATGGACACCACAGAAATACAAAGAATTATGAGAGAATACTATGAAAAACTATATGGTAACAAACTGAATAACCTAGAAGAAATGGACAAATTTCTAGAACAATATAACCTTCCAAGGCTGACCCAGGAAGAAACAGAAAATCTTAATAGATGCATTACCAGCAATGAAATTGAATTGGTAATCAAAAAACTACCTAAGAACAAAACTCCTGGACCAGATGGCTTCACTTCTGAATTTTACCAAACATTTGGTGAAGACCTAATACCCATCCTCCCTAAAGTTTCCCCAAAAATGGAAGAGGAACGAATACTCCCAAACTCATTCTACGAGGCCAACATAACTCTAATACCAAAACCAAGCAAAGACACCACAAAAAAAGAAAACTACAGACCAATATCCCTGATGAACATGGATGCAAAAATACTCAACAGAATATTAGCAAACTGAATTCAAAAGTACATAAAAAATATCAGCCATCATGATCAAGAGGGATTCATCACAGGGATGCAAGGATGGTACATCATTCGAAAATTCATCTACATCATCAACTACATCAACAAAAAGAAGGACAAAAACCACATGATCATCTCCATAGACGCTGAAAAAGCATTTGACAAAATTCAACATCCATTCATGCTAAAACACTCTCAACAAAATTGGTATAGAAGGCAAATTCCTCAACATAATAAACGCCATATATGACAAACCCACTGCCAACATTATACTTAACAGTGAGAAGCTGAAAGCTATTCCTTTAAGATCGGGAACAAGACAAGGATGTCCACTCTCCCCACTTTTATTCAACATAGTTCTGGAGGTCCTAGCCAAGGCAATCAGCAAACAGAAAGAAATAAAAGGTATCCAGATTGGCAAGGATGAAGTTAGACTATCCCTGTTTGCAGATGACATGATCGTGTACTTAAATAACCCTAAAGAATCCATTCAAAAACAACTAGATCTAATATCTGAATTCAGCAAAGTTGTCGGATACAAAATTAATACACAGAAATCTGTTGCATTCCTGTACACTAGCGATGAACTAGCAGAAAGAGGAATCAGGAAAACAATTCCATTCACAGTCACATCAAAAGAATAAAATACCTAGGAATAAACCTAACCAAGGAAGTGAAAGACCAGTACCCTGAAAACTACAAGACACTCTTAAGAGAAATTAAAGAGGATACTAATAAATGGAAATTCATCCCACACTATTGGCTAGGAGGAATTAATATTGTCAAAATGGCCATCCTGCCTAAAGCAATCTAAAGATTCAATGCAATCTGTATCAAAATAGCTACAGTATTCTTCAATGAACTACAGCAAATCATTCTAAAATTCATATAGAATGACAAAAGACCCCGAATAGCCAAAGCAATCCTGAGAAGGAAGAATAAAGTAGGGGGAATTACGCTCCCTGACTTCAAGGTCTACTAGAAAGCCACAGTAATCAAGACAATTTGGTACTGGCACAAGAACAGACCCATAGACCAGTGGAACAGAATAGAGAGTCCAGATACAAATTCAAGCATATATGGTCAATTAATATACAATAAAGGAGCCATGGATATACAATGGGGAAATGACAGCCTCTTCAACAGCTGGTGTTGGCAAAAATAGACCACTACATGTAAGAGAATGAAACTGGATTACTGTCTAACCCCACACACAAAAGTAAACACAAAATGGATTAAAGACCTGAATGTAAGTCATGAAACCATAAAACTCTTAGAAAAAATATAGGCAAAAATCTCTTGAACATAAACATGAGCAGCTTCTTCATGAACATATCTCCCTGGGCAAGGGAAACAAAAGCAAAAATGAACAAGTGGGACTATATCAAAATAAAAAGTTTCTGTACAACAAAGGACACTATCAACAGAACAAAAAGACTTCCCACACTATGGTAGAATATATTCATAAATGACATATCCGATAAGAGGTTGACATCCAAAGTATATAAAGAGCTCATGCACCTAAGCCAACAAAAAGCAAATAATCCAATTAAAAATGGGCAGAGGATCTGAACAGACACTTCTCCAAAGAAGAAATTCAGATGGCCAACAGGTACATGAAACGATGCTCCACATGGCTAATCATCAGAGAAATGCAAATTAAAACCACAATGAGATATCACCTCACACCAGTAAGGATGGCTGCCATCCAAAAGACAAACAACAACAAATGCTGCTGAGGATGTGGAGAAAGGGGAACCCTCCTACATTGCTGATGGGAATGTAAACTAGTTCAACCATTGTGGAAAGCAGTATGGATGTTCCTCAAAAAACTAAAAATAGAAATACCATTTGACCCAGGAATTCCACTCCTAGGAATTTACCCAAAGATTGCAGCAGCCCAGTTTGAAAAAGACATATGCACCCCTATGTTTATCGCAGCACTATTTACAATAGCTAAGAAATGGAAGCAACCTAAGTGTCCATCAGTAGATGAATGGATAAAGAAGAGGTGGTATATGTACACAATGGAATATTATTCAGCCATAAGAAAACAAATCCTACCATTTGCAACAACATGGATGGAGCAAGAGAGTATTATGCTCAGTGAATTAAGCCAGGCAAGAAAGACAAGTATCGAATGATTTCACTCATCTGTGGAGTATAAGAACAAAGAAAAAACTGAAGGAACAAAACAGCAACAGACTCACGGAACCGAAGAATAGACTAACAGTTACCAAAGGGAAAGATACTGGGGAGGATGAGTGGTAAGGAGGGATGAGGGGGGAAAAGGGGGATTATGATTAGCACACATAATGTTGTGTGTGGGGGACACGGGAAAGGCACTATGGTGATGGAGAGTGACTGTAATGGGGTATGTGGTGGGTACTTGATAATAGGGGGTCTAGTATCCATAATGCTGTTCAAGTAATTGTACATTAATAATACCAAAATAAAAAATAAAAAATAAAAATAAATAATATATTTTAAAAAAGTAAGTGGTACTTCATTAAATCAAAAAGCTTCTGCACAGCAAAGGAAACCCTCAATAAAATGAAAGGCAACCTAGTATCTGGAAGAACATATTTGTAAATGATACAGCTGATAAGGAGTTAATATTCAAATATATAAAAAGCTCATATAACTCAAAACCAAAATAAATTTATTAATAAATAAACAAATAACCACAATTTAAAAATTTGCAGAACACCTAAGAGACATTTACCAAAGAAGACATTCAGGTGGCCAACAGGTACATGGAAAGATGCTCCATCACTAATCATCAGCAAATGCAAATCAAAACCACACTAAATTAACTCACACCAATAAGAATGAATGGCAACTATCCAAAAGACACGAAATAATAAGTATTGGGAAGGATGTGTAGAAGGGAACCCTCATATACTGTTGGTGGAAAGGTACGTGGTAAATTAGTCCAGCCACCTTGGAAAGCAGTATGAAGGCTCTCAAAAAACTAAAAATACGAATGCTATATGACCCATTATTTCCACTTCTGGTAATCCCCCTAAAGAAAACAGTATCACTGATTCAAAAGGTATATGCCCTTCTGTTTATTGCCCCATTATTTACAATAGCTAAGACAGAGAAGCAACCTAAGTGTCCATCAACAGATGAATGCATAAATAAGATGTGGTATATATGTACAATTGAACATTACTCAGCCATAAAGAAGAATTAAATTTGCAACAACATGGATGGACTTAGAAGGCATTATGCTAAGTGACTAAGCCAGGCAGAGAAAGACAAACACCATATGATTACACTTACACGTGTAACCTAAAAAACAAATCAAATGAACAAAACAGAGATAGACTCACAGACAGGGAAGAGACTGGTGGTTCCCATGAGTGAGGTGGCACTGGGGGCAGAAAGAGGTTAAAGAGATAAAGAGGCATAAAAATCTAACTATAATATGAAATCAGAGGAATGAAAGTACAGCTTAGGGAATTTAGTCAATAGTATTTTAATATCTTTATAAACAAACAGATGGTAACTACATTTATTGTGGTGAGCATTTAATAATGTAGATAACTGATGAATCACTGTTGTACACCTGAAACTAATGATATATTTTTTTAATAATTTATTTTGGTATCATTATTCTACAATTATATGTGCAATATTATGGTTATTAAACAACCCCCTTCATCAGGTCGCCCCCACCAACCCCATTACAGTCACAACTGTCCATCAGCGTAGTGAGATGCTTTAGAGTCACTACTTGTCTTCTCTGAGTTGTACAGCCCTCCCCATTCCCCCCCAACATTACATCTGCTAATCGTAATGCCCCAATATCCCTCTTACCCCTCCCTTCCCACCCATCTTCCCCAGTCCCTTTCCCTTTGGTAACTATTAGTCCATTCTTGGGTTCTGTGAGTCTCCTGCTGTTTTGCTCCTGCAGTTTTTTTCTTTGTTCTTATACTCCACATATGAGTGAAATCATTTGATACTTCTCTTTTTCAGCTTGGCTTATTTCACTGAGCATAATACTCTCTAGCTCCATCCATGTTGCTGCAAATGGTAGAATTTGTTTTCTTTTTATAGCTGAATAATATTCCACTGTGTATATGTACCACATCTTCTTTATCAATTTATCTACTGATGGACACATAGGTTGCTTCCATTTCTTGGCTATTGTAAATAGTGCTGCGATAAACATAGGGGTGCATATGTCTTTTTCATACTGGGCTGCTGCAGTTTTAGGGTAAATTCCTAAGAGTGGAATTCTTGGGTCAACTGGTATTTCTATTTTTAGTTTTTTGAGGAACCTCCATACTGCTTTCCACAATGGTTGAACTGATTTGCATTCCCACCAGCAGTGTAGGAGGGTTCCCTTTTCTCCACATTTTCGCCAACATTTGTTGTTGTTTCTGTTTTGGATGTTGGTCATTCTCACTGGTGTGAGGTGATATCTCATTGTGGTTTTAATATGCATTTCTCTGGTGATTAGTGATGTGGAGCACCTTTTCATGTGCCTGTTGGCCATCTGAATTTCTTCTTTAGAGAAATGTCTATTTATGTCTTCTTCCCATTTCTTAATTGGATTATTTGCTTTTTGTTTGTTAAGGTGTGTGAGTTCTTTATACATTTTGGATGGCAACTCCTTATCGGATATGTCATTTATGAATATATTCTCCCATACAGTAGGATCTTTTTTTGTTCTACTGATTGTGTCCTTTGCTGTACAGAAGCTTTTCACCTTGATATGGTCCCACTTGTTCATTTTGGCTTTTGTTTCCCTTGCCCGGGGAGATATGTTCATGAAGAAGTCACTCATGTTTATGTCCAAGAGATTTTTGCCTATGTTATTTTCTAAGAGTTTTATGCTTTCATGACTTACATTCAGGTCTTTGATCCACCTTGAGTTTACCTTTGTGTCTGGGGCTAGACAGCAGTCCAGTTTCATTCTCTTACATGTAGCTGTCCAGTTTTTCCAACACAAGCTGCTGAAGAGGCTGTCGTCTCCCCATTGCATATCCAAGGCTCCTTTATCAAATATTAATTGACTGTATATGTTTGGGTTAATGTTTGAATTTTCTATTCTGTTCCACTGGTCTGTGGGTCTGTTTTTGTGCCAATACCAAATTGTCTTGATTACTGTGCCTTTGTAGTAGAGCTTGAAGTCAGGGAGCGTAATTCCCCCGTTTTATTCTTCCTTCTCAGGATTGCTTTGGCTATTCGGGGTCTTTTGTGGTTCCATATGAATTTTAGAATTATTTGTTCCAGTTCATTGAAGAAAGCTGTTGGTAGTTTGATAGGGATTACATTGAATCTGTAGATTGCTTTGGGTAGTGTAGCCATTTTTACAATATTTATTCTTCCTAGCCAAGAGCATGGGATGCATTTCCATTTGTTAGTGTCCTCTTTAATTTCTCTTAGGAGTGTCTTGTAATTTTCAGAGTACAGGTCTTTCACTTCCTTCGTTAGGTTTATTCCTAGGTATTTTATTCTTTTTGATGCAATTGTGAATGGAATTGTTTTTCTGATTTCTCTTTCTGTTAGTTTATCGTTAGTGTATAGGAATGCAACAGATTTCTCTTTGTTAATTTTGTATCCTGCAACTTTGCTGAATTCAGATATTAGGTCTAGTAATTTTGGAGTGATGTCTTAAGGGTTTTTTATGTACAGTACCATGTCATCTGAAAATAGTGACAATTTGACTTCTTCTTTACCAATCTGCATGCCTTGTATGTCTTTGTTTTTTCTGATTACCGTGACTAGGACCTCCAGTACTATGTTGAATAACAGTGGAGAGAGTGGGCATAGCTGCACTGTTCCCGATCTTAGATGAACAGCTTTCAGCTTCTCGGCATTAGGTATGATGTTAGCTGTGGGTTTCTCATATATGGCCTTTATGATGTTGAGCTACTTGCCCTCTATACACATTTTGTTGAGAGTTTTAATCAGGAATGGATGCTGAATTTTGTCAAATGCTTTTTCTGCATCTATGGAGATGATCATGTGGTTTTTGTTCTTCTTTTTGTTGATGTGGTAGATGATGTTGATGGATTTTTGAATGTTGTACCATCCTTGCATCCCTGGGATGAATTCCACTTGATCATGGTGTATGATCCTCTTTATGTATTTTTGAATTCGGTTTGCTAATATTTTGTTGGGTATTTTTGCACCTACGTTCATCAGGATATTGGTCTGTAATTTTCCTTTTTGGTGATGTCTTTGCCCGGTTTTGGTATTAGAGTGATGCTGGCTTCATAGAATGTGTTTGGAATTATTCCATCTTCTTCTATTTTTTGAAAAACTTTTAGGAGAATTGGTGTTATTTCTTCACTATATGTCTGGTAGAATTCAGAGGTGAATCCTTCAGTTCTGGGGGTTTTGTTCTTGGGTAGTTTTTTTATTACCGATTCAATTTCTTTGCTGGTGATTGATCTGTTTAGTTTTTCTGTTTCTTGCTTGGTCAGTCTTGGAAGCTTGTATTTTTCTAAGAACTTAGGAATTTCTTCCAGGTTTTCCATCTTGTTAGCATAAAAATTCTCATAATTTACTCTTATAATTCTTTGCATTTCTGTGGGATCCGTTCTTCTTTTTCCTTTCTCATTTCTGATTCTGTTTATGTGTGTAGATTTTCTTTTTCTCTAAATGAGTCTGGCGAGTGGTTTATCTATTTTGTTTATTTTTTCATAGAACCACTCTTGGTTTCATTGATTTTTTTTATTGTTTTATTCTCCTCAATTTTATTTATTTCTTCTCTGATCTTTATTATGTCCCTCCTTCTGGTGACTTTGGGCCTCATTTGTTCTTCTTTTTCCAATTTCAGTAATTATGTCTTTGGACTGCTCATTTGGGAATATTCTTCCTTCTTTAAATAGGTCTGGATTGCAATATACTTTCCTCTTAGAACTGCCTTTGCTGCTTCCCACAGAAGTTGTGGCTTTGTGTTGTTGTTTTCATTAGTCTCCATATACTCTTTGATTTCTGTTTTCATTTGGTCATTAACCCATTGATTAATTTGGAGAATGTTGTTACGTCTCCATGTATTTGTGAGCCCTTTTGGTTTCTTTCTAAAATTTATTTCTAGTTTTATACCTGTGTGATATGAGAAGTTGGTTTGAAGGATTTCAATATTTTTGAATTTATTGAGGTTCTTTTTGTGGCCTAGTATGTGGTCTATTCTGGATAATGTTCCATGTGCACTTGAGACGAATGTGTATCCTGCTGCTTTTGCATGCAGAGTTCTGTAGATGTCTGTTAGGTCCATCTGTTCTAGTGTGTTGTTCAGTGCCTCTGTGTCTTTACTTATTCTGTCTGGTTGATCTGTCCTTTGGTGTGAGTGGTGTGTTCAAGTCTCCTAAAATGAATGGACTGCTGTCTATTTCCTCTTTTAATTCTGTTAGTATTTGTTTCACATATGCTGGCACTTCTGTGTTGGGTGCATATATATTTATAATGGTTATATCTTCTTGTTAGACTCACCCCTTTTTTATTATTTAATGTTCTTTATCTCTTGCTACTTTCTTCATTTTGAAGTCTATTTTGTCTGATATAAGTACTGCAACACCTGCTTTTTTCTCCTTGTTGTTTGCATGAAATATCTTTTTCCATCCCTTCACTTTTAGTCTTTGTGTCTCTTTGGGTTTGAGCTGAGTTTCTTGTAAGCAGCATATAGATGGGTCTTTCCTTTTTATCCATTCTGTTACTCTGTGTCTTTTTTTTTGGTGCATTCAGTCCATTTACATTTAGGGTGATTATCAATAGATATGTACTTATTGCCATTGCTGGCTTTAGATTTGTGGTTACGATAGGTTCATGGGTTACTTCTTTACTACCTAACAATCTAACTTAACTTTAAGTTATTGTAAACACCGCCTGACGTTTCTTTGTTTCTCTCCCTTCTTATTCTTCCTCCTCCATTCTTTATATACTAGGTGTTTTATTCTTTGCCTTTAGTTAGTATTTGGATGGTCTGCTTTCTTTGCTATGATTTTACATTCTCTGGTGACATCTTTTTAGCCTTAGCAGTGCTTCCCTCTAGAGCAGTCCGTTTAAGATATCCTGCAGTGGTGGTTTATGAGAGGCAAATTCTCTCAAGTTTCATTTGTCTGGAAATTGTTTAATCCCTCCATCGTATTTAAATGATAATCGTGCTGGATACAGTATTCTTGGTTCGAGGCCCTTCTGCTTCATAACGTTAAATATATCATGCCATTCTCTTCTGGCCTGTAAGGTTTTTGTTGAGAAGTCTGATGATAGTCTGATGGGTTTTCCTTTGTAGGTGATCTTTTTTCTCTCTCTAGCTGCCTTTAATACTCTTTACCTTTGATCTTTGCCATTTTAATTATTATGTGTCTTGGTGTTGTCTTCCTTGGGTCCCTTGTGTTGGGAGATCTGTGGGCTTCCATGGACTGCGAGACTATTTCCTTCACCAGAATGGGAATGTTTTCAGAAATTATTTCTTCAAAGACACTTTCTATCCCCTTTTCTCTCTCTTCTTCTTCTGGTACTCCTATAATGTGAATATTGTTCCATTTGGATTGGTCACACAGTTCTGTTAATATTCTTTCATTCCTAGAGATCCTTTTATCTCTCTCTGCCTCAGCTTCTCCGTATTCCTGTTCTCTGATTTCTATTCCATTAACAGTCTCTTGCATCTCATCCAGTCTGCTGTTAAGCCCATCGATCGCTTGTCTGATTTCTGCATTGTCTTTCCTCACTTCCCTCACTTCTGCCCTCAGCTCTTGCACATTTCTCTGTAGATCCATCAGTATGGTTATGACTTTTGTTCTGAATTCTTTTTCAGGAAGACTGTGCATTTCCATCCCTTCAGGCTCCCTCTCTGGGGTTGTCTAATCTTACTCTGGACCATATTCCTCTGTCTTTTTGTGGCTATAGAAGTGGTCACTGGTAGTTGCCACATATATCAGCGGATAACTTTAACACTTTAAAAAGAAAAAGAGAAAAAAAAAGAAAAAGGAAAAAAAAGAAAAAAAAGAAAAGAAAAAAGAAATAACAAAACAAAACAAAAAAAACAAACATAAAAAAAAAGCCCACCGGGATTAGATTCTGTGGGGATGCTGCAGGTGGTGCTGTTGTTCCACTGTTCCGCAGCCATGGCCGCGCCGCTGCACCAGGCCCTTTATAGCTCTGGCCGGGGTGGGAACGAATGGGAGGCTGTTGATATCTGTGGGAGTTCGAAGTGCGGCCACCCTTTCCCAGTCACCAGCCAACGGGTCCGAAACTCCCCAGGACTCCCAGCCTGCTGGGCTGAGTGTGCCAGGGCGATCTGCCTCCTCTGCTGGGCTCCTGGCTCTTTAAGACTGCTGAGAAAAGTGCGCGCTTTCTTCTTTTTTTTTTCCTTCCCGGGAGCCAGCTCCAAGCACCCTGGCATGTTCCCTGCTCAGATCCTGCACCATGTCTCTCCAATCTCTGCTACACTGCGCGATGTGTGTCAGCACTCCCCGCATAGATCACCGGGGCTGGTTATTTCACGGGGTGTACTTCCATTCCCTCCCAGCTCTGAATCCTCTTCTCCCATCGGTGCACTGTGGTGGGTGAGTGCTCGGGTCCTGCTGGGTCACGGCTCCATATCTTACCCGCCTCGCAGGATGCCGTGTCCTCTCAGGTGTAGCTGCACACTGTGCGCTTTCCTGTGTATTCTGTTCTTTTTGGAATAGTTGTATTTGCTGTATTTTCATAGATACATATAGTTTTGGGAGGAGATTTCTGTCGCCCTGCTCATGCCACCATGTTCCTGGAAGTGATATTTTTTATATACCGATTATACTTCAAAAAATTCAGAATATATTATGAGAAATGCATTTGTTACACAGTTTTATGAGCATATTTATACATTTTAATCATTAATTTTCATATCTGACAGCAAGATTTCTGGGAAATATATACATATGAGTATATATTATATGTATTGAACTAGATAAATATATATTTACTCAAATATAAATATTTATACAAACACATATATATCATATATGTGATACACATAAAGATGATTCCAGGATGAATCCAACAAAACTAATATATATATTAGTGGCATTATATTTGTATTTGTTATTCCTACATCAGTAGTACTTCACCATGTAGTGCAAACTCTGATTTTACATGCCATTCTTATTTGGCAATCAAAAATATACCTTAGAAATAATGTATTAGCAATATCAGCCACAATTCTACCAACTTTAAGATATACAATTTTTCCAAGACAGTCACATAAAGCCTTTGAGTTTCATCCCATAATGAGAATAAGGTTTTTGATATTCAAGGATGACTTTCTCTTTGTTTAGTTTAACCAATGCTTTTTAAAATTGCCATCCTGCTCATGTTTTTGAAATTCCTTCTTTGCTCTAACTTAGCATCAAGCCTCATTATTCAGGTACCATGAACTTCAGTATTACAGCTCAGATGGGATCACATGACTCACACTGGGGCAGTGTCTGCCTGGCACTCAACCTTTCATAGACTAGAACCAATTCTGTTTACCTAAAAGACATTTCTATGGTTTATTTCTTTGTGGACTTCATCTTACCTACAGATTCTACTTGGCTTAGGAAACTATTGTCTTTTCTTCCAGTAAACTTACTATTTTCAAGTCTTCTTTCAAGAAACACTTTACACTTAAAATCTTCCACACTTTAGTTTACCAAGCACTATTGCTTCCCTTCCTTCACCAGAGTAATCTTAACTCCAGAAAGAAGGCTTTAGGATGCCATACTTTTTCTTCCCATCTATAATCTAAAATGGATACTGACAGTTATTTGTCATCAGTTACCATGTACTGCCATACGTGACTACAGTCTGGGATCAATATAGAACTCAGAGAAAACCTGCATCTTAAACTTAGTACATAACAAGGCAGGCAAGTTGTGTAATATCTATATGTCTCATTTAATCTATTCTAAAAAAATCAATAAATAATAAAATCCAATCAGATAAAGTTTTGAGCATTACATAGTATCTAGATTTAAATGACATTAAGTTATTAAATACAAGTTCCCTCATTCATAACAGTATTTATAAATGTCTATCTACAAATGTTTAATATTGGTTTGCATTTATGTGTCTTCACAGAGTTCTGCTGCATTTATGACTTTGATATGTAAGATGTCGATTAATTTTGAGCATTGATTAATGTAATGTTAGCCTGGAAATATGTGTTGCTTTTTACTTAATCTATGACATCATGTCTTATGGTGTATTTTGACTCTAACGTGTGCATAATTTGGCCAATAAAAATAATTTTTATATGCATATTAAAATATTAAGTTCAAAAGCCACCAGGGACTATTCTGTTATAAACAAGTAGAAAAATATCTGATATTTTTAGACAATAAATTAAAAATCACTAATTTTTAAAAAGCTAATAAAGCTATTTTTAAATGGCATACTATTATTGACGCTATTTGGTATTACAGTGAGAAAATATACTCCCAAAAGCACCAAGTTCCAAAGAATGAATTGAAATGTATTTTCTCATTCTCAACATGTCTATGACATTACATTTTCAAAGTTTTAGATATGAGTCACTTTCTAACATTCGTCTGGAACTCTTTTATCGATTTTATTTTGCTATGGCATGATGCCCTGTGTCTGCTGGTGCTAATATTTATGTAAGATCAGCATTTTTTTCTGCTGGCTTTGTTGTGTTTGTTTTTTTTCTTACCGCTATAACACAATGTTTATAATTAATTTATTCATACTACTTTCTTTAACCTACTATAATTTTTCATTGTGCTAATAATATCACAGGGTTCTGTTGAATTATTTACTTCTAACAGATAATCATGCATGTTATCAATTTATTTGAAAACACACAAAATTGAAGATTCCTGGATCTTGCTTTTCTACATAGTTAACTTTTCACTGGATTTTTATGATGAACTTCCATATGTATCTATAACAATACACTATAGTCAGATAAAAATTACAAATATGCAATACTGTAAGAGAAATTATGGATAGTAACCAACTCTTCTGGTATATCTAGTAAAATATTTTCTTGCAGCACACCAACATTAGATATATTCAAATGTTTGTATTAAAGATAACCAATAGTATGCCTGAAAATGCTAAAAAAATACAGTTGTCTACTTCTCTTTCTGCTCTTTCCCACCTTCCAAGTTCATAGATGGATATTTTTAGAATATAGCAAGAGGTCCAATAAAGGCACCAGGAAAACTGTTGCAAGCCTAAGGTTAAAGATTAGGAATACCTATGACATATGTGGTAGAAGTATGCTCATACATAATTTAAAATAATTATAAGGTGTCTTTCAGTTCTTATTCTGTGTCTCCGATACATAGCCCTCAATAAAAATGTAAAATCAGGAGGCAAGGGGATGAAGAGAGGGGCATTCCACACTACAAAAGGAAACAGATAATAACATTTTATTAAATCAGTACATGTATTTTATAAGTACTGTAATTCTAAGTCAATTTTACATTAGCTTATAGCACATCTTTCCTCTAGATTATATAATATAGTTATGCAAGCTATTCTTCATAAGCTACTGTGCAAAAACTGACAAAAACCTGGCAAGTGGATTAGCTTATTACCTATTTATTATTTTTAAAATTTTATTGACCATTGTAATAAATAGTTTAAAAACTGCTTTTAAGGATCTGCATTGATGAAATTGAATTTACATTGATTAGTTACAAAATATTATGTTACCAATCTCATTTTATTTTGCATTCATCATTTTTGCAAGAAAAATGATCAGTTTAATATCATTTATTTTCACCTTACATCCCTACCAACAAACCAGGCCTTAACTGCTGAGATTTATTATCATTGTAAAAAGACATTACCTCACAAATTTTTATAAAAACATATGAATTTAAATTCATAAACTTAAATTTGAATAAATATATGTAGTGAAAGTAAAGGCATGTTAGAAGAAATAATACAACCTCACATGTCCACACACAAATTTCATAATATAAAATATGATACTCTATTCTGGTCCTCCCTCCAAAAAATTTCAAATTCATTTCAGCTAAAACCCAAAGTTGCCATCAAGAATGAGTACAGATACCCAATCTTACTTCTTTTCTGTATGATGAGTCTTAAACAGGTACCTTAATGTATTTTCAGGAATTAAAAATGTGTAATTCAACCTTCTCTGATCTTTGCTCCCCAGGAATTTCCCAATAATTCAATTCCACACTTATTCTGTAAGATAAATGCCCCCTATTGTTACATGAACGTTTTAGCAGCATTAGAGGGGAGAAGGCAGAAAAATTCACTTTTATCATGAGATTCCTGTCTTCATAAAACAGCAAAAGATCTGTTAGATTTGAAGTATAGTTCAATGGTTATAGCTGCCATAATATTTTTCAAGAGGACCCATTACTCTACTCATCTTTTTCTTCCCTGAATTTTATAGACTGTAAAACAATACCATCAATATTCTACATATATCTTGCCTCACATAATTATTAAGAACTTACATATTTTTTGTCACCATTTAGAAAATTCTTTGACAGGAGGTGATCTATGATTTATGTTGTTATCTTAATAACATCATTGAGTAAGGCACGAAAGCAATACATAATAAAGGGATTCAGGAATGAAGAATTAACTTAATGGGGCTCAATTAATTTGATAATGAATACCTTTTAAGACTCATTTTGGGGTTATAATACAGAAAAAATAACCCATCAACTTAAGTATATCACAATCTAAAGTGAGAACAGTAAAAAATATAGTAATTATGGACTGAATTATACCCCATCCTCTCCAAATTCATATGTTAAAGTTCTAATGCCTAGTACCTCAAAAGCAACTGTATTTCAAGGTGGTAATTAGATTAAATGAAGTCTTTAGAATGAGGCTGTAACCAATAGGATGGTATTCTTATAAAAGGAACACATACCAGGGATGTACATGCACAGCAAACCGGCTATGTACATAGTAAGAAGACTGACTTCTGGACATATAAACCTGCCAAAGACTTGATCCTGGACTTCTGGCCTAGAGAACTGTGGGAAAATTAATTTCTGTTGTTTAAGCCACCTAGTTGGTGATATTTTATTATAGGAAGACTAGCAAAAAAAACTGTGACAACAGAGAGATTAAAGTTGGCGGCATGAGAGGGGAGACAGAGGCTTCCTCCTAAAACTGCATATATTTTAAAATATAATTAATACAACTCATTCTGAAAGAGCAACAGGAAACAGGACTGCTCCAAACTGGATACACCTGGAGAAAAGAACAAACCTCACGGAATAGGGTAATGTACCAAAGCCATGGCTGGGCAGGACCCAAGCCCTTCCCCCACCCCAGCTCACCAACAGGAGGAAGAGAAACAGAGCAGGGAGGGAGCAGAGGCCTGGAAATGCTGAATAGCTAATTCTAGAGATCTGATCTGGGAGCACAAACACATTTCATGGTGTTTTCATGGTACTTTCATGATTAGGGGGTTGGAAAGGTAAAACAGGCAGAATACCTGGAGAGACTGAGTTTCGAGCCACTTCTGGAAAGCAGGGATCCATATCCGACTGCTCTGGGACAAAACAAAGGTGGGCAGTCTGACAGACTTCCTAACAGCAAGAGGGCTACTAAAGGGGCAAGGTTTGCACAGAGCTTACTGCTCAGGAGAAAGGACAGGTAGACAAAAATTGTCCAGATGCACTCTGCCCAGCAGGTTAGGAACTTTCACGAACTTCAGGAGCTTCAGCTCCGTGGCTGGCTACAGAGCTCCAAAGACCCCCTCTGTGATAAGCAGCCTACTGAGCCTTTCTCCCATCCAGCCCCACCTGGCTCACAAACTGGCAAAACTTACCCTGGTGTTAGGCCAGCCAGAGGGAAGCCCCACCTATAGCAACTACAAACAGAAAGCATACAGCCTTATACCTGTGTGCTCAGCCCACTGGTTCAGGCAGTGGGGACAGGCATAGCAGCTGGGAGGCAGGAAACAGCTCTTTCCTATCCCCAAGCCCAATACCGCTCCCCTGCAACCCCTGACATTGTTTCAGGGGCTGAGCAGCTCCAGAGAGTAGAGCTTCTAGGCACTAGAGAGGACCATATACAAATATGAAATGCCAAAGGAACCTGTTTCAATGTAAAATTATGAATATAACCCCTGAAAAAATTGAAATGAAACTGACCTCCTGAATCTGCCTGAAAGGGATTTCAAAATAAAAATCATTAACATGCTCATGGAGGTACAGAAAAATATTTGAGAACTCAGGGATGAATTCTGGTCACGGATCCAATAATTATGGAATACAGTATCAGAAAAGAAACATACAAGGAAAGTTTTAGAAGCAGATTAGATACAGTGGAGGAGACGATAAATGAAATAGAAACTAGAGAAGAGGAATGCAAAGATGCTGAGGCACAGAGAGAAAAAAGGATCTCTAAGAATGAAAGAATATTGAGAGAACTGTGTGACCAATCCAAATGGAACAATATTCACATTATAGGGGTACTAGAAGAAGAAGAGAGAGAAAAAGGGATAGAAAGTGTCTTTGAAGAGGTAACTGCTGAAAACTTCCCCAATCTGGGGAAAGAGATAGTCTCTCAGACCATGGAGATGCACAGATGTCCCAACACAAGAGACCCAAGGAAGACAACACCAAGACATACAGTAATTAAAACGGCAAAGATCAAGGATAAGGACAGACTATTAAAAGCAGCCAGAGAGAGAAATAAGATCACATAAAGGACAGCCCATCAGGTTACCATCACTCTTCTGAGCAGAAACCTTACAGGCCAGAATGGAGTGGCATGATGTATTTAATGCAATGAAGCAGAAGGGCCTCAAACCAACAATACTTTATCTGGCAAGGTTATCATTTAAATTTGAAGGAAGGATTAAATAATTTCCAGATAAGCAAAAGCTGAGAATATTTACCTCCCACAAACTGTATTTACAGTGTATTTTGGAGGGGCTGCTATAGATGGAAGTGTTCCTAAGGTTTAATAGCTGTCACCAGAGGTAATAAAACCACAGTAAAGAAGGTAGAACAGTTAACTACTAAGCGAACGCAAAATTAAATCAACTATCCCCAAAGTCAATCAAGGGATAGACAGAGTACTAAATATGGAGGAGGAAGAAAAAGGACGAGAAAAAAAGAACCTTTAGACAATGATTGTAATAGCATATTAAGTGATTTAAGTTAGACTCTTAGATAGTTAGGAAATTAACTTTAATTTTTTGGTAACCACAAATCTAAAGTCTGCAATGACAATAAGCACATATATATCGATAATCACTCTAAATGTAAATGGTGTGAATACACCAATCAAAAGACCTAGAGTCACCGAATGGATAAAAAAACAAGACCCATCTTTATGCTGCCTAAAAGACACTCACTTTAAACCCAAAGACATACAGAGACTAAAAGTGAAGGGATGGAAAAAGGTATTTCATGCATCTAATAGGGAGAAAAAAGCAAGAGTTGCAATACTTGCGTCAGATAAAATAGACTTCAAAAGAAAGAAAGTCACAAGAGAAAAGAAGGATATAACATAATGATAAAGGGGTCAATCCAATAAGATATAACCATTATAAATATCTATGCACCCAACACAAGGGCACCTACATATTGGAAACAAATACTAACAGAATTAAAAGGAGAAATAGAATGCAATGCGTTAATTCTAGAAGACTTCAACAATCCACCCACTCCAAAGGACTGATAAACCAGACAGAAGATAAGTAAGGAGACAGAAGCACTGAACAACATATTAGAACAGATGGACCTAACAGACACCTACAGAACTCTACACACAAAAGCAGCAGAATACACATTCTTCCCAAGTGCACATGGACATTTTCAAGAATAGATCATATCCTAGGCAACAAAAAGAGCCTCGGTAAATTCAAAAAGATTGAAATTGTACCAAACAGTTTCTCAGACCAAAAAGATATGAAACTAGAAATAAATTATGCAAAGAAAATGAAAAATCCCACAAACACATGGAGGCTTCACAACATATTCCTAAATAATCAGTGCATCAAAGACCAAATAAAAACAGAGATCAAGCAATATATGGAGACAAATGGCAACAATAATTCAACACTGCAATATCTATGAGATGCAGTGAAGGTAGTGCTAAGAGGAAAGTACATTGCAAAATAGGCCCACCTCAGAAATAAAAACAATCCCATATAAACAGTCTAAACTCAAAATTAATGAAACTAGAAAAAGAAGAACAAATTAAGCCCAAAATCAGTAGATGGAGAGACACAATAAAGATTAGAACAGAAATAAATAAAATTGAGAAGAATAAAACAATAGAAAGAATCAATGAAAGCAGGAGCTGGTTCTTCAAGAAAATAAACAAAATACATAAACCCCTAGCCAGACTTATCAAGAAAGAAAGAGTCTACTCACATAAACACAATCAGAAATGAGACAGGAAAAATCACTACAGACACCACAGAAATACAAAGGATTATTAGAGAATACTATGAAAAATTATATGGTAACAAACTGGATAACATGGAAGAAATGGACAGCTTTGTAGAAAAATACAACTTTCTAAGGCTGACCCAGGAAGAAACAGAAATCTGAATAGACCAATTACCAGCAAAGAAATTGAACTGGTAATCAAAAAACTAAATAAGAACAAAACTCCTGGACCAGATAGTTTCACTTCTGAATTTTATTAAACATTTAGTGAAGATGTAATACCCGTCCTCCTTAAAGTTTTCCAAAGAGTAGAAGAAGAGGGAATTCTTCCAAACTCAATCTATGAGGACAGCATCAGTCTAATACCAAAACAGGCAAAGACACCACAAAAACAGAAATTACAGACCAATATCCCCTGATGAACATAGATGCAAAAATACTCAACAAAATATTAGCAAACCGAATTCAAAAATACATCAAAAAGATCACCTGCCATGATGAAGTAGGATTTATTCCAGGGATGCAGATGGTACAACATTTGAAAATCCATCAACATGATGCACCACATCAACAAAAAGAAGGACAAAAACCACATGATTATCTCCACAGATGCTGAAAAAGCATTTGACAGAATTCAACACCCATTCATGATAAGAAGTCTCGACAAAATGGGGATAAAGGGCAAGTACGTCAACATAATAAAGGCCATATATGACAAACTCACGGCCAATACTATACTTAACAGTGATAAGTTGAAAGCTTTTTCTTTAAGATTGAGAACAAGACCAGTGCCCACCCTCCCCACTTCTATTCAACATAGTACTAGAGGTCCTAGCCATGGCAATCAGACAACACAAAGAAATAAAAAGGCATCCAGATTGGCAAGGAAGAAGTTGAACTGTCACTGTTTGCAGATGACATGATATTGTACATAAAAATCCCTAAAGAATCCACTCCAAAACTACTAGATCTAATATTTGAATTAAGCAAAGTTGCAGAATACAAAATTAATATGCAGAAATCTGTGGCTTTCCTTTATACTAACAATGAACTAGCAGAAAGAGAAATCAGGAAAACAATTTCATTCACAGTTGCATCAAAAAGAATAAAATACTTAGGAATAAACCTAACCAAGGAAGTGAAAGACCTATACTCTGAAAACTGTAGGACACTCATGAAAGAAATTAAAGAAGATACCAATACATGGAAACACATCCTGTGCTCATGGATAGGAAGAATTAATATTGTCAAAATGGCCATCCTGCCTAAAGCAATCTACAGAGTCAATGCAATTCCTATCAAAATACCAACAAAATTCTTCAATGAACTAGAGCAAATCATTCTAAAATTCATATGGAACCACAAAAGACCCCAAATATTCAAAGCAATCCAGAGAAGGAGGAATAAAGCTGGGGGATTATGCTCTCCAACTGCAGGCTCTACTACAAAGCCACAGTAATCAGGAGAATTTGGTACTGGCACAAAAACAGACCCATAGACCAATGGAACAGACTAGAGAGCCATGATATAAACCCAACCATATATCGTCAATTAATATAGGATAAAGGAGCCATGGACATACAATGGGGAAATGACAGCCTCTTCAACAATTGGTGTTGGCAAAACTGGACAGCTACATGCAAGAGAATGAAACTGGATAACTGTTTGACCCCATACACAAAATAAACTCGAAATGGATCAAAGACCTGAATGTAAGTCATGAAAACACAAAACTCTCAGAAGACAACATAGGCAAAAATTTCCTGAATGTAATAAGCATGAGCAACTTCTTCGCGAATGCATCTCTCCTCGAGCCAGGGAAACAAGAGCAAAAATGAACACATGGGACTACATTAAACTAAAAAGCTTCTGTATGGCAAAGGACATTGTCAACAGAACAAAAAAGGCATCCTACAGTACAGGAGAATATATTTGTAAATGACATATCCAACAAGGGATTAACATCCAAAATATATAATGAACTCACACACCTCAACACCCCAAAAGCAAATAACCTGATTAAAAAATAGGCAGAGGATATGAAGAGACAATTCTCCAAAGAAGAAATTCAGATGGCCAACAGACACATGAAAAGATGCTCGACATCACTAATCATCAGGGAAATGCAAATTAAAACCACAATGAGATATCACCTCACACCAGTTAGGATGGCCGCCTTCCAAAAGACTAAGAACAACAAATGCTGGTGAGGATGTGGAGAAAAGGGAACCCTCCTACACTGCTGGTGGGAATGTAAGCTAGTTCAACCATGTGGAAAGCAATATGGAGGTTCCTCAAAAAACTAAAAATGGAAATACCATTTGACCCGGGAATCCCACTCCTTGGTATTTACCTAAGGAATACAACTTCTCAGATTCAAAAAGACATATGCACCCCTATGTTTATCACAGCACTATTTACAATAGCCAAGATATGGAAGCAACCTAAGTGTCCATCAGTAGATGAATGGATAAAGAAGAGGTGGTACATATACACAATGGAATACTATTCTGCCATAAGAAAGAAACAAATCCTACCATTTGCAACAACATGGATGGAACTGGAGGATATTATTCTCAGTGAAATATGCCAGGCAGAGAAAGACAAGTGCCAAATGATTTCCCTCATTTGTGGACTATAACAACACAGCAAAATTGAAGGAGCAAAATAGCAGCAGACTCACCATCTCCAAGAAGGGACTAGTGGTTTTCAAAGGGGAGGAGTGTGGGAAAGCCAGAGGGGAGGAGTGTGGGAAAGCCGGAGGGGAGGAAGGGAGAAGTGGATTGAGGGGTATTATTTTTAGTACACATGGAGTGGGGCGTCATGGGGAAAACAGTGTAGCACAGAGAAGGCAAACAGTGAATCTGTGGTGTCTTACTACACTGATGGACAGTGACTGCATTGGGGTATGGGTGTGGATTTGATAATATGGGTAAAAGTAAGTCACCACATTTTTTTCATGTGAAACCTTCATAAGACTGTATATCAATAATACCTTAATAAAAAAATTAAAAGAAAAGAAAAAAATTGTCAAAACACAAGTATCTTCTATGCAATTTGGCTTCTGTGAACATGATTATTACTTATTTAATAAAAATATAACAAAGTATGTTGTTTAATTACTATCACTTCATATCTTTTTTAAATGGCATGATAAACATTTTCTAACTCCATATTAGAATGATTACGGTGCTTTCTGGATTAATGCAATGTGGGGAGCAGATAAATCAGTCAGACTCCATTTTGTTATAAGACTCCATCTTGCTGTAGTTAGGTTTCAATTTAAGTCTTAAGTTTCGGTTACTCCTTCACCACACCTTCCCACCTAGTGTTCTCATTTAGGTCCACTGCTGACGTCAGGGACAGCTGCGCATGTGCACAACTCAGTGTGTGACTGAACCATACAAGATACCTTGTTAGCATAGTGGGCAACCAATCAGAAAAGACCACACACTGTAATGTCTATATATTCGCTGCTCCAACCTGTAATAAACGAGACTTGATCAGAAAGCCTGTCTTGTCTCCATTCTGTCTTCTGTTCCTCCTCATTCACGCACCCCCTCCTTAGGTTCCTGTTGTTGACCCCACGGCCGGGGGTTCACGTTGCAGACCTGCAGGCTGGGTCAAGTGGTGCCCAACATGGGGCTCGAAGGCATGGGGGAGACTGTGACAAACGCCGTTCCGGAAAGGCTGGCCAGCCAATGATTCTGAGGTTGCTGCGAGAGGATCCTCGTGAGTGAAGGCTTGAGCTTTGGCCGCCACAGATATTCCCGCTCTGTGAGACAGGCCTGAGAGGTAAGCGATCGGCACAATCATGGGTCAGACATTGAGCAAACAAGAGCTCTTTATAAAGGGGCTCAAAGACTCACTCAAGACTTGAGGGATTAGGGTTAAGAAAAAAGACTTAGTAAGGTTTTTTATTTTTCTTGAAGATGCTTGCCCTTGGTTGCCCCAAGAGGGCACTATTGATGAGAAGAGATGGCTGAGAGTTGGTGATTGTTTAAATGATTATTATAAGACATTTGGGCCAGAAAAGGTCCCAGTTACTGCCTTTTCATATTGGAACCTGATCCTTGAAATCTTAAAAATAAGACATTTTCATAAAGATGTTGAAGAAGTGGTCTGGGGAGGAGAAAAATTTCTCAAGACAGGTAGTAAGGTCTCTCTTTTGGCCCCTCCAAATAATGCTTCGGAGGCAAATCCAGATTTTCGAGATTCTGATTCTGTTTCCATTGATATGCCCCTAGATAATGAGGATCTTCCTTCCTGCTGCTCGAAAATCCAGCCTTCTCCCTCCATACGAGATAAAGGGGAGGTCGCCACCTCTTCTCCTTCTATAAAACCCCCATATCACTCTTTAAAGGTTTTCCATGCTAAGATAGATAAAAATGAACTGACCCCTGAAGAAGAGGCTGATTTAGAAATGGAAGCCGCCAGATACCGTAATCCTGACTGGCCATCTCTTGGCCGTTGGCCGCCTCCGTATAATTTTGACCAGGCCCTCCCTCTTTTTTTCCCTCCTTATTCTAACCTCCCCACTACTCAGGAAGTAGCGACGGCCCCTCCAGAGGCTCCTGCCATGGCTATTCCTACTGCAGCCGTAGGCCTCACTGCTGAGATTAGACAATTAAGAGGCTATTGAGTTAAAGGGAGAATATAATAATCTGGTCCGAGAATTATGAGCTTTAGACCTTGAGCTTACTAAGCCTCCCCCAGCAATAGCCTTGCCTTCTCCTGGCCCCTATGAGGATCAACCTAAAACTCACATTAGGAGTTCTACAAAAACAAAAGCCATAGTCCCTAAAAGCAGAAAGCCTCAAGCCCCGATAAATCTTTTCCCGGTCACTGAAGTTAAGGGAGAGGATAACAGTGACAGGGAACCAGCAGTTATTCGCAATTATCATCACCTCAGTTTCAAAACCATAAAAGAACTAAAATATGCCATTTCGCTTTATGGACCTGTAGCGCCTTTCACCCTTTCTATCTTAGAAACTCTGGGAGACCTCTGGCTAACGCCTAACGATTGGTATCAGTTATCCCATGCCACCTTATCTGGGGGAAATTTTATTCTCTGGAAATCAGAATTCTCAGAAAATTGTAAGGAGACTGCCCGCAAAAATCTTGCTGCAGGCGGAGAATCTACAGATTGGACTTTAGAAAAATTAAAAGGAAATGCTCCTTTTGACACCCATGAAGCTCAGAAAGAATTTCCTCCTGGCCTTTTTGCTCAAATTCAAAATGCCGCCCTCAAAGCATAGAGAAAGCTTCCCCGAAAGGGATCAGCCACCACTTCCCTGGCAAATATTAGACAAGGGCCAGATGAGCCTTACAGTGACTTTATTAGCCACCTTACTAGTACAGCTGAGAGGCTTTTTGGAGAGAATGAAACTGAGACAGATTTTATCAAACATCTGGCCTTTGAAAATGCCAATCCAGCCTGTCAGGCAGCTATCCGCCCACACCGAAGTGGAAAAAATATTTCTGATTACATTCAATATTGTGCTGGTATTGGGACTGCTCATAGCCTCGGTTTAGCCATAGGAGCAGCCTTAAAAGATTTTGCTCAGGGTCCTCAGACCAAAAGGTGTTTTAATTGTAGACAAGTAGGACATTTCGCCAGAGACTGCTGTGCTCCCAAGAACGAAACTCCCCACAGGAGAGGTCCCCTTCCTCCTTCTCTTTGCCCAAGGTGCAAAAGAGGAAAGCACTGGGCGGCCAAGTGCCATTCTAAAGCAGATGCTCAGTGAAATCCCTTACCTCCTCAGCAGGGAAACTTCCTGAGGGGCCAGGCCCCGGCCCCCAAAATGAGGCAGACCCCCGGGGTGATTGGGTTTGTCCCACAGGCAAGCAATACTTGTCCCAGCTCTCAAGAGCAACCCCAGGTAGTGCAGGATTGGACCTCTGTTCCTCCACCCGCTCAGTACTAACTCCTGAGATGGGGATACAGGTCATATCTACAGGAACTTTTGGCCCACTTCCGCCCAATACTTTTGGATTGTTGATAGGAAGAAGGAGTTCCATCTCCCAGGGTTTACAAATATACCCAGGAGTTATAGATAATGATTATACAGGAGAAATAAAAATCATGGCGGCTACATCACAAACCCCTTTTGTTATAGAAAAAGGTCAAAGGATTGCCCAAATACTTCTTCTCCCACTTGTAAAGACTAATAACCCAGTAATTAAAGGTGACAGAGGAGATCAAGGCTTTGGCTCCTCTGATGCTTATTGCATACAAAACATTACTCAAGACAAACCTATGTTAACATTAAAACTAGACGGAAAAAGGTTTGAGGGTCTTGTAGATACTGGGGCTGATGCAACAGTCATTACAAAGGAGAAGTGGCCACAAACCTGGCCCCTTTCCACTTCCCTTACCCATTTAAAAGGAATAGGGCAATCAAAAAACCCTGAACAAAGTGCCAAGGTTTTGAGGTGGATAGATGAAGAAGGAAATTCAGGAACAGTGCAGCCATATGTTATACCTGGCCTCCCTGTTAATTTGTGGGGGCGTGACATTCTTTCTCAATTAAATGTAATGATGTGTAGCCCCAATGAAATTGTCACCTCTCAAATGTTAAACCGGGGTTTTCGCCCTAGTCAAGGCCTGGGGAAGTGAGCCCAGGGGATAAAAGAGCCCATTCAAGTCACTCAGAAATTAGACCGTTTAGGCCTAGGAAATTTACCCTAATGGTCACTGATGTTCCTGCACCCTATGCAGATAAAATCACCTGGAAAGATGATGCACCTGTTTGGGTAGATCAGTGGCCTCTTACCTCTGAAAAATTGACCGCCACAGAACAGTTGATGCAGGAACAACTTGCTGCAGGACATATCGAACCTACTACTTCCCCATGGAATACTCCAATTTTTGTTATTAAGAAAAAATCAGGAAAGTGGTGACTTTTACAAGATCTTAGAGAAATTAATAAAACCATGGTGATAATGGGAACACTTCAGCCAGGTCTCCCTACACCGGTGGCCATCCCACTTAACTCTCTAAAAATAGTCATTGACCTTAAAGACTGTTTCTTTACCATCCCCTTACATCCTGATGACAAAAAAAGGTTTGCTTTTAGCCTGCCAGTCACTAATTTCAAAGGGCCCATGCCATGCTTTCAATGGAAAGTCCTCCCTCAGGGCATTGCAAACAGTCCCACGCTCTGTCATAAATATGTTGCCCAAGCTATTGATCCACTTAGGAAATTGTGGCCTTCTATTTACTTTATACATTATATGGATGATATCCTGCTTGCAGGGAAAGATGGGGGGCAGCTTTGGCATTGCTGTGATGCTCTTATTTTCAATCTTTCAAAAAAGGGGCTTCAAATAGCCCCAGATAAAGTTCAACTAAAAGATCCCTACACCTATTTGGGTTTTGAATTGAATGGCACTCAAATTAGTACACAAAAAATTCAGTTGAGAGTTGATCATATAAATTCCCTTAATGATTTCCAGAAACTCCTAGGAGATACAAATTGGATCAGACCCTATCTAAAACTAACTACTGAAGAGCTTAAACCCTTGTTTGATATTCTTAAGGGAGATGCAGACCCTAAATCCACTAGATCTTTGACACCAGATGCCAAAGAGGCATTGAGAAAGGTTGAGTTAGCAATTGAAAACCAGTTTATTACATTTATGTTATGAAAAACCTCTTCTTTTTGTTGTTTGTGTGACCTCTTATACACCTACTGGAGTCTTTTGGCAAAAGGGGCCACTTTTGTGGATCCATCTTCCCTCCTCGCCCAAAAGGGTAATCATTCCCTATTATATTCAAGTAGCAGACCTACTCATACAGGGAAGAGAATATGGAAAAAGGTACTTTGGTAAAGAACCTGATGTTATTATTCAACCATATTCTAAGGCTCAACTTGATTGGCTTTTTCAGACCACAGATGATTGGCCTATTGCTTGTTCATCTTTTGGACAAATAGACAATCATTATCCTGCTAACAAATTGCTTCAATTTATAAAAACTCATTCTTTTGTCTTCCCAAAAAATACTTCCCTTCAACCACTGACTGGAGCCCTAACTGTGTTTACAGATGGCTCCTCCACTGGGAGAGCCGCCTTTATGGCCAAAGAACAGACTACAGTTGTTTCTACTCCCTATACGTCTGCCCAACTCGTAGAGTTGTATGCTGTTTTAACAGTTTTCACAACCTTTTCAGATAAGTCCTTTAATCTATACACTGACAGTGCCTATATCGCCCATCCTGTTCCGCTTCTGTAGACTGTAGCCTTTATCAAACCCTCTACCGAGGCAGTCTCCCTTTTTCTAAAGATACAAGAAAAGATTAGATCTAGGTTCTGCCCTTTTTTCATAGGACATCTTCGAGCCCACACTGACCTCCCTGGCCCAGTCTCTAAAGGGAATGCAACCACAGACCTAGCCACTTGGCTAGTGTGCTCTGTAACTGACACAGCTGTTCAAAAGGCTCAACAAGCCCATTCTCTATATCATTTGAGTTCCCATACTCTTAGACTTTTTAAAATAACTAGAGAACAGGCTAGACAGATTGTTAAACAATGTCCTTCATGTGTCACCTTGCTGCCCACCCCAAATTTAGGAGTTAATCCTAGGGGCCTGGTTTCTAATGAAATATGGCAAATGGATGTGACGCACATCCCAGAATTCAGCAATCTTATATACTTGCATGTTACTATAGATACCTTTAGTGGATTCATTCATGGTACTCTTCAAACAGGGGAAGCTGGAAAACACATTATTGCTCACACACTTACTTGCCTGGCAGTGATGGGCCAACCCAAAATTATTAAAACTGATAATGGCCCCAGCTATGTTGGAAATAATTTCCAGCAGTTCTGCTCTCAGTTACAAATAAAACATGTTACAGGCATTCCCTATAACCCGCAAGGCCAAGGAATTGTTGAAAGAGCCCATCAAACCCTTAAACATACCTTTGAAAAATTGAAAAAAGGGATGATATACCCAGTGAAAGGATCTCCGAGAAATATACTTAATCATGCCTTATTTTAAATTTTCTAAATTTGGATATAAAAAATAAAAGAGCTGCAGATCGCTTATGGCACCCTAGTACACAAGATACTTATGCAACAGTGTTGTGGAAAGATCCCCTGACCTATAGATGGTCTGGACCTGACCCAGTCCTTATATGGGGACGGGGGTCAGTGTGTGTTTTTGACACAAAAAGTGGAACGGCAAGATGGTTGCCAGAAAGACTTGTAAAACAGGTAGATAACCTTACCCATTCATCCAAAGGGGATGAAACCCCCTGAGATCACATCTCCTGTGCCAGCCCTTATTGGAGGAAGAGGATCAGCATGCACATATTCCTGAGAAAATGATACAGCATGTTGACTGCTTGGACATCTTGTAGGGCAAAGTAATTAAATCTCCAGGAACAACAGTCAATCCTGAGAGAAAACCCCTTTTTTTGTCTTTCAGAGCCATGAAATGGGACACTGAACATCTCAAGTGGAATCTTCTGCTCCTGATCACCGGGACGGGCCTCATCGTCATCATGGTAGTGGTCCTTACCCTCATTATAGGAGAGCTGATAAAAGAACTCTTGCCATGCAATTGTACCTGCTCCTAGGACTGATCTCCATAGTAGCCAGAAGGCATACGCCCATAAAACAAACATGGGAAGTTATCAACCTTGCAGTTGGAAAGACACTGTACAGCATAACCAACTCATCGTTTGTAAAGGATGCATGGTGGCCTCCCTTGATGGTTCACCTAAAGGACATACTAGGATATGAAATAACAGGCACGGACAGGACTATGACGACCCTAATTGGATTCCATGCATGTCCCGGCGATGGTCCTAATAGTTGTGGAGGCATATACTGGGGATTTTTTAAGTATTGGAGTTGTGTCACCAGCAATGATGGAGGAAAAAGGTGGGGGACCAAAAGCAGAATAGTAGATATGAAGTTTTTTAATACAGGATGGGAAAGCAACTGTAAGTTTCAACATAGATTTGCCGAGGGAAAGAACCAACAATGTACTTCCCAAGTAAATGTCACTTTTATAGATGGCAAAGATAAGGTAGACTGGACTAAAGGAATGTACTGGGGACTTTGGCTATACAGAACACCATATATATATAAAGTTCTCCAAATAAAACGTAGAGAGGAAGCTGTAACCACAGTTGTAGGGCCTAATCCGGTACAAACCAGCTTTATTCAATCTGGTAGTCCGAGCCTAGCTAATCCTGGAGTCGATACCAACCCCATTATTGCTAACAGTTCAACCAATCATAAAGCTTCACCTAATGCCACCCAGGACAATTCCACCCATAAGGGAAAAGTTTCCCTAAATCCATTATGGACCTTAGTAAATAGTACCTTCCTGGCAATCAATCAATCTAACCCGAATTTTACTAAATCATGCTGGCTATGTCTCACCCCCGAACCACCGTTTTATGAAGGAGTTGCAGTGATAGTTAATACTAGTTTGGTGGAAGCCACTCAGTGTCTCAACAAATCTGGCCTCGCATTGCCTGTATCACAACAGGGCCTATGTGTAGGTCAAGTACCAACAGGAAAGAAACATCTCTGCAATAGAACCCATACTTGGAGTAAGCCTGAGGATGGCAAATTCCTTAAACCCGGTAATGGGTCAGTATGGATTTGTACAACATCAGGGACTACGCCCTGCCTGAGTGATAAATTTGACAACGACACAGACTTTTGTGTTGCTGTACTTGTAATCCCTCAAATAATCTATCATTCAAGTTTAGACACCTACCCTGTTACCCATCATAAGAGAGAAGTTGGTACTTTAACAGCCACTGCTTTACTGACCCTTGGCCTTGGTGGCCTCGCCACAGGTGCTGCCGCACTAGGTACCCAGCATATTGCCCTTCAAGCTTTGCAACAGTCTGTTGATGAAGATCTGTCCCGCATAGAACAATCAATAAGTGTGTTAGAGAAATCATTATCTTCTCTAGCTCAAGTGACCCTACAAAATAGGAGAGGATTAGACTTGTTACTTTTACAACAAGGCGGGCTATGCGTTGCTCTAGGAGAAAAATGCTGTTTCTACGCCGACCATACAGGGGTTGTAAAACAGAGTATGGCAGAGCTTAGGAAGAATATCAAAAGGAGAGAGGAAGAAAGAAAAAGTGAGCAACCATGGTTTGTGCAGTGGTTTTCTTCTTCGCCTTGGCTGACTGCGCTTTTATCTGCTATAGCAGGACCCTTAGTTGTCTTACTATTATTATTAACCCTTGGGCCCTGCATTATAAATAGACTCTTCAGTTTCATATGAACCCAGCTGAATAAAATTAGTCTTCAGCATATCCAGATCCACTATCAGAGACTTGATTTGGCCGATAGAGGACCTGCTGAGTCTTGTGATGATATCCCCTCAGCTCCTTACTAGAAAATTTTTCCTGGGTCGTTGCAAAAACGGCTCTGATCAAAAAGATATTGCTATGCAGCATGGTTTTGATTATTCTGGCTTGCCTTTTTGATAATCAACTACCTTGAAAAAGAATAATGTTAAAGTTTATTAGACTTGTTACTCATTTGCCTTGCTTAGTGTACCCTTTATTGATCAATTTATTGTTCCTTCTTTGGAGATAAGTTGTATCCGCTGTAATCTGTAGACATGTATGAATTCAGGAGTCTCTTTGGTTAAACCGCTACCCTGCTCGTATCATCGTCCTCCCAGGTCTGGGCATCGCTTTCCTTGCCACACGTTGGTACAACCACCATTCATTGCCACTGAGTGACATCGCATGGGCTGGTCAGCCAATGGCGGGTAAGAGAGAGCCAGTCACCCTGCCAACCTAAGACAGGCATACAACCAATGCTGTTGTGATTGTCGATGATGGGTAAGGGGGGCCGATTACTCTCCAACCTAAGACAGGCGCAGTCTCCTTCTAATGGCTAAGGTGGGTTGTCCAATCTTTTGTCCAACGTGGTGCTCCTTTGCAGAGTTACTGCCAATTTTCGTCTTTTGATAAAATTTAAAAGGGGGACATGTGGGGAGCGGATAAATCAGTCAGACTCCATTTTGTTATAAGACTCCATCTTGTTGTAGTTAGGTTTCAATTTAAGTCTTGTTTCGGTTACTCCTTCACCACACCTTCCCACCTAGTGTTCTCGTTCTCATTTAGGTCTGCTGCTGACGTCAGGGACAGCTGCGCATGCGCACAACTCGGTGTGTGACTGAACCGTACAAGATACCTTGTTAGTATAGTGGGCAACCAATCAGAAAAGACCACACACTGTAATGTCTATATATTTGCTGCTCCAACCTGTAATAAACTAGACTTGATCAGAAAGCCTGTCTTGTCTCCATTCTTTGTGTCTTCTGTACCTCCTCATTTGCGCACCCCCTCCTTAGGTTCCCATTGTTGACCCCGTGGCCGGGGGTTCACACTGCAGACCTGTGGGCCAGGTCAATGCAAAATTTCTTATTACTTAAGATTATGCTGTTATGAGGAATTAATACAGATTTTATGAAATTGGTAAATGGAGAAATAATAAAACCATTTGAATTTAGGTTTTAAGAGATTACAGAATAAAAGCACTTTTAAAATAAAATCTAAAGCACATACAACTTCAGAATTGAGAGGATAATATCCCAAAATATTATCCAGAAAAAACACTATAGCAATGGTAACTGCAATATTTAAACTCAAAACTCAAAGTGCTTTCACAGTTCTAACCAATGTATATCTTAATAAAATTTACACACTTTAAAGCAATCAGAATTTTTATCCTTACTAAATAGTTAAACTGCCAATGAGTTACAGGCCATATAATGTCCATTCAACTTTCATGATATAAGTTTCAGTTCTATCTTCTTTTGTGTATCTGAAAATTTTGATGGCCCTTTAAAAATTTGAATTTAATATTTGTAAGATTTTTTCTATTCCAAATTTTCATGTTTAAAGAAATTATGCTAATATAACATTGTAGTCTATGATCTGGTATGTAGTCTATGATCTAGTGGAATAGGAAACTCCACTAGAGTTGATACCTAGGCCCAGCTCTTAAACTTACTAGCTCTGTTACTTTAGACAAGTTATTTAACATCTATAAAGTATTCTTTTCCCAGGGGAAACTTGATTCCATCAGATATACTAGACAGAGGTTGGTAAAGTATATTACTCAAACAGAAGTTATTTAAGAGTGATTGAAATATCTTTAATTATTTAAAATAAAAGGAACAATAATAAACATGATTCTATTGATACTGATTTTTGCATCACTTTTATTATACTGCTGCTAAATATTTCAAGATAATAAATTATTTACTTGCCTAATATGCCCCAAATTAAAAGTTTAGCTGTCCAGAACACAGTTGCAATTTTAAAATGCTAACAGCAAGTCACCATACGTATCTAGGGCTAGCCCTGTAGCAATAGGTCCTTTATTCAAGAAAACTTGAGTATCAGCAGCATGAATTCTTCATGAGGCTCTCTCTCTAACAAAGGTAGCTATTAAAATAGGCTTCTTATTCCATCTCATGTGAGATTTCAGAAGGTGCAAAGAAAAAAAATAAAAACAGTGAGGTCTTTAGATGACCAGTTGAAGACTTAAAAGAAGGGGTATGGAAAACTGGTTTTGTGACTAACATTAAGGCTAGAGAAGTATGAAAACAGCAGATTGAACAAGATCATTCTTTTTCTGTTTTTCATAACATTAAAAAAAATCCTTTGAGGCTACCCCCAGTTTTATTTAGATGTAATTGACATATAATATTCTATTAGTTTAAGATGTATGACACAATGATTTGATACATGTGTATATTGCAAAATGATTACCAAAGTAAGTTAAAATCACCTCACAGTTATAATTTCCTTGTGATGAGAACTGTTAAGATCTTGCTCTCAGTAACTTTCAAATACACAATATAGTAGTGTATATTACCCTGCAATAACTTTTTTAACTGTAAGTTTTTATCTTTTCACTATCTTCACCCATTTCCCCTACTTTCAACCCCCTATACCTTTGGCAACCACTAGTTGGTTCACTGTTTCAGTGAGTTATTTTCTTTAGATTCCACATATAAGTATGATTAT
This sequence comes from Smutsia gigantea, assembly GCA_032199065.1. Lineage (NCBI taxonomy): Eukaryota > Metazoa > Chordata > Mammalia > Pholidota > Manidae > Smutsia > Smutsia gigantea. Next base: position 65,667 of record JAVSCE010003910.1, read on the forward strand.
ACAGTATTTGTCTTTCTCTGACTGACTTATTTCACTTAGCATAATGCCCTCTAGGTCCATCCATGTTGTCCGAAATAATAGGGCTTTTTTATTATGGCTGAATAATATTCCATTGTTTATATATGCCACATCTTCTTTAACCACTCATCTATTGATAGACACTTAGGCTGTTTCCATGTCTTGGCTATTGTAAATAATGCTGCAGTGAACATGTGGGTGCAGATATCTCTTCAACATAGTGATTTTGTTCCCGTTGGATATATACCCTGAAGTGGAATTGCTGGATTATATGGTAGTTAAACAAGTTTTGAGAAACCTCTATACTATTTTTCATAGTGGCTTCACCAATTTACATTCCCAACAGTGCACAAGGGTCCCCTTTTCTCCAACATCGTCAACACTGTTATATCTCTCATCCTTTTAACGACAGCCATTTTAGCAGTTATGAAGAAATCTCATTATGGTTTTAATTTGCATTACCCTAATGATTAGTGACATTGAGCACCTTTTCATGTGCCTGTTGGCCATTTGCATGTCTTCTTTAAAAAAATTTCTGTTCACTTTTTCTGTCCGTTTTTTAATCACTTTTTTATTTACTGAGTTATGAGTTCTTCATATATTTTGGACATTACTCTCTTATCTGATATATGATTTGCAAATATTTTCTTCCATTCCATAAGTTGCCTTTTCAATTTGCTGATGGTTTCATTTCCTGGGCAGAAACTTTTTAGTTTGATGTAGTCCCACTTGCTTATTTTTGCCTTTGTGACTGCTTTTGGTGTCAAATCCAAAAAGAATTAAGGCCATGACCAATGTCAAGGAGCTTATACCTTGTGTTTTCTTCCAAGGATTTTATGTTTTCAGATCTTATATTCAAGTCTTTAATCCATTTTGAGTAAATTTCTGTATGGTGTAAAATAGCTGTCCAGTTTTATTCTTTTGCATGTGGCTGTCCAGTTTTCCCTTCACTATTTATTTAATACTGTCCTTTCTCATTGTATATTCTTAGCTCCTTTGTCATAAATTAATTGACCATATATGTGGGGTTTATTTTGGGGTTAATTTTTTTCAAGTATGATTGCCACTATACTCTACATCTCTTCTTACCACACCTTGATGAGGAAGGATAGGGGTGATGTGATAGTTACTTTTACATGTTAACTTAACTGGGCTAATGGATGCTCAGACAGCTGATAAAATATATACATATATATTTTTGGGTGTATCTGCAAGGGTATTCTGGAAGAGATAAGCATTCAAACAGGCAAACTAAATAAAGATCGCTCTAATGCAGGCGGGCATTATCCAATTCTTTGAGGGCCTCAGTGGAACAAAAAGGCAGAGGAAGGGAGAATTTGCTCTCTGCTTAAGTTGCGACATCTACCTTCTACTACCATCAGACTTTAGTGCTCCTGGGTCTTAGAACTCAGTCCAGGGTTTACATCACTGGTTACCCTGGTTCTCAGGCCTTCAAATTGAGACCAGATTTATATCACCAGCTTTCCTGGGACTCCAGATTGCAGGCAACAGAACATGGAACTTCTCAGCCTCATAACTGCATGTTCCAACCCTGGATAATAAATTTCTTTCTTCCTGTCTGTCTGTCTCTATTTCCTGTTGGTTCTCTTTCTCTGGAGAACCCTGACTACTGTAGGTGCTTTTTCCTTAGTGCCAACCAAATGAGAGGGACCATTAGGACACTTACATAAATGCTGATGTTTTAGTGGACATTGCCTTGAAAATCCACAGGCAGAAGGCTGACTGAAGTGGCCCTTGAAGGCTTAGTAGGTAAGACTTGAACTGTACCTTCATCTCTGACTGGGCAAAACTAAGGACTCCATAAAATACTACAAGTGATATCCCTTCATATCTTATTAAAACATTAAGACAAGAGTAGGTTTATAACTCCAACAGAAAGTGAATGTTCAAAAGTGAATGAGTAATCATAAACTCCCAGCTGAATGAGATCCATTGACCATATTAAGTTGGAGCTGGGGACATAAGTCAGACACATTTGAGAAACCCATAAATGTGTTATTTGGGAGTTAGAATAATTAAGATGAAATTCAGAATGAATCATCACATGTGGTCCATTCACAAAGACATTTTCTTTACTTATATCTCTGTCTTCCTTTTTGTTCTCTATCTGGAGAGACCGGGATCAGGTTCATGAAGGGATAGGAAAAATACATAAAGTTGGAGAAGACAAAGCGAAATCCTCTATTTAAGTTCAGTTTCTTTCCTTCTACCCAACTCTACAGTGCAGGTTTTCCAGTTTGAGTAGTGAGGAAAAAAGCTTTTGATTGGCTATGATAATGACACTGGAGTAGTCATTGTAGTTTAAATGAACATGAGATTGGAGCTCAAATGCCTAGAAGTCATTCTATTACAGTAGTTAAGAGAGAATGGAAAAGATTATGGAACTCCATCTACTGGCAAGAAAAACTGCCTCACAGTGTGAAATTAAAGCAAAATTATATTCTTCATGTTTCAATAGTCCATGGTGTCGTGAATTCTTCTTCTCTTAAATGTTTTCATTTGTTTTATTTGTCTGTTAGTCTGTCTCATGATTCCTGCAGATAATAAGGTACCTGTACTAAAAAGAGAGATATGGAAGAAAATGCAGTGAATTTTGCCTACTTTGGCTGCACCCTTAAAATCAAAATTTTCAAATTTGTCAAAGTTAATCTTGCACATGAATTAAGAAGACCCTAGTGATTGTTTGGAGAAACCACTGCTAGTGGAGCTCAGGAAAAAATGCAGACTTAATACTTCATGAGTTTTTCTTTTTCATTTGTCTAGCCACTTATTATTGAAATAGTAATATCAATTACAAAAAAATTAATTGCAATTTAAGAATACGCATCAATGAATTTTAATGTATATATACACTCAGGTAATTTTCACCACAATCAAGATATAGAATGTAGCCATCTGTTACCTTTGGTTGATTACCTTTTCTACACCACCCATTGCAAAACTAGCTTTGTGTCACTATAAACGAGATTTGCCTTTTTAAGTGAAATATAAATGAAAAAATACAGTAGATATAATATTACATTTAACTTTTGTCACTTAGCATAATGATTCTGAGAATCATACTTGTTATTTCACACATAAACAGATCACTGTTTTTATTGGTATTATTATATTACAGGGATAGACTAAACATTCACCTGTGATAAACTTTTTGTTGTTTCTAATTTTCATCTATTATGAAAAAAGCTGCAATAACATGTACAGGTACTTTTAAAAACATATTTTCATCTATATTTTTAAAAACATATTTTCATCTATTTTAGGTAAATATTCAAGAATAGAAATACTAGACTTATGGTAAGCATATGTTTAATTTTATAAAACTGCCACAATATTTTTCAAAGTGGTTACACTATTTTAAAATTCTCATAGCAGCATATGAAAGTTTGAGTCAATCTTACCATGCTTACCAACACTTGATTTTCTGCCTTTTTTAATATTAGCTATTCTAGCAGTGTGTAGCAGTATCTAATTGTGGTTTTAATTTGCATTTCCCTAGTGACTAATAGGCAGTGTTCCAGTGCTTAGTTGACATTAACATATGTTCTTGGTGTAAAAATTCTTTGCCCATTTTAAATTGGGAAGTTTGTCTTCTTATTAGAGAGTTATAAAAGTTCCTTGTACTTTTCAAATAAGAGCCATTTGTCAGATAGCAGTATTGTAAATATTCTCTCCCAGCCTGTGCTTTCCTTTTCATTTTTAAAGGACTTTATAAAGACAGAAATTTTTTTCACATTGTTGAAGCCCAATTTATTATTATTTTTCTAATTGGTAATGTGTTTGGCTACCCCACATCCACAAAAATGTTCTATCTTTTAATCTGGAAATATCATAAATTTAGCCTTTACTTTTAAGGTCTATAAGACATTTCAAGTTTTGTTTATAACATGTGAGGTAACAAAGTTTGTTTTGCTTTGTTTTTCTCTCCTATCTGGATATCGCTCCATCAGTGTGGTTGAAAAATTAGCTCTTTGCTCCATTCAATTAATATGGCAACATGGTTAAATAGTACTGATACATGATGAATCAATCTGTGGACTCTCTAATCTATCCTATTGATATACATGTATATCCTTAAGCCATATCACCATGTCCTAATTACTGGGGCTTTATTGTAAGTTTTAACTGCATAGTGTAAATCCTCCAACTGTATTTTTCTTTTCCTCAATTGTGGCTATTCCAAGTCCTTCGCAATTTCATATATATTTTAGAATCAGCTTGCATATTTCTAGGGAAAAAAAAGTCTGATGGGAGTTCTGTTGAATTCATTCAGCAACTTGTTGTGAATTGACATCTTAACAATATCAAGTTGGCCATACCATGAATAACTCATATCTTTCCAAATATAAGTTTAGGCATTTTAAATATCTTATAGCTGTATTTTGTAGTTAACAGAGCAGAAGTTGTGCATGCATTTTGTTTAAAACCCATCCATAAATACTTCATATTTTGGGTTGTTATTTTGAGTGGTATTTTTTCAAAATTCTTATTCCATTTCCCACTTGTCCCCTTTATTTTCCAATATATAGAAATACAAATAATTTATTTATAGATGATTTTTTATAATCTCTTAGTAGTTCTATTTTTTTCATAACTCATTTCTTTATATGTAATGCCATATGCAGATAGATGTCTACTTAAATAAAATGTCATAAAATAAAATGTCAGTGAGTATTTTATTTTATGCCTGTTGCTCTACGGAGAATCTCTTAATACCACATCATAAGAGTTGTGAGAAAGTGCATCCCTGTCTTGTACTCAGATTTTTCCCCATACTTTTGATTCTTTCTTCCTTCTCTTCTGCCTTTTTTCACTTTTTAAAAAATTCCATCCTCCTTTCATTTCCTTCTTCATCTCTTCCTTTCTTCTCTTTTGTGATATTCATTGTTGGATTGAGGAATTCCCTTTTTTGAAGGTTGTGTGTGAGTTTTCATCACGAACAGGGAGATACACGTATTCAATGCTTTTCTGCCTCTGGTCATCTTACTTTTTTTTTTTTTTTGGTGAATTATATTGACAGACTTGTGAATACTGAAACAATTAACCCTTACTTGGAATAAATCTCAAATGGTTATGTTTTAAAATTGGTTTTAAAGTATGTTTTATCCTTACATATAAATTTTCCTTTATATATGTTTTTGGATTATCTTTGCATTTTATTTATTTATTTACTTATTTTTATTTTGAGTCTAAGTTCATGTAGAATTGGTTTGGTGTTCCCCACAATGTTTTTGTTATTAGTGCAATATGGACCTCATAAAGTGAGTAGTAATGCCTCCTTCCACTCTTCATTTCTATGAGTTTGTGTAGGATTGATACTACTTTTCCCCTAAATTTGTGAAAGGGTTTACCAGAGAAGCCATTTGAGTCAAGAGGTTTCTTGTTGGGAAAATTTTTTTCTTTAAGAAGAATAGCATATTGAGATATTTGATTTCTTTTTAAGTCACTTTTAGTAATTTATACATTTCAAGAAGTCTGTTAGGTCATCTCTGAGTTGAATATATTTCATAAAATTCTTTATATTTTCTTTATTTCCTAAAATGTCTATTGGGTGTGTGCTCACCTTTATTCAGGATCTTGGTCATTTCTTTATTTTCTCTTTTACTGCATAATCAATCTAGGTAGGGTCAATTTATGGAACTTTTCATAAAACCAGACTTTTGATTCATTGATTTTATTTGTTTGCCTATTTCTATGTTACAATTTGCCATTTTTATCTTTATTATATCCTTCCACATACGTATTTTGCATTTAATCAGCATGTTTTCACTAGCATCTTCAGATGAAAACTTAGATCATAAACTGAAGACCTACTTTTTCTAATATAAACCTTTAAAAATATACATTTCACTCCAAGTATTGTTTTAGCTACATTCTCCAAATTTTGATAAGATATACTTTTAATTTTTTAAATTTCCCATTTTATTTTCTTTTTTTCATCTGGGAGGATTTAATAGTTTTTAATCAAGTTCTGTAGTGATCAATTTATTTGGGAGTACTTCCCTTTCTGACTTTTGATTGTTATGTTTAGATAATTTGCTCTTAATTGAATCATTTACATATTTGGGTTTAAACACAACATCTTGCATGGTTTTCTAATCGCTTTCTATTCATCTTTGGTCTTTTTGTTTTTCTTCTTTTTTGTGTTTCTCTTTTTTTCATCTGGGAGTATTTAATAGTTTTTAATCAAGTTCTGTTGTGATCAAACAATTTACTTGGGAGGACTTCCCTTTAATGTTACTGAGATATATTTGAGTTCCACATGACCTAAAAAAATCTGATTTTCTACTGTTTTGGAGAGAATATATTATCTCATTTACGTGAATTTAAGTCTTTTATATTTTTAAAGATGTTTTTCTTATGCAAGAATCCTTGAGAGAACCCTACTGAAATTCATTTCAATTTTCTGTCAGTTCTTCACTTTTGAAGCTGCATTATGGGATACAAATGCATTTATGACTTTTTCATATATTTTTGAATAACTGACCCTTTCATAATTATGAAATATTCCTTTACCTCTGGAAATAGTTATTTTCCTAAAGTTTACTTTAATTGTTGTTTAAATACAGCCTTTCCATTATTTTCATTTAAGCTGCATTTATCTTTATATTTAAAATTTACTTCTTATATGCAGTACCTACTTGACAATATTTGCCTTTTGATTGTTTAGATAATTTGCTCTTAATTGAATCATTTACATATTTGGGTTTAAACATGACATCTTGCATGGTTTTCTAATTGCATCTTTGTTTTTTTTTGTTTTTGTTTTTTTTTTCTGTTCTTTCTCTACTTTGTTTTGAGTTAAATGTCCTTATTGGCTAAGCTTGCTTGTGTGTATGGGTGCAGGTATGCATGTGTGTAAGAATGACTGCTTTGGATTTACAATACGTATCTGTAACTTAACAGAGTATGCTTTTCAATAATATTATATCCTCTTAAATTTCATATGAGACTCTTATATTGTATACAACCATTTCCCAACCCTCAAAATTTATGATCCCTCAAGGATTATTCAATTTAGATAAACATTTTACAGGGATTTAATGTATCGATTATACTTTCTCAGCCATTAAAAAATACAGTTTTGTCATTTTTTTGTATTTTTTTTTTTTTGGTTGTTGCTAGTAAAACTTGGAACTTTTTTCCACAGTTAAAACATATTAATTTATCAGTCTTTGTTAAGAACTGGTAAATGCAGCTATTCAAAAATTAATTCACATCAACTTAAAAAGAAGCCATATATATGTGTGTATATACATACATGTTTGTGTATAAACAAACACACACACACACATTTTATTTCTCCTGATTTTCTGGACCTAATACAACAGTATTTTCCCTTTAAAATATTACAAGGTAATGCATACATATGGTATGGCAGAAGTGCATTTGAGGTCTTTTCTTCAAATCCTTGCCATTAAATATTAAATGGTAAATTTATTAATAAATAAATTTGAATAATATCAACCAGTCATGTACTTTTTTAATCTATTCATTGAATGATTTGATCAATCACCCATAGATGCAGAAACTTTCTTCCCTTATGCTTTTAGCCATATCTGCTTGTCTACATTTGTAATTTCAACTTTCCAATATGCTTTAAGTTTGCATATATATGCATTTCCAAGTATAAAAATTATATTTAGAAGAATTTACTGTATTATAGACAGATTAAATTTTCTTCTAAGACAATTTTTATGAGACAATGCTAAAATTATTACCAAATATTTAGTTAAACAAAAGTAGTAATATATAACACAGCATAGAAGTAGTAGGCAAAGGCTGATTCAAAATGAAAGTAAAGTAATTTATGAAATACATAGTTTCTCCAGTTATACAAATGAATGTTCTATATGAACAAATACATTCCATATCAACTAATATAAAAATCTTGGTCATTTAGTATACTTATAGGGCAAGCATATAAATGTAATAGAAGTCTATAATATATAAGTAGTTGATATCATTGTGAGAACTCTAAATACTACAGCTATATGAAAAATATTACAAAAATGATATTGCTAAAATTATTTTTTGAATTTTGACAATGAATACTTAAAACATTCTAATTAGAAGAGAATATTTTCCATTCAATGTTCTGGTAAAATTATGTTCCCTGGTAAAGTAAAATTTATCCTGTAAAATTATTCAACAGTATAATTCAATAATGAAAACATCACTTTTAAAATAAGTTTTTGAGGAATTAGTTAAACACAGTTTTAGAAAATTTCACTTAGAATTTAAATATAAAGTTGGTAAATTTAAAAATTATTATTTTTTACTACTCTGAAATTTAACATCTTATTTTATATATTTTATAATATTTCTTGTATGTATATAATTTGAACATTAAGAAATAATTTATATACTGTAAAATCATTGAGTTGATTTTGTTTAATTCTATTTCATTTTGTAAAATAAATCTAATATTTCCTTCTAAGTTGATTCTGGCATCCATCAAAATAAGTTATTAATGCTAGAATAAAAAATAGCAATTCTGTTTCATTACTGAGTGCTTTTGTGTAATAGTCACTGTATACTTTAGTCTCATTCAAAAATAACAAAGTATTCTTTCCTCATTAGTCTTTTTGTGGAACATGAAATACTGACTTATTGGAATCAGGTATTAATTTCTAACTAGCAAACAAAAGTGATGATTTAAATTTATATTCTCTTTGGTAACTAATTCTAAAGTAATCCTAATACAGGCATGCAATACTTCCCAAATATTTTATTTCTAAACAAACCAATGGCTTTATTTGGATACAATAAGCTTAATTACATGGTAAAATATGGTGTCTTTGGTTCAAAACCATTATTGGTGACTTGAACATAGTAGGTATTCACCATCTATTTACTAATATTATTTATTTAATTAATCCTCTATGACAGTATGTCTGGTCAAAGTCAAAAGTATATTGCATAATTACATGGAAATAAAAGATGAAGATTAATGCAGTTACTGCTTGTAAAACAGAAACCACTTAGATTAATGAGTCTGACATGGTGAAAAGAAGCCATCTGGACTAAGAACTATTTAGACCAAAGGATGCAACCTTTCCTCTAACAAACCAAGGTGGCCTAGAAAATGTAATGATACCTTAAAATAACACAACTACCTATTGAGAAAACAAGGACTTTTTAATTAGTTTCTAGATTTTGAAACCATACTTTCTGCACTCAAATTTTAGATCTACAAGCTACTCATTATGTGATGGTGAGTGTTCAACCTCATTATACCTAGGTTCCTCATTTGTGAAATGAAAGTAAACTAACACATAAATTGTTGTAAAGATGAAATGCATTAATTAAACAAGTATTATAACAGTGCTTGAAACACACAGTAAGTACTGAGTGTTATTATTTTTATTTTTTTAAATTAACATATATGCCTAAAAGAATTTTAGATGATATATTTAATGAATTGTTTTTTATCAACTAATTGTTCTACTCGTATGTGGAAATACTAGACTTTTATATAAAAGATGCTTAATTATATAGTTGATATCCAAATTTATAGAACTCATGAAGATGTGAAACATAATTTATTAAAGTTTTTATTACACAACGGCAAAATATTTTTTTGTAAAAATGAAATTCAGAATTTTGAACTTGGACATACAGGCTTAAGTATGAAAATTAAAGGCAGAAAGGTAGAAACCAATCAATAAACAAATGATAACCTACAGTGAAGCAGATAAAAACTCCAGGTATCTGATGTTTGTGGTTTGAATTTTCCCCACAATGGGACTTTTGCTACAATATTTTTTTCAAAGTAATATATTCTTTCAAATTTAATTTTAAAAATAAAATGCTCTGCTCAAAAGTTAAATATTTATTTTAAAGTTTGTACTATCTTTTATTTATTAGTATAGCCACTCCAGCTTTCTTATGGTTTATGTTTACATATTTTTTCATATCCTTTGACTTCCAACTTAACTGTATACTTTAAAGTATGGCTCCAGTAAAAAGCTTATAGTTGATTCATTTGTTTTCTATTCAGTCTGAAAATATGCCTTTAGTTAAATTGTTTAATTCATTCAAAATTTAATGTTACAGTTGATACAGTTGGATTTGTTTGCCATATACTGTAATAGCTATTATTTTATATAAGTAGATGACATTTATAAAAGCCTTAATAGAAAACTGAGAGTGAGTATATTTTTATACAGTATATTAACTTGCTTATGTATCATTTTTGGATCTTTAAATTTATTTCTGTGGATTTGAGTTATCATCTGGTATCATTTTCTCATTCCTATCCAGTTTTGCTTCTTCTACCTGCTTTGGGCTATTATTGTCAAATACGTTACATTTCTATATTATTATAGGTCCAACAATATAATTATATACAAATTAATGTACACAATTGTTCTTTAAATTAATTGAAAGGAGGAAAAGAAACATTATGCATATATCTTATTTTGAATTGCATAATTACCTTTACTGGTGTTCAGTGTTTGGTATAGATTTGAATTTCTCTCTGTGTTTATTGCTTTCAGCCTGAAAGCATTCCTTTAATATTTCTGTTGAGGTATCCCTAGGGCTTGCTAATTTTGCTGTTGTTTATTTATTTGTTTAATAAACTGATGGACTTTTTTAGTGGGGTCTGTTTCCTCTGTCTTCTAAAGCCTCTGATGTTGCTCCTTAGTGGACACAGCCCTGTGTTGACAGTGGTTTTAGCTGAGCTCATTGGAGAGGCTCGTGCCCTGATCTCTGTTAAACTCTCTGCCTGTGTTGGTATCACACTCAGTTGTTAGGTCCACTAATTGCTGGCTGGTTGGATGTTCTATTGTTTTAGACAATGTTTAAGAGCATAAATTATTACACAGACTGATCCAACTCTACTTGGGCTCCTTTGCAGAGGCAGTTTTTGAGGCCCGTTTTGAAAGTTTTGGGGTTTTCTTTTCAGACACCAGGAAGGAGCCTCTTAGCTCTCTCTTAACTTACTGTCTCTGGTAAAAAAGCTGTTCTAAAGCTTAGCTCATTTTCATGAAGATATCAACCTCTCCTTAGTTGCTTACCATTAAAATCCCTCTGTTTTTAAGAGGATCCTAGGCTAAAACTTTCCTACACTCTATCCAAAATAAAATCAGTTCTCTGTTCTTATGGCCTAAATCCTTTGTTTGGGAAAATTTCTGAGTCGCTGGAGATCTCTGGAGATGGGGCTGGTGATACAGCCTGTTTCTCTTATAATAACATACCTGGGATATGGATGGGATGCTGGAAAAAGGCAGTAGCCTCTGGTTGTTCAGCTTGACCCTGCTGGTAGGGCACTTCCACCCTATGAGTGAGCCGGCATGAAGGCAATTGGAGAAACATTCTCAGCCTTCTCACTTTGGGTACAGTGCCAGATTTTTGCATTGGGGTAGGGATGAAGAAGGGAGGCTTCTTCACCTTGTCTGGGGTTTACCTTAGGCAACAAAGAGCTGGGTGTGATGAGAAATGCTGATGATACCTTAATTCTAGAGAGAATCCATAGCCCTTACCTGGAAGGACAAATAGACTGGATGGACAAAAGCCCTCTCTTATTGGCAATGGCTGCCCAGCATGGATCTTCCCTCATGCTAAACAGGGATTCAGTATGGAGGCAGGGATGAGACCATGGCTCAAGTCTCTCCTTTTTGTTCCTGATATTTAGGATATTTTCTTGAATAAGTGTTTATTCATTTGCTTTATACTCTCAGAACAAATTCCAGTGATTTTTATTTTTCTAACATAATTTTTTTCAGTTATGGCTGCTTTACTGGGAAGTGGTTTCATAGACCTCTTCATATCACTATTCAGGAAGTGGAAATCTAATTGCATATATAATCAATGTCAGCCACTGCACAAAACCATAACATGAAACATAAAGGCCAGTAAAGAAGTGTAGATAATTCTAAACAATCTCATTAAAAAACAAAAAAAACTAAAGCTAAAACAAAACTTTTTGACAGACAAGATACATTACCTGCATAAGTGACAGCACAATTCTGAAAATTATTTTTGTGTCTCACAATGGGTAGTAGGAAAACTGTTATGTTCTTTTGAGGATTTATGCTCTCCATTTTACATTTTACTTATACATTCAGCATTTAAATTCTTGTTGCCATAGTTACTGATATCAAAGCACATACATACAAAAGAATCAGACCTGGGGCTTTGTCTAAGATACGAAAATATATTACACTCAAAATAAAAGAAGAAAAACACTACAGTGAAGAATACTTATACATAACAATTTCCCCCCATGACATTATATTGTATTTCTTTTCTGAAATGACTGAACTATTAACATTCCCAAAAGGTTACAGGATTTAAAGAACTTTAAGATGTTTACTTAAGAGTCATTTGAAAAAACCAAAATGACATGATATTTACAAATACATTGTATAAAAAAGTGATGAGGACATGATAAATATATTATATGGTAATGAAAAGTTTTTTCCCAACACAAACTATAACAAATTCTTTTTCTCATTAATGCAAAAAGAAAATTCTGATGAATATTTTTGTTAGCAAATCACATTTATTTACCAACTCAGTGGTGTACAATTGATATTTTACCAAAGAAAAATGAAACAATATATAAACATATTAAAAACTAGATTACTGTATGTAACTGCACAGTATGATAGCCCATTCCATAAGGTCATTTTGAACTAAATGAAAAGCTGACCTGATATGGGATTTGACACTACTCTTAACAGTATGAAACCACGTATTACATTGTAATAGATGCATCATTTAAAAGGTTTTAAATTGCTTTTTTCCCTTTCATTGTCAAAAGAGCATATGGAGTAAAAATGACTTTTAAAAAACAACTTGAGCACTTTTTTTATAACCAATTCCACAGAAATAAGCCATATCACAGAACACATTAAGGTTTTGCAGCTGAAGTAAGTTCACTTAATTATCTTCATTTGAATTACATGCATTAAATATGAAAGGATCGAATTTATCATATTTTCTATGCACTGGGACTAATCAGTATCTTTACAGATAGATATGGGTAGAGAAATAGACTTAGATACCACACACCAACACACACATACACACATATACACATAGTGGGGTGGCTCCAAATTCAGGAGACCAGAGAAAATTAACCTCTTTGTCTTAGAATCTCACTCTTCTCTGGTTCCTGTTAAATAAACAACATTTATCATATGGATTAAAAATTAACTGATTTAATTGTCAAGGAAAATTTGGAAATTGAGCAATTTAACATGCACACTATTTAGAACCAAAGATTAATGATTGGAGAAGAAAGAAGACTGCTTTAAAGTCTAGATTATCTGGAACTTACACTGACTTATTTTTTTCAACAATGCTCAATTTTAGCTTTCCTACCCCGCCTGTTCTAAATTCCTTTCTAATATATGAAATTATTCACATACTATCAGCTCCCTTGATTGTCAATAGAAAAACAAAGACAAAATGCTTAAACTGATTTATAGGCCACCCATGATTTCCCCCTGCCCATCCCCTGCCACACATACTCATACCTGACAATAGTTCAAATCTCAACAAAGAGTACGCTCCAATTAGGTATTTGTACCAACAATCTGAGAGTGATTCCTCTCTCTTTCCTTCTCTCCTCCCCTCCACCCTCCCTTCCTTTACTTAAGATAAATCACCAATTATTTGATTCCATCTCTGAAATATTTCTCAAATCTGTTATTCATCTAGAAAGTCATGACACTGGTGAGAACCATATGGTTCTGCAATATATAAATGTATCAAATCAACATGTCATATACATCAAACTTACACAATGTTATATGTCAAATGCTTTCAATAGAACAACAATAGAAAACCTGCAACATTCTGTTAGCTCATGTGTTCTGGCCTTCCTTGCAAACTTTCACTTGATTCATCACTAAATATTGGCAAAACTTTTAAAATAAGATTTGGATAAGGATATTTCCTGCTTCAACTTTACAATGGCTTCCTTTTAACCTATAAAACCTTGCATAAACTGGCTATGGACCTCATTTCCAAACTTATTTCACTCTGTTTTCAAAGACATCTACTTTCTTTACAAATCAAGGCTTCTTCACATTACCAGGATTTCAAATTCTCTGTCAGACATGATTCTTCCCCTTCTTTGCGTGGTCTAATTCTTCCTCATCTTTTCTCTTTAAAATCACATTCCCAGAAAGTCTTCCATAAACCCCACACTAGGGTAAGTCTCTTTGTTATAGGTATAATCTAGTTTATATAAATTTTAATATAAATCCTTTTTTTTAATATGTCTGTCTTATGAGACTCCCAGCTTCTTAAAACCAAAACTAAATTTCTCCTCATAATCACTTAATCCCAGCATCCAAACTACCTGGTAAGGAATAAATACTCAATAGTGTTTGTGGAATTAATCAATCAGTCACTCAAGCAACAGCAGATTAGTGGGGGGTAAAAGTGAGATTATGAACAGAATTAAAACTTTACAAAATGGGAATAAATGATAATAACTATTTAAAAATTGTATTTTCATTCAATTTTATTTTTTTAAAGCACTAACACTGAATACTAGTAAAATGGAGCACAAAGTTCTCTTGCTTGAATTCATGAGATACAGATGAACTGATACCAAGACAAACTTGAAACAAGGCAAGTAACCTCCCCTCCCACCATATCAGGCTCATCATTATTTCATCCTAACGAACCTCTGGAGGTTCTGGGATAAAGAAGTAAAAGTAGTGTTAACAATTTAATTGGAATTTCTAACTCAGCAAATCAATTCAGTGAGCATTTTATTGAACATCTGAACAGGCAAAGCCCTGACTGCATGTGTGACACACACAGGTGAATAAAGCATATGCACAGCTGATCATCAAGGTGGCTACAATAGGCTCCTCTGATTCCACCAGCAGTGCTCCTCACTGGGGCTCTTTTACCCCACATTGATTCTCTCAGAACCTTCTCCATCACTGGTACATCTGACTACATCATTTTAAGTACTATTATGAGGGAGGATTATGTAGTAACGGAGGGACTACAGTAGAGAAGCAGAGTCCTTTTAGACCCAGGGTTCCCACATGGAAGGCTTGTGATCTCTGAATTGAATTTTCTCAATGTGAAAAATGAATAATTAATGCTACTTATCTTAAAGATCATACTAAGCAATATAATCCAAAGTTTTTGTGATGTTGATATTATATATTACACCATGTTAAGAATCTCTGGCTACTCAATCCTAACAGCATTGTTCTTAAAATTGTGCCTAAAATTTAGAAACTGAGAAAAGGAGAGTAGAATATTTGCAGTGGACTGTGCCACGCCAAATCCTATGGATTTTCATCAGTCCTGAAATAGTGTGGAACTGTGTGAAGATCAGATATGGCCACATGAATAACAGCAAAGGAGACTACACTTTTATTTTGGGAGACATAACCTCTATTCTCTTACTTTTTATATTTCACTTCTTTAGAATCCTAAGCCAGACACATGTTTCAAAAACCTTTCTTGCCTTAAATAACTTACTTCCAGTTCTCTGTTATACTATCTCATGGCAGCCTTTCAATGAAATTGATTTCAATTAGGTAATTGAAACAAGGTATTATCTTTTCTATTCTCAGCAATTTTACTATCCTCCTCTCCAAATTAATGGAATTATCTGTGTATTATATATCTCATCTTTTCAGGTTTCTCACTAGATGCTGTATTATTTATAATTTATAATATTTATTTGTTCCATTTTTCTCAGATGTTGCTAAGCCAAGGTAATTCCCCTGCTTTTTAAAATAATAATAACAGTAATTATGGTAGTACCTCCTATCTATGAAGTGGATAGAATTTCTCCAGTAGAACACTATGTTCTTTGCATGCATAAACTTGAAGAATACATACAAAAAAATATTTGTATTAAGTGCAAAATCTTACTTTACAAAGGAACAAAATGAAACTCAGAAAAATCAAGCAACGTGTCTAAGTTCACAGATTCTAGTAAGTAGTAGAGGGGTAAATCCAAAACAATATAAGGTCAGCAAGTGAGGTCTTAATTACCATGCCATAAGTACATTATCAGTGTTGCTTAGAGAAACCGTCCTTACGATTTTTATAGTGAGAATATCATCTTAGATGAGGCACTCAATTACATATTTTAAGTTACAGTAATATATATTCAACCAAAATGCAACTGAAGTGACTTGTTAGCCTTATGAAGTGATTTTCTTAAGAAAGCAACCAGCTCAAGTGATGAGCAGACCAAAGTGCAATTAGATAGTAAGTGAAGCTTGACTGGAACATTTCTCTATCTTCATTTCAGTGCTCTTCTAACTTCACAGAACACATTCTCCCTGATACCATAATTCTTTTTGACAGCTTTTACTCCCTATACATACCTGGATTCTCTAACAAACTTCCTCTGTCAGACTCTCTTTTCATCACACCCATGTAAAACTTGCTCTCAGTTCAGAATCCCCTTAAAAGATAAAATGACGAATGGAGAGTGTTAGTGTGTTAACAGCAGGCATGAGTTTGCTGAATTAAATTAATTTTTAACAAAACATGAAATCTTTAAAATAAGGGATTATAATTTAAAGCAATTGAACATAGCGTGTGGTCAGTAAATGTGCAATAATTGAGTAGTCCATGAGAGAATTTCAAAGATTGGCAGTTAGAAATACCAACGGATGTGTGGCCAAGCTGCACCTTGACCTCCCTCTCTCACCATTTGTTCATACAAGTCAACTGCCTTTTTCATTGTTCATGCTCATGGTGTCTCTCACATTTCATCAACACCTGTAAGTAGAGACTGTCAAGTTGAGACACTGACAGCTTTTTAATTTTTTTTCCCCCAGGATTACTTTTCAAGGGTGTTTTATAGTGAACAGCCTCATTAGATGGAGATATTTTTCCTTCCAGAATTTTCAGCAGAACCATTTTCTGTTCAGTTAAGTAAAGATAAGCTCTTCCTCTGGGGAATAGATCAGGCAGCTTTGCTTGCAATTCATTACATAAGATTGAGGTTTCATAATCTTGGGGTTTCCTATCTGTGATACAAACAACTGTGCATGCTGAATACATCTCAACCCACCTGCATAATGTGCAGAGCATATGGGTTAAGAGCATGGGGAGAGACACGGATATGATTATGAAGTTCATACTTCTTGTACCTGAATAACAAAGTATTTTTTCTTTGATGCAGATGTCTCATGTTTTCTGCCAAACACAAAACTATATGGCAGGCTAACCTGTGAGTTAGCAAGCAGGGTAAATCTCAGAACCTTCATCATACTTGATACCATTCTGTTCAGGAATCAATCTCATGAATATCACAAAGTAAGCCTAAGAGGATGGCTACACCTGCAGCTTCCATCTGTGTGCCTCCTCTACTTTAATGTTCTGTATATGTAAAACTCCAATCAGCATGAAACATTGCTGTTTTTGATGGTTACTTTTTTTTGCTTTTAATTTTTTTATTAATGTATTATTGATATACACTCTTATGAAGGTTTCACATGAAAAAACAATGTGGTTATTACATTTACCTATTTTATCAAGTCCCAACTCATACCCTAATTCAGTCACTGTCCATAATGTTGGTTACATTTTAAAAGGAGCTTAATTAGCAATAGTGGAAAATTAATGGAGCTAATAATTCCTATAGTTAGAGAAAATATTGCCATATTTAAACAAAGTTGATATTACACAATTTACATACTTTTTCATATTTTGAATGCAAGTGGTTTTCAAATAAATAGTATATTGTATAGTAATGATTTTCAAAGGTTCTCCTACATCTGGAAGAGTGCCTTGGTAATACTTACAGGTATAGCAAAGTGGAAATCTAAGCAGAAAACAGGGAACAAATTAACCTCCACCTATGTATCATTTACCATTATTTCCAAAGATAATTTGGAGTAGAAATATTTTGCTCCTATTCACATCCCTCAAACTTTCTTCTAATTAGTTCATACTGGAAGATACTGAAAAACATAAAGATCCATATCCATGGCTGTTTTTTGCTCTGTAAGGTGTCATAGAAGTAAATGGAGGAGAATGTAATAGAACCTTCTTTCACCCCTAAATTTGGCATAATGGTGGATGAAAGTTAATCTAGTGAATGAATTAGTGACTGCTTTATTTTTTCCCCTGCCAGGCAATAGCATTTACAAACACCAGTGAATATTGATAGTTCAGGACTTACTCTTAGCCGTGGTGGACACATGATATTCAACTCCTAAAGCAAACGTTTATCCCTGATACACATGGTTACATGGAGAGACTGTTACATATTAGAAGATATAGCTTGACCCTATGGTGAGTTGCTTAAGGCAGACAGTCAGATACAGACTCAGAGTGAACATGTTAAACTTTCTTACTATGTCCTCTATTGTTTCTAGTCTCCTTTTGTTATTTTTCATTTACATGTCTTCCCATCCTCTTGCATTATTGTTTTACAAATGCATATGGGAT
>JAVSCE010003911.1:0-41957 GCA_032199065.1 Smutsia gigantea
CTAGGAAACTGCTTCCACACCATTAGGCCATAAGCTATTACTGTGCTATATAGAGAGCTCGCCCAGTGTTCTGGGTGGAGGCAGAGATGCTAGTGCTCAACCTACTGCCGGGAGAACAAGCCGGGTAATAAACCCTTTCACCCCAAAAAACGTCCTTCTGTCAATTTCTTTGGTTGCATTGAATCCATAGTGAACTTGCCTGGGGCTGAAACCAA
Source organism: Smutsia gigantea (assembly GCA_032199065.1). Taxonomy (NCBI): domain Eukaryota; kingdom Metazoa; phylum Chordata; class Mammalia; order Pholidota; family Manidae; genus Smutsia; species Smutsia gigantea. The sequence goes on from JAVSCE010003911.1 coordinate 216, forward strand.
TTGGAAAGACAATTGGCGAAAGTTGGCAGATTTCATTGTTGACCAAGGAAAACGGCAAGCTGCCCTTATGGGAGGGGTGCTTCAGTGGGCTGCCCTTGTGAATGGGGAAACAGTGGATTGTCCCCCAATGCGTACGTGGTCTGAGGTGGCTTGCCTCCTAGAGGACTGGGCCCAAACCCAGGACTGGAGGCAAGTGGAGGTGACACCTGAGGCAATAGGGGAGGCCCTTGGTGTAGTAAGATCCTGTGAGAAGCAGAGTGCCCATGAGGCAGCGGGGAATGTGGGTTGGCTGCTTCTCACAGTATTAAAAAAGTCTACAGAGGAAATGGTGGCACAAGAAAACGAGCTGCAAACTTCTGTGGATTCCCTGAGGAGGGAAATGGCATTTATGGGAGAGGAGGTGGCACGAGAACACGAGCTGCACACTTTTGTGGATTCCTTGAAGAAAGAGATGGCATTGATACAAGAGCATTGGCAGTAAGGTGCCATTGGAGATGAGATGTCAGTGCTGCCAGGTGCTCTGAAGGAGGAAGAGGCCATCAAAGAAAATGATTAACTCCAGAGGGAAGCACAGGTGGAGGTGGTATGAGAACATCAGCTGCAAAATATCGAGCTGAAGTTAAGACACCTTCTGTAGATTGAGGTAGCATGGCTACGAGGTACAGTAGAAAAGGTAAAGGCTGTAGCAGAGGAGGCACTCGGGGGAGGGGAGAGAAAGGTGCCATCAGCCCCAGAAATGGAGGAGCTGGAGAAAGTAGAAGAGGTGATGCCGGAGGCACAGGCGCCTCCTATACTGAAAGCATGCCTAGTGTTTGTAAAGAAAATAAAGACCCAGCAGTGGAAGGTTCCACAAGGAGAGGATCAGCCCCCTCCCAAGGTCATGGAGCACTCTATGGTATGCCCCTATACTCAGGCTGAGCTGGTGGATTTGGGCTCCCAGTTTAGGCAGAAGCCCTCAGAATCAATATCAGCTTGGCTCCTGCATCTGTGGGACTTAGGGGTGGATGGAACTGTTCTGTTGGGGTCAGAGATGGGAAAGCTGCCTTCCCTGACAGTGCAGCCTGTCTTGAGGAAGCGATTACAAAATGCACATCAGACCCCAGGAATTCACTCCCCCCTCAACTGGCTCATGGCTGCACTTCGTGCTGTGTGGCCCAATCTGGCTGACCTACCATCCTCTCCTGTTAGATGGCAGATATACGCTGAACTCCAAAGTGCTACGAGAGCTGGGCATGAGAAATGCCATCTATACTCCAGAGAATTATGGCCCAGCTAAAGAGCTTTTCACTACTGGGATGAGAAATATTGTACTTCAAATGGCTCCTACATCTCTCTTTTGGTATCTAGTGGCCATTCTTTCCCCTCACTTAAGGCATCCCATTGGCGAGGTGACATGTACAGTAGCAGACTTAGGAGAGGCTGAAGCAATGAGAATTCAGAAAGAGATAAGACCTGTTTCTCAGAAGAAGAATTGACAGGGCCCCGTGAAGGTTACGAGGATCCTTATGTGGGTTGATTTAATACGAGCAGGAGCATATGGAAAGTCAAATAGGATCTTAATGGAGCAATGGAAACAGCTGAAACCAGACCAGCAGTTCCAGCCATTAAGACCAAAGAAGCAGAGATCAGAGACAGAGCCACAGGTCTGGCCTCTGTGTTTGCAAGACTTCCTGCTGGAAAGCGAGCCAACCTCACTTGAGCCCACAAAGGAAGGTGATAAGGGAACACGGTTTGACTGAGGGGAAGGTCAAGGTATCTGCCCTGAGGGACCAGGGGGGGGACAAGAGACCACATGTTCAAATAGCTATCCATTGGTCCCCAGTGAACATACAACATGTCCTGGCTCTGGTGGACACTGGGGCTGAACGTTCACTGATTCATGATAACCCTGAGTGGTTCCCCGGGATCCCCACTATCATAGTTGGATACAGCAGAAAGGCTATCAGAGTGAATAAAGCCCAAATCCCTTTGGTACTAGGGCATCTACCCCCAAAAGACTATATCGTGTATATATCCCTTATCCCTGAGTATATTTTGGGGATTGATATCCTGCAGGGTCTATGGTTGCAGACCACTACAGGTGAGTTCAGACTGAGAGTACCTATGGTGAAGGCAGTTCTGAGGGGATATGCTAGGCACCTGCCCATAGCTTTGCCTGTACGTCGGTGGGTGACTAATACGAAACAGTACAACCTGCCTGGGTGGCATAAAGAGATTGGAGAAACTCTCCAATAGCTGGAAAAGGTGGGTATTATAAAGCCCACCCATAGTCCGTTCAATTCCCCAGTGTGGCCAGTAAAAAGCCAGATGGCTTCTGGCATATGACTGTAGATTACAGAGAACTGAATAAGGTCATACCCACAATGCATGCTGCTATCCCCTCTATCTATTGCAGGCTTGATGGATACTCTCAGACATGAACTAGGAACATATCTCTATGTGGGAGAACTTGCTTATGATTTCTTTTCCATTAACATTGAACAGGAAATTCAGGAACAGTTTGACATCACATGGGAAGGACAGCAATGGACTTTCACCATCCTCCCACAGGGCCACCTCCACAGCCCTACCACCTGTCATGGACTTGTATCCCAGGACTGGGCTACATGGGAGAAACCACCAATGGTGCAGCTGTATGATTATATTGATGATGTCATGCTCACATCCGATTCTCTTTCAGATCTAGAAGGTGCAGCACCTAGACTGCTGCAACATTTACAGGAGAAAGGATGGGCTGTGAACAGCACCAAGGTCCAGGGACCTGGTTTGTCTGTCAAATTCTTGGGAGTCGTCTGGTTGGGTAAGATCAAAGTGATACCAGAAGCAGTTATAGATAAAGTCCAGGCCTTTCCTACCCCTACAACTGTAGCATTGCTACGGGAGTTTCTCGCTCTTCTAGGCTACTTGAGAGTGTTTATCCCACACTTAGCACAAATTCTGAAGCTCTTAAACTGGTTGGTATAAATGGGTGTCAGGTGGGACTGGGATGAGACATGCGCATCTGCCTTTACTACAGCAAAACAGGCAGTCAAGGCCGTGAGGCCTTGAGTGTGATAGACCCATCAAGGCTCTGTGAGCTGGATGTTCATGTGACTGAAGACGGTTATGGCTGGGGTCTCTGGCACTGGCTTGAACGAATTCATCAACCCATTGGATTCTGGTCACAACTCTGGAAAGGGGCAGAGGTACGATACACTTTGTTAGAAAAACAACTGGCTGCCATGTATCACGCCTTGCTGGCTACAGAACCCATCACTGGAATGGCCCCGATAAAGGTAATAACCACCGGTCCCATTTTGGGGTGGGTACGAGACTGAACCCAAAAGCCAAGGGGTGACATGGCACAAACACCCAAACTAGGCAAGTGGCGTGCTTATCTACAGAAGCATAGTGCCCTTTCTAGTAGCCCCTTGAGTGAAGAACTCCAACGCGGACTGGGGCTGGTGACATATACTAGTGAAAAGCAGGAAGAACTTGCTTTTGAACCATTAGTAGCAGATAGTCCCTATTGGGAAGGAAGAGACCCTATATCCAAAGATGCATGGTACACAGATGGCTCCAGCCATGGGCAGCCCCCAAAATGGAGGGCCATAGCTTTTCATCCTAAGACTGAGACAGTATGGATGGAAGATGGTGAGGGGAAGAGCAGGCAGTGGGCAGAGTTGTGGGCCGTTTGTCTTGTGATCAGCCAAGAGCCCTCCCCTATAATTGTCTGCACCGACAGCTGGGTGTTCTATCAGGGCTTGACCCTGTGGCTACCAACCTGGTACCATGCCAACTGGCTGGTTGGTCACCAACCCCTTTGGGGGCAAGAATTGTGGCAAGACTAAAGGGCCTGTGGTTAGACTAAAATAATTACAGTATACCATGTGACAGGTCAATTGCCACTGGCATCCCCAGAAAATGATGAAGCAGATAAATTGCCCCAGATACGTGGTTAGAAGGAAAACCTGCCTCTGATGTAGCCCAATGGCTACATCAGTGTTTGTTGCATGCCGGGAAAAAGACAATGTGGGCTGGAGCCCATTGGTGGGGCTTGCCATTGATCTTCGAAGAAGTTAGTAGAGCCTGGCAGGAGTGTGTGGTGTGTTCCAAAAGGGACTTACACCGAGTTCCTCAACAACATGGAACAATAGCTAAGGGGCCTATACCCCTCGTCAGGTGGCAGGTAGACTATATTGGGCCTCTACCTGTGTCAGAAGGATATCGGTATGTGATGACCTGTGTGGACATAGCTATTGGAGTACTGGTTCCTTTTCCTACCCGTTGTGCAGAGCACCAGATAACCTAAAGAGGCCTGGAGCATCTCTTTGCTGCCTATGGCCAACCATAGGTAATTGAGAGTGATCAGGGCACCCATTTTACTGGACATACACTGCAAGAATGGGTACGACAGCTGGGAATCAAGTGGAAGTTTCATGTGCCATACAATACTACTGCAGCAGGCATGATAGAGAGGCACAATGGCTTGTTAAAATCCGGACTAAAGTCAGATATCAATAGTCTGCGGGGATGGTCAGTCTGCTTATGGACCATGCTACGATGTTTGAATGAGAGACGCTGAAAGGGAGCCCTGAGCCCCATAGACATGTTAACACATATGGCAGCCTCCCCTATACAACTGCAAGTGCAAACCAAGGAAGAATCATAGAAGCCGAGGTTTGGCCACCAGAATAACATCTTGCTGCCAGCACCAACTGCACTGAATCCCAGAGACTCCATTGAGTGGAAATGGCCTTGGATCTTTCGACACATGGACCAACGATGGAGATGGCTGGCTCTCCTGGCACCTTAGGGACAAGGCCTGGAAGCTGGCCTCCTGTGTATTCCTTGAATAACAGCAGAGTGACTGCCAAAGGCCACAGTAGTATATCCTGAATGGCCAGAAGGTAGGAGCATCTTACCAGGGACTTTTGTTTTATCATTATGGCCAGTGCATGCACCTCCAGTAGCACTATATATAGACCCTTCGGTAACCCCCATGGGAAAAGGAGTAAAAGTATGGTACACTAGACCTGGAAGGGACCCCCTTTATGCTACAGTCCTATCACAAGACCACTCTCTTGCATGCATCCTGCCTAATGGACAAGATTTGCCTCTGTTGGTGGCATTAAAACATGTGTCTTATTGCCCCTAATGTCTTTGTGGATTAGGAACTTCCTCTGGCTTGAGGATTATTATAATTTTTGTTATTAGGAACCTCCTTTGTCTTGAGGATTATTATAAATTTTGTTACCTGTATCTTAATTTATTATTATCTCTAAGTTGTTGTTAGCCTCTGTTCCTATTGTGGAATCTGGTTACAGTGCTCCAGCTTTCTCGCACACGTACCATTGCGGAAGATGGAAAGCGTGTAGATTGTAAGGCGAGAATCCTGGAAGGGTGGAGTGTTGGGAAGTTGGGGTTACTATGGCCAGGATCCTCACTGAACTTAAACCACCTGATGATGTAACTGGCCTGTTGCTAGGATACTTCTTCCACACCTTTAGGCTATAAGCTATTATTGTGCTATATAGAGAGCTTGGCCCAGTGCTCTGGGTGGAGGCAGAGACACTAGTGCTCGACCAACCGCTGGGAGAACAAGCTGGGTAATAAACCCTTTCACCCAAAAGAATGTTCTGCTTTCCATATCTTTGGTCTCATTGAATCCATAGCAAACTTGCCTGGAGCTGAAACCCATTGGCAAAACAGCCCCTTAGCTATTGTCCGATGTTGCAGTGGAACTCGGTGTAAGTCCCTTTTGGAGCACATGACACTGCCAGGCTCTACTAACTTCTTCAAAGATCAAAGCAAGCCCCACAACTGGCTACAACCCACATTGTCTTTTTCCCTGCATGCAACAAATGCTGATGTTGCCATTCAGCTACATCAGAGGCAGGCTTTCCTTCTAACCAATGTATCTGGGCCAATTTATCTGCTTTATCATTTCTTGGGGATGCCAGTGGCAAATGACCTGTCACATGGTATACTGTAATTATTTTAGTCTAACCACAGGCCCATTAGTCTTGCCACAGTTCTTGCCCCCAAAGGGTTCGGTGATGAACCAGCCAGTTGGCGTGGTACTATATTGGTAGCCACAGGGTCAAGCCTCAATAGACAGCCCAGTTGTCAGTGCAGACAACTATAGGGGAGGGCTCTTGGCTGATCACAAGCCACACAGCCCACAACTCTGCCCACTGGTTGCTCTTCCCCTCATCATCTTCCATCCATATTGTCTCAATCTTAGGATGGAAAGCTATGGACCTCCACTTTGGGGGCTGCCCATGGCTGGAGCCATCTGTGTACCATGCATCTTCAGGTATAGGGGCTATTCCCTCCTGATAGGGACTCTCTGCTTCTAATGGTGTAAAAGCAAGTTCTTCCTGCTTTTCACTAGTATATGTCACTGGCCCCAACAAGCCTTTCTGTTCTTCTCTCAAGGGGCTACTAGAGAGGGCATTATGCTGCTGTAGGTAAGCACCTCACTTGGCTAATTTGTGTGTTTTGCCATGTCACTCTTCGGCTTTTGAATCCAGTCTCATACCTACCCCAAAATGGGACAGGTGTTTATTACCTTTATGGGGGCCATTCCAGTGATGGGTTCTGTAGCCAGCAAGGCGTGATACATGGCAGCCAGTTGTTTTTCTAACAAAGTGTATCGTACCTCTGCCCCTTTCCAGAGTTGTAACCAGAATCCAATGGGTTCGCGAGTTTGTTCAATCCACTCTGAGAGATCCCAGTCATAACCGTCTTCAGTAACATGAACGTCAAGCTCACAGGGCCTTAATGGGTCTATCACACTCAAGACCTGCACGGCCTTGACTGCCCATTTTTCTGTAGTAAAGGCAGATGCACATGTGTCATCCCAATCCCACCTGATTCCCTTTTGTGCCAACCAGTATAAGGGCTTCAGAATTTGTGCTAAGTGCGGGGCAAACCCTCTCCAGTAGCCTAGAAGGCCCAGAAACTCCTGTAGCAATGCTACACTTGTGGCGGTAGGAAAGGCCTGGACTTTATCTATAACTGCTTATGATATCACTTTGGTCTTAACCAACCAGATGATCCCCAAGAATTTGACACACAAACTAGGTCTCTGTACCTTGGTGCTGATCACAGCCCATCCTTTCTCCTGTAAATGTTGCAGCAGTCTAGGTGCTGCACCTTCTAGATCTGAAAGAGAATTGGACATCAGCATGACGTCATCACTATAATGGTACAGCCACAGTGTTGGCAGTTTCCCCCATGTAGCCAAATCATGGGCCACAAGTCCATGACAGATAGTGGGGCTGTGGAGGTATCCCTGTGGGAGGAGAGTGACAGTCCATTTCCATCCTTCCCACGTGAAGACGAACTGTTCCTGAGTTTCCTGCTCAATGTCAATGGAAAAAAAGGCATTAGCAAGATCTACCACATAATGATATTTTCCTAGTTCATCGCTGAGGGTATCCATCAAACCTGCAATACAGGGGACAGAAACATGCAGAGGGCATATGACTTTATTCATTTCTCTGTAATCCACAGTCATACGCCAGGAGCCATCTGTTTTTTTACTGGCCACACTGGGAAATTGAAAGGACTATGGTTGGGCTTTATAATACCCACCTTTTCCAGCTTCTGGAGAGTTTCTCCAATCTGTTTATGCCCTCCAGGCAGTTTGTATTGTTTGGTATTAATCACCCGCTGAGTCACAGGCAAAGCTATGGGCAGGTGCCTAGCATGTCCCGTCAGAACTGCTTTCACCACAGTACTCTCAGTGTGAACTCACCTGCAGTGGTCTGCAACCTTAGACCCTGAAGGATATCAATCCCGAAAATATACTCAGGGATAGGAGATATATGCGTGGTATACTCTTTTGGGGGTAGACGCCCTATTCCCAAAGGGTTTGGGATTTTTTTTGCTCTGATAGCCTTCCCCCAGGATCTGTCTATGATAGTGGGGGTCCCGGGGAACCGGTCAGGGTTACCATGAATCAGTGAACATTCAGCCCCCGTGTCCACCAGAGCCAGGATACATTGTATGTTCACTGAGGACCAATGGGTAACTATGTCAACATGTGGCCTACGGTCCCCACTAGTCCCTCAGGGCAGATATCTTGACGTTCCCATCAATCAAACCGTATTCCCCGTCACCTTCCTATGTGGACTCAAGTGAGGTTGGCTCGGTCTATAGCAGGAAGTCTTGCAAATACACAGGCTAGACTCATGGCTCTGTCTCTGACCTCTGCCTCTTTGGTCTTAATGGCTGGAACTGCAGCTCTTGTGTCAGCTGTTGCCATAGCTCTAGTAAGATCCTATTTGACTTCTCATCTAATTTCCTTCCATCTGCTCCTTCTCGTATTAAATCAACCCACATCTGGGTCTTCATAACCTTCATGGGGCCCTGAAATTCTTCTTGTGAGTAACAGGTCTTATTTATTTCCAGATTCTTCTTGCTTCACTCTCTCCTAAGTGCTACTGTACATGTCACCTCGCTTATGGGATGCCCTAAATGAGGGGAAAGAATGGCCTCTAGAGACCGAAAGAGGGATGTTAGAGTCATTTGAACTACAGTATTTCTCATCCCAGTAGTGAAAATCTCTTTATCTGGGCCATAATTATCTGGACTATAGATGGAATTTCTTATGCCTAGCTCTCGTAGCACCTGTTGGAGTTCAGCATACGTCTGCCATCTAACAGGAAAGGATGGTAGATCACCCTGATTGGGCCACACAGCACGAAGTGCAACCATAACCCAGTTGAGGAGGGAGTGACTCCCTGGGATCTGATGTGTATTTTGTAATCGTTGCCTCAAGGCAGGCTGCACTGTCAGGGAAGACAGCTTTCCCATCCCTGATCCCAACATAACCATTCCATCCACCTCTAAGTCCCACAGATGCAAGAGCCAAGCCGATATTGACTCTGAGGGCTTCTGCCTAAACCAGGAGCCCAAATCTACCAACTCAGCCTGAGTATAGGGGCAGACCATAGAGTGCTCCATGACCTGGGGAGCGGGCTGCTCCTCTCCTTGGAGAACTTTCAGCTGTTGGGTCTTTATTTTTTTTTACAAACACTGGGCATGCTTTCAATACAGGAAGGGCCGTTGCCTGTGGCACCACCCCTTCATCCTTCCCCTGCTCCTCCATTTCTGGGGCTGATGGCACCTTTCTCCCCCCTCCCTGAGTGCCTTCTCTGCTACAACCTTTATCTTTTCTACTGTGCCTCGTAGTAATGCTAGGTCAGTCTTCAGAAGCTCTCTTACCTTCACCTCAATGCTTTGCAGCTGAAGTTCTCATGCCACCTCTGCCTTTGCTTTCTTCAGGAATTTGTCTTTTTCCTTGATGGCCTCTTCCTCCTTCAGAACATCTGGCAGCGTTGCCATCTCGTTCTGTAAAGAATTGTTTATCTCTCCAATGGCACCTTGCTGCCCGCATTCTCATGCCATCTCCTCTCTCATCAACGCCATTTCTCCCTTCAGGGAATCCACAGAAGTTTGCAGCTCACATTCTCGTGCTGCCTCTCGCATGCATCCCATTCCCTTTTTCAGGGAATCCACCGAAGTTTGCCGCTCGAGTTCTCATGGCGCCTCTCGCATCAATGCCATTTCCTTTTTCAGAGAATCCACAGAAGTTTCAGCTCAGGTTCTCATGCTGCCATTTCTTGAGTCTCTTCTGTAGACCTTTTTAATCCTGTTAGAAGCAGCCAACCCACAGTCCCCGCTGCCTCACTGGCACTCTGTTTCTCAATGTATTTACTTACTATACCATGGGCCTCCCCTACTGCCTCCTGTGTCACCTCCACTTGCCTCCAGTCCTGGGGTGGGGCCCAGTCCTCTAGGAGGCAAGCCACCTCAGACCACATACTCATTGGGGGATGATCCACTGTTTCCCCATTCACAGGGGCAGCCCACTGAATCACTCCTCCTATAAGGGCAGCCTGTCTTTTTCCTTGGTCAACAATGAACACTGCTGACTTTTGCCAATTGTCTTGTGAATAGGTTTCAGCCCCGGGCAAGTTTGCTGTGGATTCAATGTGATCAAAAAAACTGACAGCAGAACGTTCTTTGGGGTGAAAGGGTTTATTACCTGGCTTGTTCTCCTGGCAGTAGGTCGAGCACTAGCGTTTCTGCCTCCATCCAGAGCACTGGGCCGAGGTCTCTATATAGCACAATAATAGCTTATTGCCTAAAGGTGTTGAAGCAGTACCTAGCAACAGGCCAGTTACATCATCAGGTGGTTTAAGCTCAGTGAGGATCCTGGCCATAGGAACTCCAACTTCCCCACAGGCCTAAACATAGACAAAAACGCAATCAATAGAAATTTTCCCTGAGCAGCTATGGGGAAAATGGAATTTCCTATGGGCAGGATCCTCACCTGACCCTAAATTAGGTAATGATGTAATTAACCTACTTCTAGGCTAATGGTTCCACACCCACTGGCAATGAACTACTTTGAATGAGTCACTATATAAGGAGATCTGCCCAGTGTTCTGGATGTAGGCAGAGATGGAGGTCAATTACAGAACTGCAGTCTGCATATATGCAGACATTATTCTACTGTTCAACCTAGCACTGGGAGTATAAAGCCAGATATAAACTGTCTTAACACAACATTCTATTGCTATTTCTTGATGTCACTGAATCCATAGTGACCTTGCCTGGTGCTGAAACCCTGATTCAAGACAAGTGGCATATCTGGCAGGATTCACTGTAGAGCAAAGAATGGAATGTGCTGCCCGCATGGATAGGGTGCTTCATCAGGTTTCCCCTATGGATGGGGATACATTCAAGTTTCTCCCAATGGGCATGTGGTCTGAGGTAGCTTGACTCCTATAGGACTGGGATGACCCCAGGATTGGGAGCAACCAGTGTTGATATGTGAGGTGGTAGAGGTGGTCCTTGGCATAATAAGGAGGTCCCTTAAATAACAGAGTGGACATAAGACAGCAGGAACCATGGGTCGGCAGTTTCTCACAGTATTAAAAAAGACTGCCAGAGACTCTAAAAAGAAAGTAGTGTTACCAAAGGGGGGGGCGGTGGGAGGGCGGGTGGGGAGGGTGGGAGAAGGAGATTTTGGGGTATTGTTTAGTACACATGGTGTGGGGGATCATGGGGAAAACAGTGAAGCACAGTAAAGGCAAACAGTGAATCTGTGGCATCTTACTACACTGATGGACAGTGACTGCACTGGGGTGTGGGTGGGGACTTGATAATATTGGTAAATGTAGTAACCACATTGTTTTTTCATGTGAAACCTTCATAAGAGTGTATATCAATAATACCTTAATTAAAAAAGACTGCCAATGAGAAGAATGTTCTCCTGTGAGAGACACAACAAACGGCAGCATGAGAATTGAGCTGTGAAGTGATGTGGATTTGTTGAAAAATGACATTGATATGAGAAGAGACAGCATGAAAATTCAAGCTGTGAGGTACTGTGGAGGAAATAAAACATTTGTTAAGAAATGAAATGGCATTGCTGTGACGCACTGTGGAAGGTGGAAAGGCCATTAAGGAGAAGGGTGTACCACTGTAAAAAGCACAAGATGAGGCAGTGCCAGAATGTGAGTTTCAAGGTGCAGTGGAGGAGGTAAGAGATTCTGTGCAAAATGAGACTGGTGCTGCAAGGTGCTGTGGAGGAGGCAAAGGCCATGAAGGAGAAGGACATACTCCTGCAAAAAGCAAAAGAAGAGGCAGCATGAGTATGCCAGCTGTGAGGTATTGAGGTGAATGTAATAGCTATTGAAGACAAGGTAAAAGGTGTAGCAGAGGAGGCTCTCAGGAAAGTGGTGAGAAATGTACCATCAGTCCTGGAAATGAAGGAGGAGCTGGGTAAGAATGACAAGAGTGGTGCCAGAGGCATTGACATCTCCTCTATTGAAAACCTGCCTAGTTGTAGTCATTAAAATAAAAACACTGCAAATGTGGGTTCCTCTGGTAGAGGTGGAGCCCCCTCCCCAGGTCATGGAACACTCTATGCTCCTCCCCTATAATCAGGCTGAGCTGGTGGATTTGGGCTTCTGGTTTCAGCAAAAGCCCTCAGTCAATACCAGCTTGGCTCCTATGTCTTTGGGATGTGGTGGGGAGATAGCACCGATCTGTCTGAGTTAGAGGTGGAAAAGCTGATTTCCCTGACAGTTCATCCTACCTTGAGGCAGCAATTACAAAATGCACATCAGACTCCAAAAAACCACTCTCTCCTCATTTGACTTATGGTCATGCTTTGCACTGTATGGCCCAGTCAGAGTTATTTACCATCTTCCCCTGCTAGAAGGTACATGTATGCTGAGCTCAATCAGGTATTACTAGAGTTAGTAATGAGAAATGCCATTTATAGTCCTGAGAATTATGGTCCAAGTGAGGCAACTTTTACTGCAGGGGTGAGAAATGTGGTGCTTTAAACAGCTCCTATGCTCTTCTTTGGGCCCCTAGTGGCCATTTCGTGCCCCTCATTTAGGGCAGCCCATAAGTGAGGTTACCCACACAGTAGCAGACTTGGGAAAGGATGAAGCAATGAAAGCAAAGAAGGAAATATTTTCTACTCAGTGGAAAAATTTAAAGGGCTCTGTGGAAGTCACAACGACCATATGTGGGTTTACTTAATATGGACAGGTGAAGACAGAGGGAAATTAGATGGGAAGTCAGATAGAATCTTACCGGAGCTGTGGCAACAACTGAAACCAGAGCAGCCCTTCCAGCCACTGAGGACCAAATAGCCAAGGTGGGAGACAGCCACAAGTCTGGCCAGTGTGTTTGCAAGGCTTCCTGGTAGAGAGTGAGCTGACCTCACCTGAACCAGCATAGGAAGATTATCAGGGAACATGATTTTTTTGAGGGGAGGGTCCAGATTCCCACCCTGAGGGACCAAGGTGTTGATGGGAGGCCACAAGTTGAAATATCAGTTCATTTGTCCCTTGTGAATGTACAATGTTTCCAGGTTCTATTAGACACATGAGTTGAATGTTCACTGATTTATGACAACCCTGTGCAGTTTCCCAGTAACCCCACTGTTATAGATGTATACAGGGGTAAGGCTATCAGGGTGAAACAAGCGCAAATCCTGTTGGAAATAGAGCATCTAACCCCAGTGGAGTATGCTGTGTATATCTCTCCTATCCCCAGATATATTTAGGGCATAGATATCTAGTAGGGCTTATGGTTGCAGACCACTGCATGTGAGACCAGACTGAGGATGACAGTGCTGATGGCACATGCTAAGCACCCACCCATGGCTTTGCCTGTGCCTCAGCAGGTGACTACTACCTAGCAACAAAAATTGCCTGGAGGGCAAAAAGAAATTGGAGAAACACTCCATGAACTGGAGGTAGGTATTATAAAGCCCACCCATAGTCCTTTCAATTCCCCCAGTGTTGCCAGTAAAAAAGCCAGATGGCTCCTGGTTCATGACCATGTATTACAGATAATTTAATAATGTCATACCCACTCTTCATGCTGCCATCCCCTCTATTGCAGACCTAACGGACATCCTCAGTCATGAAATAGGAACATTTCACTATATTGTGGACCTTTCTAATGCCTTATTTTGCATTAATATAGAACAGAAAAGTCAAGAACAGTTTGCCTTATGTGGGATGGATGGCAATGGACTTTTACTGTCCTTCCACAGGAGTACCTCCAAAGTCCACCCTCTGTCACTGACTTATAGCCCAGAGCTTGGCAACATTGGAGAAAGTGTCAACAGTATGGCTGCATGGTTATGTTAATGATATCATGCTCATGTCTGATTCTCTTTCATATCTAGAAGGTGCAGTACCTAGATTGCTGCAACATCTACAGTAGAAAGGTTGGGCTGTGAACAGCACCAAGATACAGGGGCCTGGTTTGTCAGTCAAATTCTTTTGGGTTTTGTAGTCAGGTAAGACTAAAATTATCCCAGAAGCAGTTATACTTAAATTCTAGGCCTTCCCTATCCCTGTAACTGTGGCATTGTTACACAGTTATAATGGAGATTTTAGGTGTTCTGGGCTCCTGAAGAGTATTCATCTCACACTTGGTGCAAATTCTGAAGCCCTTCTGCAGTTTGCTATTAAAGGGCATCATATGGGACTGGATGAGACATGGACATCTGCTTTTATGGCCACAAAATTGTCAGTTATGGAGGTGCAGGCCTTGAGTGTGATAGACCAATCAAGCCCTGTGAACTGGATATTCATGTAACTAAAGGTGGATATGGCTGGGTTCTCTGTCAGTAGCTTGATCAAACTCACAATTAATGCATTCTAGTTACAACTCTGGAAATTAACAGTTGTGTGGTATACCTTAATAGAGAAACACCTGGTTTCCATGTACTTCACCTTGCTGGCTACAGAACCGATCACTGGAACAGCCCCAGTAAAGGTAATAATCACCTATCCTATTGTGGAGTGGGTATGAGAATGGACTGAACAGCAGTGGAGTGGCATGGCACAGATGCCTACACTGGAACAGTGGGGCACATAGATACAGAAGCATAGTGCCTTCTCTACTGGCCACTTGAGTGAAGATCTGCAATGCTTATTGGCACCAGCGACATATACAAGTGAAAGGCAAGGAGAATTTGTTTTGAGTCATTAGTAGCATAGACCCCTCTTTGGGAAGGAAGAGCACATATACCTGAAGATGCATGGTACACAGACAGCTCTAGCCTTGCACAGCCCCTGAAATGGAGGTCTGCAGCATTCCATTTTAATACTGAAACAATATTAATGATAGATGGTGAGGGGAAGAGCCATCAATGGGCAGAGTTTCAGACAGTATGGCTTGTGATCACCCAGGAGCTCTCCCCAGTAGTTGTCTGCACTGACAGGTGGGCCTTCTATCGAAGCTTGACTCTGTCACTCCTGACGTGGTACAATGCCAACTTGATGGTTGGTCAAGGGCCCATTTGGGGGCAAGAGTTGTGGAAAGACTTATGGGCCTGTGGTCAGACTAAAACAGTTACAGTGTATCACGTGACAGATCATTTGTCACTGACATCCCCAGGAAATGATGAAGAAGATGAATTGGCTATGGTACATTGGCAAGAAGGAAACCCTGCCTCTGATGTGGCCCAATGGTTACATAAAGGTTTGTTGCCTGCAGGGCAAAAGACAATGTGGGTTGTGGCCTGTAGGTGGGGCCTACATTCAACCTTTGAAGAAGTCAGCAGAGCCCAGCAGGAGTGCATTGTATGCTCTAAAAGGGACTCATGCCAAGTCCTACAGCAACATGGGACAATGGTTAAGGGGTATATACCCCTCATCAGTCAGCAGATAAACTATATTGGGCCTCTGCCCATGTCAGAATGGTACCAATATGCCATGACGTTTGTGGACACAGTTACTGGATTTCTGGTTGCTTTTTCCATGTGTTGTGCAGACAAGCAAATGACCAAAAGTCCTGGAGTGTCTCTTTACAGCCTGTGACCAATGTCAGGTAATTAACAGTGATCAAGGCACCCTCTTTACTGGACATGCACTACAAAATAGGTACAAGAATTAGGGATCAAATGGAAGTTTCATGTACTTTATAATACTACTTGCAGCAGGCATGATAGAGAGGTACAATGGTTTGTTAAAATATGGCTTGAAGTCAGACAGCAGTAGTCTATGGGGTTGGTCAATCTCTCTGTGGAAAATGCTACATCATTTTAATGAGAAGCCCCAGAGGGAACATTGGACCCCATAGACATGTTAATACATATTGCTGCCTCCCCTGTAAAACTGCAAATACACACTAAGGAGGAATCCTTGAAGCCAAGGATTGGCCAGCAGAATAATATCTTACTGCCAGCACCAACTTCACTAATTCCTGTAGACTCCATTGACTGTATATGGCCTTGGACATTTTGACACATGGAGCAGCGATGTCGGCCTCTACTGTCACCCTGGGGACAAGGAATGGAAGCTTACTTTCTGTGTATTTCTCAAGCGGAAATAAAGTGAAGGTTCTTATGGCCAGGATTCTCACCTGGCCCTGGTCTTTTAGCTCAGTACACACTTGTGAACAATATGTTGTTATTGACTCTACATAAAGAGCTTCACCCAGTGCTCTGGGTGACACCATGGCATGGCTGCTGCATGGCTGCAGGAGATCAGAGGCTGG
This sequence comes from Smutsia gigantea, assembly GCA_032199065.1. NCBI lineage: Eukaryota > Metazoa > Chordata > Mammalia > Pholidota > Manidae > Smutsia > Smutsia gigantea. The sequence goes on from JAVSCE010003911.1 coordinate 16,251, forward strand.
AGTGGTGGCAGTGCCAATGACAGAGACTGAAATGGCTGTGGGAGAAGAGAGGCCCAGAGACAGAGACCAGCTTGTTGCATGCAGACTTGCTGTGAGTGGACAGGATTCTAGTGATTGACCTGCCACTGAGGGAATAAAGTTGGGTATAAACCCTTCACCTCAAGAACTTTCCACTGTGATTTCTTTGGTCTCATTGAATCTATAGTGAACTTTCCTGGGGCTGAAACCCATTGGCAAGACATCAACAACAGCAGAATCACCCCTAAAGATCATGATAGTATATCCTAAATGGCTGGAAGGTAGAAGCACCTTGCTGGGGAGTTTTGTTTTACCATTATGGTCGGTGAATGTACCTCCTGTATCACTATATATAGACCTCTATAACCCCCACGGGAATAAGGTAAAGGTATGGTATACTAGAACCGGATGGGACTCCCTCTCCTGGATGGTCCTATTATAGGACCATTCAGTTGCATGCATCATACCTAATGGACAAGATTTGCCTATGCTGGTGTCATCAAAACATGCCTTTTATCACCCAAAAATTTAATCTCCTTTAACATTTTGGATTGGACACACCATAGCATAAAACTTCTACTTGCTGGTGTGCAATGAGCTCCCTGTGGGTACTGCTACTGGCCTCCTGTGGAAAGTTTGAATTATGAACTGGGACTGGTTTGAATAGAGCTGGGATGACTGCTTGGTGACAGTTACCTCCTTGAACTTTAAGATGACAATTTTTTTTTTATTTGTCTTACAAGGTTCCATCTTTCTCACAAGGGGCCATTGCATAAGAATGATTTCTCCCATAAAAAGTGTATGTCATGAACTCATACATGGATAACTGGTTTGAATACAGCTGGAATAAACTCTTTAGCCTTGAGGTTTATTATAATTCTTGTTTCCTGTATCAAAATGTTTGCTGTATTATAATTTTTGTTATTATCTGTATGTTATCCTCTTTTACTGTTGTGGAGTCAGGTTACAATGTTCCATCTTTCTCACACAAGGAACATCACAAAAGATTGAGGGTGTGTAGATTGTGAGGTCATAATCCTGGAGGGTTGGAGTGTGGGAAATTGGAAGTCCCTATGGTCAGTATCCTCACCAGATTCTAAACTACTTGATGATGTAATTGGCCTACTGCTGAGCTACTACTTCCACACATGTAGACTATACGCTACTATTGACTAAGTCATTATATAAAGATCTCTTCTCAGTGGTCTGGGCATAGGCAGAGATGGAGGTGGGTTACAGACCTAAATAAGTACAGCCATTAAGAAAAACAGTATGGAAGTACCCCAGAATATTAAAAATAGAACTACCATATGATCCAACAATTTCACTTTTAGGGATATATTAAAACATAACAAACATTATGTGAAGTGATTCAGCAGTTCCATTTTTAAAGTAGCAGTATTTACAAAAACCAGAAGCCAAGACATGGAAAAAACCTGTGTTGTCCATCAGTAAAATAATGGATAAAAAACACATAATATGTGTGTCTGTGTGTATACATATACATATTATATATATATAATGTGTGAATATTATTTAGCCATGAAAAAAGAGGAATTCTTTCATTTACAATAATATGAATGGCACTTGAGGCCATTATGTTAAGTGAAATAAGTCCAATATAGAAGGACAAATACTGTGTGATCCTTTATATATGGCATATTTAAAAATCATAGAAAATGAGATTTACATATTTTGTTATTAGGTTAGGAAAGAGGAAGCAGAGGAAATAAATGAAGGTAATCAAATATATAACCTCCAAGTTATAAATAACTGCTGGGAATATAATGCAAAATATGACCATAGTAAACAAGGTTGTATGGTATATTTGAAAGTCATAAAAGTCATACATCCTAAGAATTCTCATCACAGGCACTAAATAAGTTTTTTCATATTTGTATCTATATGACATGATGTATGTCAACTAAAATTATTGTAGTAATCATTTCACAATATATGTGGGTAAATATATTGTGTTTTATACCTTAAACTTACACAGTGCTATATGTCAACTATATCTCACTAAAGCTATAAAAAATAAATGCATAATATTCATACAAAACAGACTAAGCTCTACAACAAAAAGGTAGAGATCAGAATGGATAAAAAAGACATTGTCCAACTACATGCTTTCCATAAGAGACATATTTTATATTAAAAGATAAAAATAGGTGGAAAGTACAAAGATGAAAAAATCCATTCAAGAAGTAACTAAAAAAGATCTGGAGTGGCTATACTAATATCTACTAATATCACATAAAACACACAAATAATTTCTAAAAGCAAAGAAGGATATTTTCTATTGATAAAACTGCCAATCCATCAAGAAAATAAAATTATGAGTGTATGCACCCCAAATGAAAGATGCACAGTAAGTGATACAAAAATTTAGAGTTGAAATAAGAAATGCATAATCCAACAGCAATAGTAGAAAACAATACCCCACATTCCATACTGGATTGGGCAAAGAGAAAATTTTCAAGTGGAAAAAGAAGATTGAAGAACTGTAAAAACTAACTAAATATACCAATACAGCATACAGCCCAATAGTCTGAGAATGAGCATTTTTCATGTGTACATGAAACATTCTCCAAGATGTACCATATGTTGTGCCATAGAGATGTTTCAGTACATTTAAAAATATTGAGATCATACAAAGCATATTTTCTAAAACACATGGAGTAAAATTTGAAATCAATAATTAAATTTGTGAAATTCAAATTATATGAAAATTTTATAATTAATCATTGAGTCAAAGGAGAACTCATAATAAAAATTTTAAATTACTTTGAGATAATGAAAATGAAAAAAACAAGAAACTAAAATGTGAGACATAACTAAGACAGTGCTTAGAAGGAAATTAAAAACCGTAAATAATGTATTGAAAAATAAGAAATATATGAAATCAAAAACCTCACATTCAACCTTAAAACTTATTAAATACAACAAACTAAAACCATAGTCATCAGAGAAAAAGGAAACAAAAAAAATGTGCAAATTAGTGAAATAATTTTTTAAAATAAGAAAATCATTGAAATTAAAAGTTGTTTTTGTAAAAAGATGAATGAGCTGTAGAAACCTTTGCTAGAAGATTCTGGGAAGATGTTGGTGCAGAGAGAGCTTGAATAAACCTTCTCCCACCTACACACTGAAACTACCCCTAAACACAGAGCATTTCACCCTGAATAATTGGTAGCAAAGTGCCCCTCTACTCATAGTTGACACACCATCATCTCTCTGCCAGTGCATAAGTCATGGATGGTCACCCAGAAGCCCCTCTAAAGGGCCCCAAAGGCCATGCCGTCAGGAAATACCCTGGAAGAATTATCACCAGAAAAACCCCATCAGCTTGCAAAACCCACAAGGTACATGCAGCCTAAACAGGGGACTCTCCTACAAAAATTCAATCCTTCAAGACTGGGAGAGAGCCCTTCCAATTAATCCATAGAACCAACAACCAAAAGTCATATAAACTGAGAAGACAGAGGAATGTGCTCCAGTGACAAAACATTCCAGAAGGAAACTAAATGAAAGAGAGTTAACTAATATACCTGATAAAGACTTTAAAATGATGGTTATAAAGATACTTACTGGGCCTGAGAAGACAATAGCAGAACTCATGTCAACCTCAAGATGGCCTAAAAAAGAGCCAATCAGAGACGAAGAATTCAACAGGTGGAATAAAAATAAGACAAAGACTTAACAGAGGGAATGAACATGAGACTAAAGGATACAGAAGAAGAGATAAGTGATGTGGAAGATACAGTAATGGAAAGCATTCAAGCTGAACAGCAGAAGGAATAAAGAATTAAAAGAATTAAGTGGGGGAGGATTAAAGATTGCAGCATGAGATGTGAGACAGAGGTTTCCTCCTAAAACCACATATAATATAAAAATATAATTAATACAACTAATCCTGAAAGAGCAAAAGGAAAGAGGGCTGTGCCCGACTGAATACACCTGGAGACAAGAATGAACCTCATGGAACAGGCAGGTTGACAACTTCCCCGATGTTCAGGCACTCCAGCCCCCTGGCTGGATATGCAGGTCCAAGGATCCCTCCAAGATATGCAGCTGGCTGTACCTTCCTCCTGGCCAGCCCCATCTGGCTCGCAAACCGGCAAACCCTACCTTGGCATTAGGCCAGCCAGGGGAAAGCCCTGCCTACAACAGCTACAAACACAAAGCATAGAGACTTATACTTGTGTACTCAGCCCACTGGTTCTGGAAGTGGAGTGAGGCATAGCAGCTGGGAAGAAGGAAACAACTCTTTCCTCCCCACAGGCACCAACGCCGCTCTCCTGAGACCCCAGACATTGCTCCAGAGGCTGAGTAGCTCCAGAGAGCAGAGCTTCTGGGCATTAGAGGGAGGCACATACAAATATGAAAAGTCAAAGGAAACTTATTTAAAGCAAAATTATGAATATGCCAGAGAAATATTCAAATGAAATCAACCTAATGAATCTTCTTGAAAGAGATTTCAAAATAAAAATCATTAATATGCTCATGGAGGTACAGAAAACTATTCAAGAACTCAGGAATAAATTCTGATCATAGATCCAATCATTACAGAACACAGTATCAGAAATGAAACATACAATGGAAGGCTTTAAAAGTAGATTAGATATGGTGGGGGAGACAATAAATTAAATAGAAATAAGAGAAGAGGAATACAAAGAAGCTGAGAGAACTGTGTGACCAATCCAAATGGAACAATATTCGCATTATAGGAATACCAGAAGAAGAAGAAGAGAGAAGGGATAGAAAGTGTCTCTGGGGAGGTAATTGCTGAAAACTTCCCTTACCTGGTGAAGGAGATAGTCTCTCAGGCCATGGAGGGGCACAGATCTCCCAACACAAGGGTCCCAAGGAAGACAACAACAAGTCAAATAATAAGTAAAATGGGACTGGATTAAAGATGGCAGCATGAGAGGTGAGACAGAGGTTTCCTCCTAAAATCACATATAATATGAAAATATAATTAATGCAACTAATCCTGAAAGAGCAACAGGAAAGAGGACTGCGCCAGACTGCATACACCTGGAGAAAAAAGCAGATGTCACAGAACAGGGTAATGTACCAAAGCTGTGGCCCAGGGGGACCCAAGCCCTTTCTCCACCCCAGCTCACAGGCAGGAGGAAGAGAAATGGAGCAGGGAGGGAGTGGATACGTGGGACTGCTGAATACCTAACTCTGGAGATCATGCCACTCCCTTCTGGCCTGTTAGGTTTCTGTTGAGAAGTCTGATGATAGTCTTATGGATTTTCCTTTGTATGTGATCTTTTTTCTCTCTCTAGCTGCTTTTAAAAGTCTGTCTTTATCCTTGATCTTTGCCATTTTAATTATTATATGTCTTGACATTGTCTTCCTTGGGTCCCTTGTGCTGGGAGATCTGTGCACCCCCATGGCCTGAGAGACTATCTCTTTCCCCAGGTTGGGGAAGTTTTCAGCAATTACCTCCTCAATGACACTTTCTATCCCTTTTTCTCTCTCTTCTTCTGGTACCCCTATAATGCAAATATTGTTCTGTTTGGATAGGTCACAGATTTCTCTCAATATTCTTTCATTCTTAGAGATCCTTTTTTCTTTCTGTCCCTCAGTTCCTTTGTATTCCTCTTCTCTAATTTCTATTCCATTTACTGTCTTTTCTACTACATCTAATCTGCTTTTACATCCCTCCATTGCATGTTTCATTTCAGATATGCAATTTCTTAATGATTGAATCTCCAACTTAAATTCATTCCTGAGGTCTTGAATATTTTTCTGTACCTCCATAAGCATGTTTATAATTTTTATTTTGTACTCTCTTTCTGGAAGATTTGTGAGTTTGGTTTCATTTGGCCCACTTTCTGGGGTTTGTGAGATTTTGCTCTGAACCATGTTCTTTTGACATTTCATATTTCTGTGTGGTGCCCACTAGTGCACAGAAACTCCAGTCCCTGGAGTTGCTCGATCCCTAGAGCAAGGATGGGGGTAGTAGGGGAGCGGAGCTGGTGCCTGGGGGGAGGAAAGATCTATTTCCTGATTCTTGTTTGCAGTGCCTGTCTCCAGTGTCAGAGCCAGTAAGCCAAGCACACACGTGTAAACCTCTGTTCTTTTTGTCTGTAGCTGTTGTAGGCAGGGCCTCCCACTGGCTGGCCTGGCACCTGCGCAGTGACTGTGGGTTTGTGAGCGGTGCCTGCAGGCCAGTAGGAAGGCTCCGCAGGCTGTGTGTCACAGTGGGGGGCCTCGGAGCTGAATAGGCAGCCAGTGGTATGGAGAACCTGAAGCTCCTCAATGTTCCCAACCAGCTGGGAAGAGCGCACCCAGACAACCTTGCCCAGCTCTCCCTTCTCCCACACAGCAAACTCTGTGCAAATCCTGCCCCTTAAGCAGCTCTCTCGCTGCTCAGAAGCCTCTCAGACTGCCTGCCTTTCCTCTGACACAGAGCGGCCGCGTGTGGATCCCCTCATCCAAAAATAGCCGGAATGTCAATTTCTCAAGCACTCCACCTATCCAAGCTCCCCAACGTCCGGAGCACCACACACTATAGGATTCTGCTCATAAAGCAGATGTCCAGGGCTAGGTGTTCAGCAGTCCCAGGGTTCCACCCCCTCTCCTGCTCTGTTTCTCTTCCTCCCGCTGGTGAGCTGGGGTGGGGGAAGGGCCTCGGCTTGGTCCTGCCAGATTAAGGCTTTCATACGTTACCCTGTTTCACGAGGTCAGCTCTGTTCATGAGGTATGTTTGCAGTCTGGTTCAGCCTTCTTTGTTGTTGCTGTTTTAATGTTAGTTGTGTTAATTAACCATATTTTTGTACTGTTTGTGGTTTTGGGAGGAGCTCTCTGTCTCACCTCTCACGCCACCATCCTCACATGTACCTGGTATAGTATTCCAGTTTTCCTTTGTTTTTATCTCTGATGTCATTTGGTATTTGTTTTTCTCCACCTGGTTTATTTCACTGAGCAAAATACTCTCTAGCTCCATCTATGCTTTTGCAAATGGAGGGGTTTGCTTTCTTTTCATGGTTGAATAATATTCCATTGTGTATATGTACCACCTCCTCTTTATTCATTCATTTATTGATGGGTACCTAGGCTGTTTCCATATCTTGGCTATTGTAAATAGTGCTGCAATACTATAGGGGTGCATATGTCTTTTTGAACCTGGGATCTTATTTTTGGGGGGTAAATTCCTAGGAGTGGAATTCCTGGGTCCAATGGTATTATTTTTAGTTTTTTGAGGAACATCCATAATGCTTTCCAGAATTGTTGAACCAATTTACACTCCCACCAACAGTGTATGATGGTTCCCGTTTCTCGGCATCCTCATCAGCATTTGTTGTTTCTTCTCTTTTGGAGATTGACCATCCTAACTGGTGTGAAGTGATATATCATGGTGGTTTTAATTTTCATTTCCTCGATGATTAGCGATGTGGAGCATCTTTTCATGTGCCTATTGGCCATTCATATTCTTTGGAGAAGTGTTTGTTCAGGTCATCCACCCATTTTTTAATTGGGTTATTTGTTTTTTGGGTGATGAGAGGTGTGAGTTCTTTATATATTTAGGATGTTAACCCCTTATCAGATAAATCATTTATGGATATATTCTTCATATTGTATGTTGAATTTTGGCTCTGCTAATGGTGTCCTTTGCTGTACAGAAGGTTTTTAATTTGATGTAGTCGCACTTGCTCAATTTTGCTTTTTTTTCCTTTGCCCGGAAGATATGTTCATGAAAAAGTTGCTCATGCTTATATTCAGGAGAGTTTTGCCTATGTTTTCTTCTAAGAGTTTAATGGTTTTGTGACTTACATTCAGGTCTTTGATCCATTTTGAGTTTACTTTTGTGTATGGGATTAGACAATAATCCAGATTCATTCTCTTACATGTAGCTGTCCAGTTTTGCCAACAGCAGTTGTTGAAAAGGCTGTCATTTCCCTATTGTATATTCATGGATCCTTTATAGTATATTGATTGATCATAGATGTGTGGGTTTACATCTGGACTCTATTCTGTTCCATTCATCTAAGGTCTGTTCTTGTTCCAGTACCAAAGTGTTTTGATTACTGTGGCTTTGTAGTAGAGCTTGAAGTTAGGTAGTGTAGTTCCCCCAGCTTTGTTATTCCTTCTCAGGATTACTTTGGCTCTTTGGAGTCTTTTTTGTTTCCGTATAAATTTTAGAACTATTTGTTCTAGTTCATTGAAGAATGCTGTTGGTATTTTGATAGGAATTCCATAGAATCTTTAGATTGCTTTAGGTGAGATGGCCATTTTGAAAATACTCATTCTTCCTATCCATGAGCATGAGATTTATTTCCATTTATTGGTGTCTTTAGTTTCTCTCATGAGGGTCTTGTAGTTTTCAGAGTGTAGGTATTTCACCTCCTTGGTTAGGTTTATTCTTAGGTATTTTACTATTTCTGATGAAATTGTAAATGAAATTGTTTTCCTGATTTCTCTTTCTGTTAATTCTTTGTTAGTATATAGGAATGGAACAGATTTCTGTGTATTAATTTTGTATCCTGCAACTTTGCTGAATTGAGTTATTAGTTCTAATAATATTTTGGTGGAGTATTTAGGGTTTTCTATGTATAATATGTCATCTGCAAAAAGTGACAGTTTTTCTTCCTTGCCAATCTGGATGCCTTTTATTTTTTTGTGTTATCTGATTGCCATGACTAGAACCTCCAGAACTATGTTGAATAAAAGTGGGGAGAGTGGGAATCCTTGTATTTTTCCTGATCTTAAAGGAAAAGCTTTCTTCTTCTGGCAGTTAAGTGTAATGTTGGCTGTGGGCTTGTCATATATGGCCTTTATTATGTTGAAATAATAACACTATATACCTATTTTGTTGGTAGTATGATGAATGGTTGTTGAATTTTGTCAAATGCTTTTTCAGCATCTATTGAGATGATCATGTGAATTTTGTACTTCCTTTTGTTGATGTGGTATACGAGGTTGATCTAATTTTGAATATTGTGCCATCCTTGCATACCTGTAATAAATCCCACTTGGCCATGATGGATGATCTTTTCAATGTATTTTTGAACTCAGTTTGCTAATGTTTTGCTGAGTATTTTTGCATCTGTATTTATCAGGGATATTGGTCTTTAATTTTCTTTTTTTGTGGTGTCTTGGTCTGGTTTTGGTAGTAGAGGGATGCTGGCCTCCTAGAATGAGTTTGGAAATATTCCCTTCTTTTCTTTTCTTGGAATACTTTAAGAATTATGAGTGTTTTCTCTTCTTTTAATGTTTGATAAAATTTATCCAGGAGGCCATCTGGTCAGGCGTTTTGTTCTTTGGCAGATTTTTGAATACCAGTTTAATTTCATTGCTGGCAATTCATCTATTCAGATTTTGATTCTTCCTGGGTCTCTCTTGGAAGGTTGTATTTTTATAGAATGTTGTCCATTTCTCCTAGATTTTCCAATTTGATGGCATATAATTTTTCATAGTATTCTCTAATAATTTTTTGTATTCTCATGGTGTAAATTGCAGTTTTTCCTTTTAATTTCTTGATTATGTTTATGTGTCTACACTCTCATTTTTTCCTGAAAAGTCTTTATAGAGGGTTATCTATTTTATTTTCTGAAAGAACTACCTCCTAGTTTCATTGATTTTTTTCTATTGTTTTATTCTTCTCAATTTTATTTATTTCTGCTATGATCTTTCTTATGTCCCTCATTATATTGACTTTGGGCCTCATTTGTTCTTTTTCCAGTTTCATTCATTGTGTGTGCACTTGGGATTATTCTTGTTTTTTGAGGTAAGCCTGTATTGCTGTATACTTTCCACTTAGAACTGCATTCACTGCATTCCATAGGTTTTGAGCTTTTGAGTTGTTTTCATTTCATGTTCCATGTATTGCTTCATCTCTGTTTTAATTTGTTCATTGGTCTATTAATTATTTAAGAGCATGTTGTTACAACTCCATGTGTTTGTAGGCTGTTTTGTTTTCTTTGCATAATTTATTTATAGTTTTATTCTCTGAGAAGCTGGCTGGCACAATTTCAATCTTTATGAATTTACTGAGGCTCTTTTTGTGGCCTAGTATATGATCTATTGTTGAAAATGTTCCATGTACACTTGAGGAGAATATGTATCCTGCTGCTTTTGGGTGGAGTGTTCTGTAGATAACTGTTAGGTCCATCTGTTCTAATGAATTTTTCAGTGCCTCTGTTCCATTATCTTCTGTCTTGATGATCTGTCTATTTGTGTGTTAAAGTCTCCTAAAATGAATGCACTGACTTCTATTTCCCCTTTAATTCTGTTAGCATTTGTTTCGCATGTTTAGGTGGTCCTCTGTTGAGGGCATAGATATTTATAATGATTATATTCTCTTGTTGGACTGAGCCCTTTATCATTATGTAATATCCTTCCTTGTGTCTTGTTACTTTCTTTGTTTTGAAATCTATTCTGCCTGATATAAGTTCTGCTACTCCTGCTTTTTTTCACCGTATTATTTGCATGAGGTATCTTTTTCCATCTCTTTGCTTTTAGTCTGTGTATTTCCCTGTGTTTGAAATGAGTCTCTTGTAGACAGTATATAGATGGGTCTTTGGGTCTTTTTTTATATCCATTCTGCCATTCAATGTCTTTTGATTGGTGCATTCAGTCCATTTACATTTAAGGTGATTATCAATAGATATGTACTTGTTTCCATTTTAGGCTTTAGATCTGTGGTTACCACAGGTTCAAGGATAGCTTCCTTATTATATAACAGTCTATATTAATTGCTGATTACTCTGTTTCAAACACAATCTAGAGGTACTTTTTTTCCTCCCCTTCCTCTACTTCTTCCTTCTCCACACTTTATATATTGGGTGTCATATTCTGCACTATTCATGTATCCCTTGACTAACTTTGTGAGTAGTTGATTTAATTTCACATTTGCTTACTAATTGTTCTATTATTTTTATTGTGGGTTTATTTCTCTGGTGACAGTTAGTTAGGAGCATTTCCTTCTAGAGCAGTCTCTTTAATAGCTCCTGTAGGGATGGTTTAGTGGTGGTAAATTCCCTCAGTTTTTGCTTACTGGGAAATTGTTCAATCCCTGATTCAAATTTAAATGATAATTTTTCCAGGTAGTGTAATCTTGATTGGAGGGCCTTCTGTTCTATTACATTAAATATATCATGCCACTCCCTTCAGGCCTGTAAGGTTTCTGCTGAGAAGTCTGCTGATAGCTTTATGGGTTTCCTTTATACCTGATTTTTTCTCTCTCTGGCTGCTTTCAATACTATTTCCTTATCCTTGATCTTTGTCATTTTAATTATTATATGTCTTGGTGTTGTCTTTGTACAGTTCTTTTTGTTGGGAGATCTTTGTGCTTCCATGACCTGAGGGTATATTTTTTCCCCAGCTTGGGGAAATTTACAATTAATTCTTCAAACATACTTTATATTCCTTTGTCTCTCTCTTCTTCATCTGGTACCCTTCTAATGTGAATGTTGTTTCATTTGTATTAGTTGCACATTTTTCTTATTATTCTTTCATTCCTAGATATCCTTTTTTCTCTCTGTTTTGCAGCTTCTTTGTTGACCTGTTCTCTAATTTCTATTTCATTTACTGTCTTCTGTACATCATCTAATCTACTTTTTAATCCCTCCATTGTGTTTCATTTCAGATACTGTATTCCTCAGCTCTGAATTACTCTTTTCGCAATTTATCTCTTTTTTGAACTCCTTCCTGAGATCTTGAGTACTTTTCTATGAATCCATAAGCATGTTTATGAGTTTATTTTGAAATCTTTACAAATATTTGTGATTTACATTTTACTAATCCCTTTTTATGTTGTTTTTCCTTGTAGTTTTTTCTCAACCAAATTCCTCTGATGCTTCATTTTTTTAGTGTTTCCTATGGAATAATAGCTTTGTGTAGGAGATGCTTTCTCTAATGCCCAGAAAATCATTTTCCTGTGTGGGAGCCTGAGATGTTGGCATGCAGTGGGAGTGGCACTGTACTGCCTTGCTCATAGTGTTCTGATTTCAGGTGGGCTATGTGAGTTATCAGCTTCTCATGAAAGCAGTAAGAATAACTGGGTTGTTCCTCTGGAACTGCTCTGGGTGTAGCCTCCATTCCTTCAGCCTGTCTCAATGGTGGGGGCTGCAGGAAAGGACTGGTGCCTGTTGGGAGGAAATAGTTAAGCAGAGAGTGTTTCCTGCCTTCCCAGCTGTTATGGCTGCCTGTACAGCTAGGTCAAGTAAACTGTGCATACAGAGAGGATTCTTGGTGTTACAACCATGGAGCTGCCATGGATGGAGCCATCCTCTGGATGGCATGTTGCAATGTTGGGTGTGGCAGGCATGTGAGACTGGAACCTGCCAGGAGGAGTTTCAGGCTGAATGCTGCAGGGAGGAAATTTGGGGCTTCATTCCATCCAGGTTTATCAACTGTATGAAGCTCCTAAGTGTTCCCAACCTGCTGGGATGAGTGTGCTAAGAAAGTGTTGCCCACCTGCCCTTTCTCCTGAACAGAGAGTTCTCTGTAATGTTTGCCACTCAAATGCCTCTCTTGCTGCTGGGACATCTTTAAAACTGCCTCCTTTTATTTTGTCTCTGGGGGGCTGGTAGTTTGTACCTGCTCTCCACAAGCAGCTTTAATCTTAGCATCTCCTAGTGTTCCACCCAATTTTGTTTTCAGCCCCTCTGTTCTCAAGAGAACCTTGTAATGTGGGTTCATGTTCTCAGAGATCTCCAGGGTCCTGTGTTAAGTGGTCCTGGGCTTCTACTCCCTCCCTGCTCCACTCCTCTTTCTCCCACCTGTGGGTTGGGGTGAGGAAGAGTTTGGGTGCTGCTGGACCATGGCTTTTCCTCTTTACCCTTTTTGTCATGTCTTCTCTTCTTTCCAGATGTAGGCAGTCTGTTCTGCAGTCTTTAGGTAATTTTCTGAATTAGTTGTATTTGCTGTATTTTCATTTTTTATGTGATTTTGGGAGGAGATTTCTGCCTTGCTTCTTATACTGCCAACTTTTTCCCAGAATCCTCAGAAATTCAGACTTTTAAGAGAATTCTATGAAAGTTTGCATTCCAATAAATTGAACAACCTAGAAGAAATGGATAAATTACTAGAAACATAAAATCTTCCAAGGCTGATCCAGGAAGAAAAAGAAAATATGAAAATACCAATTACTAGTAATGAAATTGAACAGTTAATTAAAACATCCAAGCACAAAAGTCCAGGATCAATGGCTTGAAGGTAATTTCTACCAAATATTTAAAGAACTACTACCTGTTCTTCTTAAAGTATTCCAAAAAATAGAAGAGGTAATATTTTCAAACACATTATATAAGGCCAGAAGACAAAGACAAAACAAAAAAAACAAAATTACAGACCAATTTTCTTGATGAATATAGATGCAAAAATCCTCAAAGTATTATCAAACTAAATTAAAAAAGTATGTCAAAAGTCTCAGTCTTCATGATGAAACTGATTTTATTCTGGGGATGCAAGGATGGTACAATATCTGTAAATCAATCAGTAGGATACACCACATCAACAAATGTAAGGGTTTTAAAAACAATACTGATTATCTTAACAGATGCTGAAAAAATATTTGACAAAATTTAACATCCATTCACAATAACTCTCAACAAAATGGGTATAGTGGTAACATACCTCAATATAATAAAGTCTGTATACAAAAAATGAACAGCTAACATCACAATGGCAAAAACTGAAAGCTTTTCTTCTAAGATCAGGAACAAGATGAGGATGTTCTTTCTCACCACTCTTATTCGACATAGTACAGGAAGTCCTAAACACAGCAATAAGACAATAAAAATAAATCAAGTACATCCAAACAGAATTGGACAAAGTAAAACTGTCATTATTTGAAGAAGGCATGATACTATATATAGAAAACCCTAAAGACTCCACTAAAAACTGTTTAGAACTAAAAAGTGGTTTCAGCCAAGTTGTAGGATACAATCAATATACAGAAATCCGTTGCATTCTTACATACAAACAACAAACTAATAGAAAGAGAAATCAGCAAATCAACTCCACTTACAGTTGCATCCACAATAATAAGGTACTTAAGAATAAACCTAACCAAGAAGGTGAAAGACCTATACTCTGAAAAGTATAAGACACTGGTGAATGAAATTGAAGAGGACACAGGTAAATGGAAATCTATCCTATGCTCATAGATTGGAAGAAATATAGTCAAAATAACCATCATGCCCAAAGTAATGTACAGATTCAATGCAATCCTTATAAAAATACCAATGGCATTTTTCAATGAACTACAGCAAAAATTCCTAAAATTAATATGGAACCAAAAAAATACCCTGAATATCCAATGCGATCCTGAAAAAGAAAAAATCTGGGGGTATTAAGCTACCTCATTTCAAGCTATCCTACAAAGCTACAGCAGTGTGGAACTGGCACAAGAGCAGACCCATAGATCAATGGAACAGGATCGACAACCCAGATTTAAACCCACATATATATGGTTAATTAACATAAGATAAAAAAGCCAATAACTGGTGTTGGGGAAAACTGGACACTTACATGCAAGAGAATTAAATTGGATTTCTCCATAACACCATACACAAATTCAAAGTCAAAATGGATTAAAGGCAAATATACAAGACATGAAACTATAAAACTACTAGAAGGAAACATAGGCAAGAACAATCCTGAAAAATTTCTTTCTGTTTACAATTCCACAGTCAAGGGAAAGAAAAGCAAAATTAACAAGTTGGACTACATCAAACAAAAATGCTTCTAAACAGCAAAGGACACTATCAACATGAAAAAAAGTCCACCTATTGTATGGGAGAATATATTTTCAAATTATATATAAAATAAGGGGCTAATATATAAAATATATAAAGAACTCATATTACTCAACACCAATAAATCAAGTAATCCAGTTATAAAATGGGCAGAGGACCTGAATATTTTTCCAAAGAAGGAAAATAGTCAACAGACACATGAAAATATGCTCATCTCTAGTCATCAGGAAAATGATGGTAAAACTAAAATGAGGTACCACACACCAATCAAAATGGCTATTATCGAAACACAAGTGTTGGCAAGGATCTGCACAAAAGAGAACACTCCTACACTGTTGGTGGGAATGTAAATTGGCTCAGTCATGGTGGAAAACAATATGGTGTTTCTTCAAAATACAGAATACCATATGACCTAACAATTCCACTTCTGGGAATTTACTCAGTGAAAACAATATTACTAATTCAAAAACATACATGCATACCTATGTTCATTGCAGCATTATTTAGAATAAAAAAGATATGGAAGCAATACAAGTGTCCATTGATAGATGAGTGGGTAAAGATTATGCAGTAGATATAGAAAATGGAATATTACTCAACCGTAAAAATGAAGGAACTCTTGCCATTTGAGACAACATGGATGGATCTAGAAGGAACCATGCTAAGTGAAACAAACGAGGTCATGGATGACAAATACCATATTATTTCATTCATAACTGATATTTAAAACCCAACCAACAAATAAAAATAATAACTATGTCCATAAATATGGACAACAGAATGTTGGTTATCATTGGGAAGGGGATGGAAGAATGGATGATATAGGTGAAGGGGATAAAGAGGCACAAACTGAAAGTTGTAAAATAAATTAGACATGGGAATGGCTGTACAACATAGAGAATATAACCAATAACATTGTAATGGCTTGTTATGGTAACATAGGTAATTACACTCACTTGGCAATCATCTAGTAATATATATAGTTACTGAGTCACTGTTGTAAATCTGAAACCAATATAATATTGTATATAAAGTTTATTCCAATAAAAACATTAAAATAAAAATAAGATGAAATGAAATAAAATGGAAAGAAAAAATAAAACTTTTTTTAGATTAACCAAGAGTAAATGATCATTACTAAAATCAGAAATGAATACAACTTACTATTAAATTTAGAAAAATAAATAAAAGGATTATAAGAAAAGATTATGAAGCATTGTATAAAGCAATTTAGATTACATAGAAGTCAATAAATTCCTTGAAAGACACAAACTACAAAACAGTCTAAAGAAAAAATAAAAACTTGAATACATATATAACATGTGAAGTTATTGAATTAGTAATGAAAATGTTCTCATAAAAAATCCTAGGCACAGGTGGCCATACTTTGTCATTATACCAAACATTCAAAGAAAAAATAATACCAACTCTGTACCAAATGTACCAAAATATAGAAGAATGAAGATTTCCTCTCCCATCCTAACAGGCTAATATTACTCTGTAACCAAAATCAAATAAAGTAACAAGAAAATAAACCTATAGGTACATTTTCTTGTGAATATAGATTCAAAAATACTAAAAAATTATGAGCAATCTGAATTCAGTGACATATAATAAATATCGTGAACGAAGACCAAATGGGATTTATTATCTGAAATACAAGGTTGGACTAATATTTAAAATCAATATAACATTTTATATCTATTGAATAAGGCAAACACCACCCAATAGATGCAGATAAATTACTTGACATGATTCAACAACCTTTAGTGATACATTCAATAAACAAGGAATAGAAAGGAATTTCTTCAACCTGACAAATATCAGTGGTGAAAAATTCACAGCTACACCATAATGGTGAGACTGATTGCATTCACTTTTATATCAGAAAAAAGACAAAGATATATGCCTTCTACACTTCTATTTTATCTTCTGCTGGAGGTTTTAATAGTGACAAATAGGCAAGAAAAATAAATAAAAAGATTAAGGATTGGAATTAAAACTACTTTGAAGATGGAATGATCTTTTATATAGGAAATAATAAGGACTCAACAAAAAATTATTAGAGCTAATAAACAAATGCTGTAAGGTTTTAGGACAAAAGATCAATATACAAAAGAAATTGTATTTCCATGTACAGCAAAAAACAACCTAAAAATGAAAAAATTTCCATTTCTAAAAACATAAGGAAGAATAAGATACCTAGGAATACATATAAGCAAAGAAGTGTAAGACTTGAACTCTGTAAGCTTCAAAATATGATTGAAAGATGTTAAAGATATCCTAAGGTAATGACATCAATTTTTGTTTGTAATGATTAGGTGTCCTAATACATTTTTTCATTTTTTTAATTAAGGTATTATTAATATACACTCTTATGAAGGTTGCACATGAAAAAACAACATGGTTACTACATTTATCCATATTATCAAGTCCTCACACATACCCCAATGCAGTCACTGTCCATCAGTGTAGTAAGATGCCACAGATGCATTGTTCGCCTTCTCTGTGCACACTGCTTTGCCCGTGATCCCCCACATCATGTGTACTAAACATAATACCCCTCAATCCCCTTCATCCACCAACCCCACCCGCCATCCCATACCCCTCCCCTTTGGTAAAGATTAGTTCCTTCTTGGAGTCTCTGAGTCTGATGCTATTTTTTTCCTTCAGTTTTTCTTTGTTGTTATACTCCACAAATGAGGGAAAACATCTGGCACTTGTATTTCTCCACCTGGCTTATTTCACTGAGCATAATATCCTGCAGCTCCAACCATGTTGTTGCAAATGACAGGATTTCTTTTCTTCTTATGGCTGAATAGTATTCCATTGTTTATATGAACCACCTCTTCTTTATCCATTCATCTACTGATGGACACGTAGCTTGCTGTCTTATCTCAGCTATTGTAAAAAGCGCTGCAATAAACCTAGGGGTGCATATGTATTTTTGAATCTGAGTTGTGTTCTTGGCGTACATTCCAAGGAGTGGGATTCCCGGGTCAAATAGCATTTCTATTTTTAGTTTTTTGAGGAACCTCCCTATTGCTTTCCACAATGGTTGAACTAGCTTACATTCCCACCAGCAGTGAAGGAGGGTTCCCCATTCTCCGCATCCTCACCAGCATTTGTTGTTCTTAGTCTTTTCGATGCTGGCCATCCTTACTGGTGTGAAGTGATATCTCATTGTGGTTTTAATTTGCATTTCAATGATGTTTAGGGATGTGGAGCATCTTTTCATGTGTCTGTTGGCCATCTGAATTTCTTCTTTGGAGAACTGTCTCTTCATATCCTCTGCCCATTTTTTAATTGGGTTATTTGCTTTTTGGGTGTTGAGGCATGTAAGTTCTTTGTATATTTTGGATGTTAACCCCTTGTCACATATGTCATTTACAAATATATTCTCCCATACTGTAGGATGCATTTTTGTTTTGTTGATGGTGTCCATTGCTGTACAGAAAATTTTTAGTTTGATGTAGTCCCATGAGTTCATTTTTGCTTTTGTTTCCCTTGCTCGAGGAGATGCATTCAGGAAGAAGTTGCTCCCATTTATATTCAGGAGATTTTTGCCTACGTGGTCTAAGAGTTTTATGGTTTCATGACTTACATTCATGTCCTTTATCCATTTTGAGTTTACTATTGTGTATGGGGTTAAACAGTAATCCAGTTTCATTCTCTTGCATGTAGCTGTCCTGTTTTGCCCACAGCAGCTGTTTAAGAGGCTGTCATTTTCCCATTGTATGTCCATGGCTCCTTTATCATATATTAATTGACCATATAATGTTGGGTTTATATCAGGGCTCTCTAGTCTGTTCCATTGGTCTGTTGGTCTGTTCTTGTTACAGGACCAAATTGTCTTGATTAAGGCAGCTTTGTAGTAGAGCTTGAAGTTAGGGAGCATAATCCCCCCTGCTTTATTCTTCCTTGTCAGGATTGCTTTGGCTATTTGGGGTCTTCTGTGGTTCCATATGAATTTTAGAACGATTTTCTCTAGTTCGTTGAAGAATATTGTTTGGGTTTTGATAGGAATTGCATTGAATATGTAGATTGCTTAAGGCAGGATGGCCATTTTGACAATATTAATTCTTCCTATCCATGAGCATGGGATGTGTTTCCATTTAATGGTATCTTTTTTAATTTCTTTCATGAGTGTCTTTTAGTTTTCAGAGTATAGGTCTTTCACTTCCTTGGTTAGTTTTATTCCTAGATATTTTATTATTTTTGATGTAACTGTGAGTGGAATTGTTTTCCTGATTTCTCTCTCTGCTAGTTCATTGTTAGTGTATAGGAATGCCAGGGATTTCTGCATATTAATTTTGTATCCTGCAACTGTGCTGAATTCAGATATTATATATAATAGTTTTGGAGTGGATTCTTTAGGGTTTCTTTTGTACAATATCATGTCATCTGCAAACAGGGAGAGTTTAACTTCTTCATTGCCAATCTGGATGCCTTTTATTTCTTTGTGTTGTCTGATTGCTGTAGCTAGGACCTCCAGTACTATGTTGAATAGAAGTGGGGAGAGTGGGCATCCTTGTCTTGCTTCCGATCTTAAAGGAAAAGCTTTCAGCTTCTTGCTGTTAAGTATAATGTTGGCTGTGGTTTATCATATATGGCCTTTATTATGTTGAGGTACTTGCCCTCTATACCCATTTTGTTGAGAGTTTTTATCATGAGTGGATGTTGAATTTTGTCAAATGCTTTCTCAGCATCTATGGAGATGATCATGTGGTTTTTGTCCCTTTTTTTGTTGGTGTGTTGGATGATGTTGATGGATTTTTGAATGTAGTATCATATTTGCATCCCTGGAATAAATCCTACTTAATCATAGTGGATGATCCTTCTGATGTATTTTTGAATTCTGTTTGGTAATATTTTGTTGAGTATTTTTGCATCTATGTTTATCAGGGATATTAGTCTGTAGTTTTCTTTTCTCTGGTGTCTTTGCCCAGTTATCGTATTAGAGTGATGCAGGCCTCATAGAATGAGTTTGGAATTATTCCCTCTTCTTCTACTCCTTGGAAAACTTTAAGGAGTATGGTTATCAGTTATTCACTTAATGTTTTATAAAATTCAGTAGTGAAACCATCTGATCCAGGGTTTTTTTTCTTAGGTAGGTTTTTGACTACCATTTCAATTTCGTTGCTGGGAATTGGTCTGTTGAGATTTTCAGTTTCTTTCTAGGTCAGCATTGGAGGGTTGTATTTTTCTAGAAATTTTTCCATTTCTTCTAGGTTATCCAGTTTGTTAGTATATAATTTTTCATAGTATTTTTTAATAATTCTTTGTATTTATGTGCTGTCTGTAGTGATTTTTGCTTTCTAATTTCTGATTCTGTTTATGTGAGTAGACTCTCTTTTTTCTAGAAAAGTCTGGCTTGTGGTTTATATAGTCTGTTTGCTTTCCTGAAGAACCAGCTCTTTCTTTCATTGATCCTTTGTATTGTTTTATTCTTCTCGATTTTACTTATTTCTGCTCTAATCTTTATTATGTCCCTCCTTCTACTGAATTTGGCTCTCATTTGTTCTTCTTTTTTTAGTTTGGTTAATTGTGAGTTTAGACTGCTCATATGGGATTGTACTTCTTTACTGAGGTAGGCCTGTATTGCAGTATACTTTCCACTTAGCATGTCCTTCGCTGCAGTTTTGAATTATTGTTGTCATTTGTCTCCATATATTGCCTGATATCTGTTTTTATTTGGTCATTGATCCACTGGTTATTTAGGAGCATGTTGTGAAGCTTCAGTGTGTTTGTGGGATTTTTCATTTTCTTTGCATAATTCATTTCTGGTTTCATGCCTTTTTGTTCTGAGAAACTGGTTGGTACAATTTCAATCTTTTTGAATTTACTGAGTCTTTTTTTGTGGCCTAGTATATGATCTATTCTGTAAAATGTTCAATGTGCACTTGAAAAGAATGTGTATTGTACTGCTTTTCGGTGTAGGTTTCTGTAGATGTCTTTAGGTCCATCTGTTCTAATGTTTTGTTCAGTGCCTCTATCTCCTTACTTATTTTCTGTGTGGTTGATCTGCCCTTCAGAGAGAAGGTGTGTTGAAGTCTCCTAGAATGAATGCACTGAATTCTGTTTCCCCTATTAATTCTGTTAGTATTTGTTTCACATATGTAGGTGCTCCTGTGTTGGGTGCATAGATATTTATAATAGTTATATCTTCTTATTGGATTGACCTTTTATCATTATATAATGTCCTTTGCTTTTGTGACTTTCTTTGTTTTGAAGTTTATTTTGTCTGATATAAGTACTGCAACTCCTGCTTTTTTCTCATATTAGTTCCATGATATGTCTTTTTCCATCCCTTCACTTTTAGTCTGAGCGTCTTTGGGTTTAAAGTGAGTCCCTTGTAGGTAGCATATAGATGGGTCTTGTTTTTTTATCCATTCATTGACTCTATATCTTTTTATAGGTGCATTCAGTCCATTTACATTTAAGGTGATTATCAACAGGTATGTACTTATTGGCCTTGTAAGCTTTAGATTCATGGTTTCCAAATGATCAAGGTTAACTTCTTACTATCTGAGTCTAACTTAATTCACTTAATATGCTAATACAAACACAATCTAAATGTTCTTTTTTTTCTCCTTATTTTTATTCCTCCTCCAATCTTTTTATATTAGGTATCATATTCTGTACTCTTTGTCTATCCCTTGATTGACTTTGGGGATAGTTAATTGAATTTTGCATTTGCTTAGTAATTAGCTGTTCTACTTTCTTTACTGCAGTTTTATTTCCTCTGGTGACAGCTATTAAACCTTAGGAACACTTCCATCTACAGCAGTCCCTCCAAAATACACTGTATAGATGGTTTGTGGGAGGTAAATTCTCTCAGCTTTTGCTTATCTGGAAATTGTTTAATATCTGCTTCAAATTTAAATGATAATCTTGCCAGATAAAGTATTCTTGGTTCAAGGCCCTTCTGCTTCATTGCATTAAATACATCATGCCATTGCCTTCTGACCTATAAGGTTTCTGTTGAGAAGTGTGATGGTAGCCTGATGGCATTTCCTTTGTATGTGATCTTATTTCTCTCTCTCTCTCTTGCTGCTTTTAATAGTCCGTCCTTATCCTTGATCTTTGCCATTTTAACTATTATATGTCTTGGTGTTGTCTTCCTTGGGTCCCTTGTTTTGGGAGATCTGTGCACCTCCATGGCCTGAGAGACTGTCTCCTTCTGCAGATTGGGGAAGTTTTCAGCAATCACCACCTCAAAGACATTTTCTATCCCTTTTTCTCTCTTCTTCATATACTCTGAACCAGGTTCCTTTGGCATTTCATATTTGTGTATGGTGCCCTCTAGTGCCCAGAAGCTCTATTCTCTAGAGCTGCTCATCCCCGGAAGCAGTGTTGGGGTACGCAGCGGTGTGGTATTGGTACCTGAGGGGTGGAAAGAGCTGTTTTCTGCTTCCCGGCTGCTATGCCTGTCTCCATTGCTGGAACCGTTGCTCCGAGCACACAGGTATAAGCCTCTATGCTTTGCGTTTGCTAATTGCTGTAGACAGATCTTCCCTGTGGCTGGACTAATGCCAGGGTAGGGTTTGCTGTTTTGTGAGCGAGGTGGGGCTGGCCAGGAGAAACGCACAATAGGCTGCCTATCATGGAAGGGGTTCTTAGGCAGTGAGGGAGCTGTAGCACCTGAAGATCGTAAAACCTCCCAACCCGCTGGGCAGAATGCACCCGGACAATTTTGTCTAACCTGTCCTTTCTCCTGAGCAGTAAGATCTGTGCAATCCTTGCCCCTTTAGCAGCTGTCTTGCTAAGGGCTTCCTTTTTAGGAAGTCTCTCAGACTGCCTGCCTTTATTTTGTCCCAGAGCAGCTAGATATGGATCCCTGCTTTCCACAAGCAGCTGGAATCTTAGTCTCTCAAGGAATTCTACCTGTCTTAGCTTTCCAACCCCCTAATTATGAGAGTGTCATGCAAGAACCATGAAATGTATGTTTCTGCTCCCCGAGCAGATCTCCGGAGTTAGATATTCTACAGTTCCAGGTCTCCACTCCCTCCCTGCTCCGTTTCTCTTCCTCCTGCTTGTGAGCTGGGGTGGGGGAAGGGCTTGGATCCAGCTGGGCCACAGCTTTAGTATGTTACTCTGTTCCATGCGGTCTGCTCTTTTCTCTAGGTGTATGCACTTTGGCGCAATCCTCTTTCCTGTTGCTCTTTCAAGAGTAATTGTATTAGTTATATTTTCATATTATATACGGTTTGAGGAGGAAGCCTCTGTCTCACCTCTCACATCGCCATCTTTAATCCTTCTCCTAATATTTTTTAAATGATATTACTCCCTGAACTCATCTACATATTGAAGGGGATCCCTATCAAAATTTCATCTGAATTTTTTTCAGATATTGACAAGTAGACCCTTAAATTCTTATATAAATGAAAAATATCCAGAAATATGAAAACAATCTTGAGGAACAACAAAGTTGGGGGACTTATACTTCCTTATTTAAAAACTTGACACAAAGTTACAATAAGCAAAAGAATGTTGCTCTCTCTTATCAATAGACATGTTTTAACTCTGAAGGGAAAGCCTGCTGCAAAATACCTTTGAAAATGAAATCAGTCAAAGAGAGAAATCAAGTTATGAAACCCTTTTATTTTTTACAAGCAGTCTTCCCCATCTCTCTGGAATAGGCAGTAGTATAAGAGAGCTACACCCAATCTCTCCAGTCCAGATAAACCCTCCTACACTCTTGTAATTACCTGTTGATATATAGATAGACAAATCTCTCCAACCCTTGTAAACACCTATTGATATGCAGATGCACTAAAGCCAGGTGAGAGATTCTGGAAATATTGTAATCTTTGCCACAGCCCACCCCTCCAGAAATCTCACCTCATAGTCTACACATTACTCATCTTTAGCAATGGCCCCTGTGCAAGAAAAATGGAGCATTATAACCAGGATAATAACATAAAATAGCAATAGCAATAAAATCATGATAATCCTCAAGCTAGAGGCTTCAGCAAGATTCAAAGCCCTAGGCAGATTAAGTCCATAGCTCGCCCATTCCACAGGCATCAGTAGCTGAACAGGTAAGGAGTTCAGAACAATCATCACATGGCAGCTCCAGCCAGGGGTGTGCAGCCAGGACACAGGGACTGTAGGAGAAAATAAGCTTAATACACCTGTTTTAATGACACCAACTTAGGCAAATATTGTCTATTATGTAGGATGCATTCAAGAGAGTGGTCCTGTGATAGGGCAGTGGCAGGAATAAGGATGCTCTTATCTTCTGGAAGTTTTGCATAGAATACCATTATCTTTAGGGGATAATTTCTGTTACTCTAGGAATACTCATGAGGCTAGCTTCCAGGCCTTTTCCCCAAGGTGCCAGAAGGGCCAGTCCTCACTGGTCCATGTGTCAGAATGTCCAGGGCCACGTCCATTGAACAGTGTCTCTAGGGTTCAATGCAGTTGGGGCTGACAGAGTGATGTTTCTCCTCTGGCCATATCCTGGCTTTTTAAACTCCTCTTTGGTTTGCACATATAGATGTGTAGGAGAGGCAGCAAGGTGTGTTAGCATATCCACAGGGCTCAAGGATCCTTTTTGGGGCTTCTCATTCAAATGCTGTATAACTCTCCATAAGTGAACAGACCAGCCCCATAGACTGTTGGTGTCTGACTTCATCCCAAATTTCAACGAACTGTTGTACCTCTCTATCATGCCTGCCTTGGTAAGGTTATATGGTACATGAAACTTCCACTTTATTCCTAATTGGTGCACCCATCCTTGTAACACATGTCCAGTAAAGTGGGTGCCTTGATTGCTCTCAGTAACCTGTGGCTGGCCATAGGCTGCAAAGTGATGCTCTAGGCGCCTCTTGGTGGTTTGCCAAACTGAACAACATGCAAGAAAAGCAACCAATAGGCCAATAGCTGTATCCACACAAGTTATGGCATACCGATATCCTTCTGATATGGACAGAGGCCCAATATAGTTTATCTGCCACCTGACAAGGGGTATCAGTCCCCTTACTATTGTCCATGCTGCTGCAGGACTCAGTGTAAGTCACTGTTAGAGCACACAAAGCACTCTCTCTGGGCCCTGCTGACTTCTTCAAAGGTCTACCGCAAGCCCCACTGAAGGGCTACAGCCCACATTGTCTTTTGCTCCATGTGCAACAAATGCTGATGTAACCATTGGGCCACATCAGAGGCAGGCTTTCCTTCTGGCCAATGCACCTGGGCCAATGTGTCTGCTTCATCATTCCCTGGGGATGCCAAAGGTAAATAGCCAGTCACATGATATACGGTAACAGTCTTAGTCCGACCAGAGGCCTATATGTCTTGTCAAAACTCTTGCCCCCAAATGGGCCAGTGACCAACCATCTAGTTGGCATGGCATCACGTTTGTAGCTACATTATCAAGACCTGATGGATGGCCCAGCTGTCAGTACAGACAGCTCTGTGGGAGGGTTCCTGGTTGATCATGAGCCATACTAACTGCAACTCAGCCCATTGGCTGCCCTCCTCCTCTCTATTCATATTGTCTCAGTATTAGGGTGGAAAGACAGAGGGCTCCTCTTCAGGGGCTCCCCATGACTGGAGCTGTCTGTATACCAAGCATCTTCAACTATAGGGGCCTTTCCCTCCTAATAAGGACGCTTGGCTACCAATGACTAAAAAGCAAGTTCTTCCTGCTTTCCACTGTTATATGTCACTGGCTCAAGTAAGCATTGGAGTTGTCCACTTAAGGGGCTAGTAGAGATGACATTACGCTGTTGGAAATATGTGCCCCACTTGGCCAGTGTTGGAGTCTGAGCCACACCACTCTGTGGCCTTTGGGTCCAGTCTTGCACCCACTCCACAATGGTATAAGTTGTTATTACCTTTGTCAGAGCTGTTTCAGTGATGAACTCCACAGCCAGCAAGGCATGGTACAGAGCAGCCAGTTGCCTCTCTATGAAGGTGTAGTGGACTTCTCCTTTCCATACTTGTGACCAGAATCCAATCGGTT
>JAVSCE010003913.1:0-58600 GCA_032199065.1 Smutsia gigantea
ATTTCATTTCATTAAATATACTTTGTCATTCTCTTCCGGCCTGTAAGTTTTCTGTAGTGTCTCTGATCACTACTTTACGTGTATCCCATGGATCCTGACATATAGTTTCAGTAACTTTAATTTGATTCTCCTCTTTAACTCAAAAAATTTTTAAACCACAAACCCTTTCCTGGTAGAAAAGCCTTTCTCTTTTCAGTTTGTGTTAGCAAATTTAACTCCTGTTGCTTTGTGATTAGAGAGGACTCTTGGGCATTTCTATTTTGTGGAAGTGAATTATGCCAACCCTGTTTAACTTTTATCAATTTTGACAAGAATATATATTGTCTATTCTCAGAGCGTGTACACACACATATGTATATAGATACTGTATATATATATATATATACACATGTAGTTTACTTCATTATGTTGTTTAGAATTTCTACATCCCTTCCCAATTTTTTATACTACTTCATCTTTCTTACACTGAGACTGGTGTATTAAATCTCCCATTCTTACCATATTTTTAACTATGTCTCCTTGCTGTTTTGCTTCATCAACGTGTTTTCTGTGTTGTTTAGTGTATAAATGTTCCCAAGTGTTACATCTTCATTGTGAATCTTGGCTTTTATCATCAAGGTGTGTCCTTTTTCGTGTTACATGCTTTTAAAAATCTCATCCTGAACTACCGTGTTTTCTGAACAGTTTCTTCTTTACTCCTTCACTTTATTCTTCCATAGAACTTATGTCTTTCAGTGACTTCACCTTTATACCATCCCTGCCCCTTTAAATGCTATTATTCCAGATTCCTTTCCCTATAGTTTCCAATCTCACCTTCCAGGACACCGTTTCGTTATTTTCAGACTTATTCTGCTGAAGTTGTAGACCAACTTTAACCCCCTCACTATGTTCCTTATTCTGTATGTCTTGCAGCTTTTCTAGGTCTGTCTTTGCATGCCACAAAGCCTAGTGATGGGAGTGTGGCAGCCTGTGCGCTGGAAATTCAGTTTTGTTACTCCCAATTACATTGAACTTTGCACATTCTCTATGTTAAAGTAATGATCAGAGTGTGGCTTTTGTGTAGATTTACATTTTCCTTCTGATTAGTCTGTATCCTTTTGGGAGGAAATATATTGTGAGGAAGACAGCTCCATGGTCAACATCATATTCTGCTAACGTACCTGTGATTTCTAGGGGCATTTTATCGTGTGTGTGTGTGTGTGTGGTTGGGTGTGTGCATATGCACACACACACATACTTACACACACAAGCCTATTTGTATTCTATCCCTTTGGTAGAGTCACTAGAGGTGGTTGTCTGAATCACAGTATATTTATTCAATAAATATTTTGTGCATAACTGACATTGGAGGCAAACAGGAGACTGTAGATGTCCTCTTAGGATTTCTAAATATTCTTTACCCTGAAGCAGCTTCAAGAAGATGGACCCGAATACCGCAGGCACTCTGCTACAGCTTGCTGCAAAGAGTCTGCTGAGTAATGAGCTGGCAGCTGTCCATGCCCTGGATGAGCTCCCAAGAGACTTCTTTGTTCCACTGTTCATTCCTGCCTTCTTGGGTGGATATAAGTAGATACTAAAGGCAATGGTAAGGGTTTGGCCCTTTCGCTGTCTCCATATCGGAACACTGAGTGTACAAGGGTCATACTATGACATCTTGGAAGCCATGATTGATGGTCTGCAGCTCCTCTCTGTCCAGAACTCATCTTCCTGGTAGGACTATATCCTGTAGTGATAGAGTGAGTCAGCAGGAGAGTGTGCTGGAGCCTGGGGCAGGGGAATACCTAACAGTCTTCCAGAAGCAGCCAGGAGTGAATGCTGAAGATCTCTGTGGGGCTATTAGTCAAACACTTGAGGTCACCTTAACGACTCTAATATCTCACAGACTTTATTATAGAGTAGGGGTGACTGAGGATACTATGGGTGGATGTACCTGCTGAGTGTAATGACATAGAAGAAAGACATTGGCATTGATATAAGAACAGACCAGAGGTGAACAAAGTAAGGGGAAAAGAATGAAAGATAATGAATTTTTAGGAAAGGAATACTTGGTGAATGACATATGCTGTGAAAAACCAGGGATAAAGGGTATTGTGCCTTCTTCTCAACACTCATCTTGGGGGATTATATTAAAATAGGCTACCTCTCATGTGTTCTGTTTCCTCTCCTTACAGGGGCCCAAAACTGCAGCTCTTAGATTTAAGGCAGGACCACGAGTGTAAGATAATATGCTCTGAGATCACAATCAGATTCCCTTCCTGCTGTCATTCTTGTGCTTACTCTCAGAACTCTACTCTCAGAACAGAAGAAGCCCAGCCTACCGTCAGGTACCCCAGATTTGATAATTCAGAGTCGGAGCCTCACTCAGCCTTGGAAACTGTAGAATTACAGGTCGACCTCTCCTTCAATGGAACCTTGAGAACACAGCAATTTCTTTCCTTTCTTCAGCGTAAACTCAGGCAGAGCTTTGGGTCTTTGCACCTCTGCTGCAGAGATTTGGAAATTTTTAACATGCCTGCCTACAGAAGGATGCTTCAGTTTCTGAATCCACAATGCATTAATCACCTGTATGTGAATTTGGCTCATTTGAGGGAAGTCAACAATCTTGTGGCTCAGACAGCCCACCTGTACAGCCTTTGTCTGTCTAACATCCAGTTTACATGTTTTGCGGGGAGACGCTTCCACACTTTTCTCAACTGTCTTGGGAAGCTGGACAGCCTCCAAGAGCTCGACTTGTGTAACTTGTACCTCAGAGATCGATTGCACATATTTCTCAGGTGAGCAGACGGGAGGAACCTGGTTTCCCTGCATACCCTATGAGTAAGAGTAGAGAAGAGAGCATGCTTAGACATTCCTAAGCTCCTTGTAAAGTATTTCTCCTTCCACCTCAGCATGAGAAGTGCTGGGAATTAGCATTTGGCCAGGCTAGAGAGAGGTACTTCATGGTGAGGAGAAAGACAAGATTAGAAAAGGAAGCTGTGCTCATTCGTCCATTCATTCATTCAGCCAACTGTGTGTAGGCTGTATGATGAGTCTGTAAGTATTTTGGTAAAAGTCTCAGTCCTAGTGGCATCTACAGCTCTCTAGAGAGCAAGAGGAGGCATTCAGATAGGAAAAAGTTTTATGCTGTAACACTGATACACATCCTCCTGGACTGGCCACAGTAGTTAACACTGCCAGATCCTCTTGCTCCTGTGTTTTCCCCAAGGCGTAGACACTGAATGGAGAATCTATCATCTGGGAACCAGTCAAAGGGAGCCTTCAGTTGCCTGCTTTCCCAGACCTATCCTCGCCATATACGTGAACAGGAGTCGCCATTGATGATGATGTCAATACTAAGTGCATACACATTTTTTCACTTAATCTGCGGCACAACTCTGTAATGATGATCACTGGTGTGCACATTTTAAAGATTAAGAACATGTGTCTTAGAGTGGGAAAGTAAGTTTCTCATGGCCACAAATACATTTTGTCTGATTGCAAAGCCCACATGACTAAGGACTGTTGCAAAATAGGTACAGAAATGACCACGGGGGAGAGACTGGGCTGGGACTAAACCAAACCAAACAGGAATAAGATAGGTACAATTTAGTTTAGTCTAGGCCTTAGGTGTGTATTATTTATGGCTCACTGCCCTGGTCCAATACTCATTCTTCTGAAATAACCTTTCTCTTTCCTTTCTGCAGAGTTCTGCCACCTCAGATGGAGACATTGAATCTGTCTCTCTGTGGCCCGTCTAACAAAGATGTCACCATCTTGTCCCAGAGCTCTCAGGCCACGCACCTAAGGCAGTTGGATCTCAGTCACAACCATATATTTTCAGAGGCTTATGAGCCCTTCCAGGCTCTGCTAGAAAGGGCCTTGGGTACCCTGCAGCATCTGGAAATAAATGATTGCCTGTTAACTGACTCCGCTCTCTCTGCTCTCCTGCCAGCTCTGAGCCACTGTTCGTGCCTCCGTGTTCTTAGCTTTGCCTTCAACCACATTACAATGCCTGTGCTCATGAGCCTTCTGCAGCACCTAACATCCTTGATGGAGGTGAAGCAAACTAGGACAAATACTAACGGAATTATAGGGGGAAATAGAATACAATGCATTCATTTTAGGAGACTTCAACACAACACTCTCCACAAAAGGACAGATCAACCAGACAGAAAATAAGTAAAGAGACAGAGGCAATGAACAACGTATTAGAACAGATGGACCTAACAGACATCTACAGAACACTTCATCCAAAAGCAACAGGATACATGTTCTTCTCAAGTGCACATGGAACATTTTCAAGAGTAGATCATATATGACGCCACAAAAAGAGTCTCCATAAATTAAAAAACATTGAAAATTGTACCAACCAGCCTTTCAGATCACAAAGGTTTGAAACTAGAAATAAATTACACAGAGAAACCGAAAAAGCCCACAAACACATGGAGGCTTAAAAACATGCTCCTAAATAATCAATGGATCAATGACCAAATAAAAACAGAGATCAAGCAGTATATGGAGACAAATGAGAAAAATAATTCAACACCACAAAATTTGTGGGATGCAGCAAAGGCCATGCTAAGAGAGAAGTGCATTGCAACAAAGGCCTACATCAGGAAAGAAGAACATTCCCAAATGAACAGTCTAAACTCACAATTAATGAAAGCAGCAAAGGAAGAACAAATGAGACCCAAAATCAGTAGAAGGAGGGACATAATAAAGATTAGAGCAGCAATAAATAAACTTGAGAAGAATAAAACAATAGGAAGAATCAGTCAATGCAAGAGCTTGTTGAGAAAATAAACAAAATAGATAAACCCTTAGGCAGACTTATCAAGAAACAAAGAGATTCTACAGATAAACAGAATTAGAAATGAGAAAGGAAAGGGCACTATGGACACCACAGAAATACAAAGAATTATGAGAAAATACTATGAAAAATTATATGCTAACAAACTGGATAACCTAGAAGAAATGGACAACTTTCTAGAAAAATACAACCTTCAAGGCTGACCGAGGAAGAAACAGAAAATCTGAATAGACCAATTACCATCAAGGAAATTGAACTGGTAATCAAAACTACCTAAGAAAAAAACTCCTGGACCAGATGGTTTCACTGCTGAATTATATCAAACATTTAGTGAAGACCTAATACCCGTCCTCCTTAAAGTTTTCCAAAAAGTGAAGAGGAGGAAATACTCCCAAACTCATTCTATTAGGCCAACATCACTCTAATACCAAAACCAGGGAAAGAAACCACAAAAAAGAAAATTACAGAACAATATCCTGATGAACATAGATGCAAAAATACTCAACAAAATATTAGCAAACCGAATTCAAAAATACATCAAAATGATCATCCATCATGATAAAGTGGGAGTCACACCAGGGATGCAAGGATGGTACAACATTCGAAAATCCATCAACATCATCAACCACATCCACAAAAAAGGACAAAAACCACGTTTATCTCCATAGATGCTGAATAAGCATTCAACAAAATTCAATATCCATTCATGATAAAAACTCTCAACAAAATGAGTATTGAGGGAAAGTATCTCAACATAATAAAGGCCATATATGACAAACCCACAGCCAACATTATACTGAACAGCAGGAAGCTGAAAGCTTTTCATCTAAGATCGGGAACAAGACAAGATTGTCCACTCTCCCCACTTTTATTCAACATAGTTCAGGAGGTCCTAGCCATGGCAATCAGGCAACACTAAGAAATAAAAGGCATCCAGATTGGTAAGGAAGAAGTCAACCTGTCCCTGTTTGCAGATGACATGATGTTGTATATAAAAAACCCCCAAAATTCCACTCTAAACCTACTACATCTAGAATCTGAATTCAGCAAAGTTACGGGATACAAAATTAACACACAGAAATCTGTTGCATTCCTATACACTAACGGTGAACTAGAAGAATGAGAAATCAGGAAAACAATTCCATTCAAAGTTGCATCAGAAAGAATAAAATACCTAGGAATAAACCTAACCAGGGAAGTGAAAGACTTATACCTGAAAACTACAAGACACTCATGAGAGAAATTAAAGAAGATACCAATAAATGGAAACACATCCCGTGCTCATGGATAGGAAGAATTAATATTGTCAAAATGACCATCCTGCCTAAAGCAATCTACAGATTCAATGCAATCCCTATCAAAATACCAACAGCATTCTTCAATGAACTAGAGAAAATAGTTCTACAATTCATATGGAACCACGAAAGACCCCGAATAGCCAAAGCAATCCTGAGAAGGAAGAATAAAGTGTGGGGAATTAAGCTCCCTGACTTTAAGCTCTACTACAAAGACACAGTAATCAAAACAATTTGGTACGGGCACAAGAGCAGACCCATAGACCAATGGAACAGTCTAGAGAGTGCAGATATAAACCCGAGCATATATGGTCAATTAATATACCATAGAGGAGCCATGTATATACAATGGGGAAAGGACAGCCTCTTCAACAGCTGGTGTTGGCAAAACTGGAGAGCTACATGTTAAGAGAATGAAACTGGATTACTAACTCCATACACAAAAGTAAACTTGAAATGGGATCAAAGACCTGAATGTAAGTCATGAAACCATAAAACTCTTAGAAAAAAATATAGGCAAAAATCTCTTGGACATAAACATGAGCAACTTCTTTACGAACATACCTCCCCGGGCAAGAGAAACAAAAGCAAAAAATGAACAAGTGGGACTATATCAAACTAAAAAGATTCTGTACAGCAAAGGACACCATCAGTAGAACAAAAATACATCCTGCAGTAAGGGAGAATATATTCATAAATGTAATATCCAATAAGGCGTTGACATCCAAATTATATAAATAGCTCACACACTTCAACAAACATAAAGCAGATAATCCAATTAAAAAATGCGCAGAGAAACTGACAGACATTTCTCCAAACAAGAAACTCAGATGGCCAACAGGCACATGACAAAATGCTCCACATCGCTCATCATCAGAGAATGCAAATTAAAACCACAATGAGATATCACCTCACACCAGTAAGGATGGCCAACATCCAACACACAAACAACAACAAATGATGGCAAGGATGTTGAGGAAGGGTAACCCTCCTACCCTGCTGGTGGAAATGTAAAATAGTTCAACCATTGTGGAAAGCAGTATGGAGGTTCCTCAAAAAAATCACAATAGAAATACCATTTGACCCAGGAGTTCCACTCCTAGGAATTTACCCTAAGAATGCAGCAGCCCAGTTTGAAAAAGATATATGCACCCCTATGTTTATCGCAGCACTATTTACAGTAGCCAAGAAATGGAAACAACCTAAGTGTCCATCAGTAGATGAATGGATAAAGAAGAGGTGGTATATATACACAATGGAATATTATTCAGACATAAGAAGAAAACAAATCCTACCATTTGCAACAACATGGATGGAACTAGAGAATATTATGCTCAGTGAAATAAGCCAGGCGGAGAAAGACAAGTATCAAATGATTTCACTCATCTGTGGAGTATAAGAACAAAGAAAAAAACTGAAGGAACAAAACAGCAGCAGACTCACGGAACCCAAGAACGGACTAATAGTTACCAAAGGGAAAGGGACTGGGGAGGATGGGTGGGAAGGGAGGGATAAGGGGGAAAAAGGGGCATCACGATTAGCATGTATAATGTGGGGGGAGGGACATGGGTCAGGCAGTATAACACAGAGAAGACAAGTAGTGATTCTATAGCATCTTAATAGGCTGATGGACAGTGACTGTAATGGGCTGTGTGGTCGGGACTTGATAATAGGGTCAGTCTAGTAACCATAATTCATGTAATTGTACATAAATGATAGAAAATTAAAAAGAAAAAGAAAAGAAGAAAAGCTGTGGAAGTGATGAAAATGTTAGCTACAGAATGGAGAGAAATTCGTAAACCACATATCTTTCAAAACACTAGCATCGCGAAAATAAAATCAACTCTCATCTCAACTATCAACAGTGAAAGAAAGCAAGTAGAAAAAGGGCAAAGATATGAGCAAAAGTTTTGGCAAAGAGGACAGACAGACGGCAAATAAGAATATCAAATTATCATCAACATCATTAGGCATCACAAAGGAAGATATCACTATACACCTACTAGAATAGCTAAGAAATTTTATAAAAAGGGATAACGTCAAATACTGGAAAGAATGTGGGGGAACTGGATCACTCATGCATTAATGGCTGGAATATAAAATGGTTCAGGCACTTTTTAAAATGGTGTGGCAATTTCTGTGAAAGTTAAACATGAACTTAACATGTACGCAGGAACTCTCACTTATGGCATTTAAATTAAAGGCTTAATTTCACACAGAAACTTGTACAGTTTTTCACAGCACCTTTATTTGTAATACTCACCAAATGGAGAAACGCAAGTGTCCCCGAATGGGTGAATGGTTAAAGAAAGGGTGGTATATCCACATCATGGAATTCTACTCAACCATAAAAAGTAACAAATTCTTGACAAATCCAAATCTCTGGTGTATATTCAGGGAATTGTGTTGCATGAAAAAGAGCCAATCCCCAAAGTTACAAACATATGATTCCATTTACATAGTTTTGAAATGGCAAAATTTTATAAATGGAGATGGTGTAGGAGTTTCCATAGATTAGGTATGGGGAAGCATTCTCGAAGTGAGGTAGGTGTGGTTATAGAATAGAACACTATAAATGAAGAAATAGAAAAATAAAATGGTAAAACTGGAGAGATCAATGTGGTGATGGAATTCTTTGGCATCTTGTCTATTGTGATGGATACATGGACCCACATGTGATAAAACTACAAAAATCTAAGTACATACATACACACATAGACACATACACTGAAATAAAGCAAAATCTAAATAAGATCAATGCATACTATCAGTTTCAATACCCTGGCTCTAATATGATTTTGTAATATGTCATTTTGGGGGAAAAACTCTATGTGTTATTTCTTACAACTGCATGTGAATGTACAATTACCTCAAAACAAGAAGTTAAAATATCTTAAATTTTTTTTACAAAAGAAAAATGTTCGTCTCCATCCTGAATCTATGCTGCATTCCTCCAGGGGAAGAAACACCTAGTGCATGTTTTATTGACATGGCACAGATCCTGAGGCATAGTCTTCAGGCAGCAAAAGGGGTTGTTTCTATCTAACTTTCTTACCATCCACCTACCAATATTAGGATTCAGAAGGAAGATAGAACAGAGAGTCATTTGTACATTTACTGAAATTGAAAAATGAAATCAGACTTTCATTAATGAAAGGTAATTCTGATCACATTTGAATTTTTTTTTCAGCGAGGACTAGTTTCCAGTTAAGCAACACGCTAACGTTTTCCATAAACTGATTGAAGTAAGTCTGTAGCGCGAAGATTTAGAAAAAGGATACTTAAAGCACATATAAAATGTACAATGTACCAGGGGATGCATCCTTTGCAAATTGAACATGTGACAGGGCTGTTTCCAAAATTGTGTTGGGATATATAAGGGGGTGGGGGAAGAAAACATTACCTTAAGATTCTGCTTTTGAAAACTCTCTGCTGTTCTGATCTGCACCAAGCAATACTCTGCCTAAAGAAAGCTGTTAAGTGCTTTATCATCCCAGCCTGCCCGTTTCCCCTCAGGACAAGTGGGACTCCAATCTGGCCCCTTGGCTGTTTCCTGTTGAGGAGTCTCTGGGGCAGTACTAGACGTTAGGCTGGGCTCATGTCCTGTTCTTGGAGGCAGGAAGAACAGGTTTCTAATGATCCCTCCCTCCGGTTCTTTAGGACTTTCTCTGGACCCCTTAAGCACTTCAGCTGTTCATCACCTATTGTGAAGAGTCAAAGATTCATACTGTCCTTAAACCACATATGGTAAGTAGTATTGTCGGGGCTTGAAACCCCAACAGCCTGATGAGGTCATCTCAACTGCCATTCGCATTTTAAACATGGATAATGGAGTCTTTGAAGGGTCAGTGTACCTGGCCGAGATCACCTATCTTCCACATGGTAAATAAAGCCCTATCACCAGGGATCTAATCTTAAGTTTTCTGCCATCAACTCGTCACTCATTTTCAAATTAACGCCCCTTGCTGCATAGCCGATACATTTGGACATTAGATCTCTGCGTTTGAGACCAGGCCTGGTAGAAACCGTGGCCAGGCAGTGCCCAGGCCACATGCAGCAACATCGTGCTTCGCTTTCTTTCTTTTTTCCTTTTTTACTGCCTCTGATCTTCAACGGACTTGTCCTGAGGTGGATACTCCGTTCTTCCCTTTCTACCCAAGGAGATCCAAGATGGCGGGCCCACGCAGACACGCAACCTTTCACCCATGTGAGCTCCATGGAACAGGGTTCCTGGGGGCGGGTCACCTGTCTGGCCCCGCCTCCCAGCACAGAGCTGATTGACTAGGATTGGGTCACCTGACCTAAGCTCCACCAATAGAAGTCCTCTCCCCACCAGTTTAACTTCGAAAAGAATCCGTTAAGACTCCCGGCACTGCCAAGATCTGTTTTCTTCTGTGGCAACCTCCTGGAAGGATGTAAGGGGCTCCCACTGCTTTGGTCATGGATGGTTCCCAAGTTTTCTCCAACTCTTCTAGCAAGTAGGTAAGTTACAACAGTCTTCTCACAATAAATGACACCTTTATCGGCCTAAATTACCCATGGTCAAGGTTTGGAGACTAAAAGGAAATCCAGTCAGATTGGAACCACTTTCCTCTCCACTCTCTCTGCATCCCCCCATTCTTATGTGTGATTCGCTTCAGTTGTATCACTAATAAAGTCATACTCTCTCCTCACAGTCTAACAGCCTTTCTCTTCTAAAAAAAGGTTATTTCTCCTTTGCATCTTAGTTCTGTTTAGATTACTGCTGCTGTCCCAGACCTTAAATTGTAAATATTGAATTGTGTATATATCTTTCTACTGTATTTCATTTCTTTTATACTTAAAATGCTTTTCTCATGTGGAGTGCAATTGAGTATTCATGTACATTCTGGGCATGAAAGCAGCTTCATTCCTTAAAATGGGCTCACAGAGCAGTTTGAATTCATTTGTTATTGGGTGACGTGCTGTGAGCATTTATCCTACTGTCTTCCTCACTGGGTTTCAGCTGGCCAAATATTATTAAACCGTGTGTTTTCTAGACTAACCATGTCTTTAACCACTGACCTTGTATTTTTTAATTCCTTATTTTGAATAATTTTAGACCCATGGTAAGGTTGCAGGAAATGGCACAGAGCATCTTTATCCAGATTTCCCTAATGTTGACTGTTTACACCACCATAGAAGGATGATCAAAACCAGGAAATTAACATTGATGCAATACTATTAACAAACGAGATACTTTATTTTAATCCCACCAGTTGTCCCACTAATGTCCTTTTTCTATTCCAGGATCCCATTCAGGATACTCCCAGGGCATTTGGCCATCATTTCTCCTTAGTCTACTCCAGGCTGACGGTTCCTCAGTCTTTTCTGGGTCTTTCACAGCCCTGACGGTGTTGAAGATCCTATACTGATCAGGTGTTTTATAGAATGTCTGCCAATTTGGGTTTGCCTGATATTTTCTTAGGATTACATTTAAGTTACTCATTTTGGGCAAGAATTAATGTTTACCTCCATTGGTGATGGAGGACTTTCCACCCTAGTGTTATGAGGATGGCCAAACACAGGACACCTGACACTGAGCAGGTGACATCCATAGCAGTTCATTAATAACGTTTCCTCAGCCCCTGGGCGAGGAGGATACTACACGCCAGGTAGTGCCTTACAGGTGCCAATCTCTGGAAGAGAGTGAAAACCAGGGGCTGTGGGGGCAGTCTTCATAGAAAGGAGAGAATCGAGTGATCCTTGGTTCATGTGGGAGGATGCGATTGGCTTGCTTGAATAATTCTGTGGGCTGGTTGGGAATGGAAACTGAGTACTCAGGGGTAAGCAGGCACTGTGTCTAGTTCCCATGATAAGAAGGGTTCTTTGGCCAGTGAACCTTATTTGTGGGAAAACAATACGGAGGGGAACTTGTGGTTAGGCCATTCGAGGTCCTCTGGGTTTTCCCGATGTCAAGGCGTGTATATCACTGGGCCTTAATTTTAGGGCTTATACCACAATTCTGTAAAAGTGATTTTGCTTCCTTTCTACGTATGTCATGTCAGGGCAGACAGTGTCTGTATGTTGTACTTACTACTGATGGTATTCATCTTGATCAGTTGATTGAGGTGATGGCAGTTATGTTGCTCCAGGTCATGCTGCTGTTTTCCAATTGCTAATGACAAATACTTTATCAACTTGTGTAGGAAACGCTTTGAGACTATGAAAATACCTGTTTCTTCTCAGACTTTTACTCACTGCTTTTAGAATCCATCTGGGGATCCTGCCTACAACAGTTATGACCTAATACTGACTTCCTATTGTCCTCATTCCTTTCACAGTTACCTATTGGAATTCTGAAGAGCCATCCTTTCTCCCTCATTTATTTATACATTTTTTTAGTTTTTTAATAAAATTTATCTCAAATTACTGATTCAGATAACTTATTCAAATTATTTTTATCATTATGGACTCACAGACAACCATAATACTTTATCAGTTGTAGTCAAATTAGATCACGATTTATTTTGCTCCTTGAATTGTTCCAGCTCCAGTCATTGGGAGCCCCTTTCGGTTGGTTCTGTGTTCTTCTGACAGACCCTATCTTTTTTCACACTGGCACCATGAGATGTTCATGTTCATTTTGTGTTCTTTTCCGACTGCAGGCCTGGCATTGATCCACATCTGCAAGGGTCCTTGGGTCCTTTCCTTGGAGATTGACATTAGGAACCAGTATCTCAGCATACATCCATTGCTAGTGGGGTTTCGTTGCTGCTAGGCCCTCTCCATCCAAACAAAGTAGGAAATACATTGTATGTATGTGTCCACGCTTCCAGGCACATCTATATTTATTTCTGTACCTACCTACATGTATAGATATTAAGAGCCAAGAGCTAGTACTGACATATCTCATTTCAATCCATTCTAGCCTTATCTGTAACTCCTCTGATCTGGCTCCCTTTATCTACACTACCTACCGGTTTGTTCATTCCTGATGTATACACATATAGTCGTTGCAGAAATGCTAACCTATACTCCTGTTAGAAACAGATCTACTAACTTGAACTTTTGTACAGTTCTTTTTGTCTTTAGCCTCAGAGGATGCAATCAAAATACTATTTCCCAAGTTTCTTAGCTTAGCTGTTTTCTTCCTCACCTCTCAGTGTGGTAAAGATAGCCATTTACACTTTGGTTAGATTCATCTGTCGCCCTTTGTATTTGAGTTTGGGACCTGCCCCCACCCTGATTGATTTTAATTATTTATTTCACTGTTGGGTATGGAATCATTACCATGATTCGGAGTCATAAATGTCTCCTCAGCGAAGGGTCACTTTTTCCTCATTCCTCCCACCCCTCTTCCATTCCCCACTTCTTTCCATTCCTTTCCCACACTCCCCCGTAGATAACCACTCTCTTCTGTTTACAGTTTAACATTTCCTGTACTTATTTTGTACGAATGAGCAGATGTATACATGTTTCCTTATATTCCCTTATCTGTTAAATGAGAGATAACATTTCTGTACATACCCCTTTGCAATGTTTCCCTTTTAATTTAACAGCCTTCCAGGAGATCACTCCTTACCATTCCATGCAGAACCTGATCATTCTTCTTACAGCTGCATTGCACTCTGTTGTGAGGTTGTATCACTCACATTCAACCATTCACCTATGTATGGGCATTTAAAAAGTTTTCAACATGATGCAGTCACAAATAATAACTGCAGTGAATAACCCTGTGCATACGTATTTTTGCAATGTTGGAAAAACAGCTCCAAGTTATATTCCCAGTAGTGGGATTATTGGGCCAAATGGTAAGTGCATATGTAGTTTTGTTTGGCATTTCCCAATTTCTTTCCAGAAGTGTGGCACTGGTTTCTGTGCTCACTAGCAATGTAGAGGCATGGCCTTTTTCCACACAGCCTCACTAATGGAACATGTTGCCTGACATTTTAAACTTTTGTCAGTGTGGCAGGTAATAAATGGTTCTGTTTTAGTATTCATTTGTCTGATTGCAAGTGTGAATCATGTGTGTGAGGACTGTGATATGTATTTTTGTGAATCATCTGTTCATATCTTTTTCCCATTTTTTGACAGAACTTTTAGCCCTTTGTCTTTCAATATTTAAAAGTTCTCTATATATTTGGGACTTTACCCATTTGTCTGTGGTGTATGCTGCAAGTCCTGTATCCCATTTTCTAATTTTCTTTTGATTTATTTAGGATGTGTTTGTCAAACATTTAAAAAAACCTTTGTGCAGTCATGTTTATCATTCTTGTCTTTCATGGCCTCCTAATTTGAGTCACAGTTAGAAAGCCTTTCCCTACACTGAGGTTAAAGAAAAGTTCTGCCATATTTTCTTCAAGAACTTGTTGTGGTTTCATTTTTTTTATGGTTCAATCCCTAACACCATTGCAGTTTGTTTTCTGGAAGGTGTGTGAGATGGATCTACTGTTATTTTTCTCCAAATGTCTCAGTGGTTCCAGCACCATTTATTAAATGTCCATCTTTGCCCCAGTGATGTTACATGCCCCCTTTTTCTTAATACTAGAATGTCCGTATGTACTTGGGTGCATCTCTGTGTTTTCTATTCTATTCCATTGGGCTATTTATCTATCCAGGTACCAGTGCCGTGATGTTGTAATTGTAGAGGCTTTGCACCATGCTTGAATGTCTGGTATCATTCCTCCCCTCTCATAGGTTTTCTTTTTCACTTATATCCTAGCTATTCTTGCATTTTTTAAACTATGAACTTTATTATCGCCTTGTCTAACTCCATAACAATGTTTGCTGCTATTTTTGAGATTTATTCAATCTGTAAATTAACTTAAGGAGAATTGACATCTTTTTAATGTTGAACTATTCTGTCCATGGACAGTGACTGTCTTCCCATTTACTCACTGTCACAAAGGAAAAAGATTTCCTTGTATAGATGCAATGACAATTCCTTGTCATTCAGAAATGTTTTCCTTGTTATCATTGTTCTTCCTACGTTTATACCTATACATTTAATCTTATGTGTTGCTGTCATATATGGGATCTTCTCTCTCAATGTGTTATCCCCACTGGGTTTTTGTGTGGTTATATACATAGACTTTTGATTCTTTTATGTTAGCTTTATATGCTGCTCTCTTACTGATTTTGATTATTGTTTCAGTTAATATGTCATTGTTCTGTTGGATATGCAGGTATGCCGTAATATCATCGGCACACAGAGACAGCTTTACCTCTTGTTCTCCATTTTTACAAATCTGATAGCTTTCTCTTGTCAACTGACTAATACTTATAGTACAGTACTGAGTAGGAATGAAGGAGTGGGCATCCATTCCTTACCTCTAGTGGTCCCCCATTTAATAAAATACTGACATTTGGAATTAATTATGTATCTTCTTTCATGTTAAGAAAACATCCCCTGGCGCCTATTTTCCAGACGTTTTTCTTTTCTTAACATGTATCGGTGTTGAACTTTCCCAAAGGCTTGCTCAGCATCTGTGGTTGTCCTTAACTATATTACTATGGTGAGTGATATAAATGGTATTCCTAATATAGAGTCAACTTTGTATTAATGGAATAAATCCCACTTGTTTGCAGTGTATTAGTCTCTTAATGTATTATTGTTGGATGTTTGTTAATGTTTAATTTAGGATTTTCCTACCTACATTTTACCTATCAGTGTCATACTTTTTAAAAAATTTTTTGTTTTGCTATCATTAACATACAATTACATGAACTACATTATGGTTACTAGACTCCCCCTATTATCAAGTTCCCACCACATACCCCTTTACAGTCACTGCCCATCAGCGTAGTAATATGCTATAGAATCACTACTTGTCTTCTCTGTGTTATACTGCCTTCCCTGGGCCGCCCCCCTTCATTATATATACTAATCCTAATGACCCTTTTTCACCCATATCCCTCCCTTCCGCCCCATCCTCCCCAATCCGTTTCCCTTTGGTAACTGTTAGTCCATTCTTGGGTTCTGTGAGTCTGTTGCTGTTTTAATCCTTGAGCTTTTTCTTTGTTCTTATACTCCACAGATGAGTGAGTGAAATCATTTGATATTTGTCTTTCTCTGCCTGGCTGATTTCACTGAGCATAATACCCTCTAGCTTCATCCATGTTCTTGCAAATGGTAGGATTTGTTTTCCTCTTATGGCTGAATAATACTCCATTGTGTTTATATACCACATCTTCTTTATCAATTGATCTACTGATGGACACTTAGGATGTTTCCATTTCTTGGCTATTGTAAATAGTGCTGCGATAAACATAGGGGTGCATAACTCTTTTCCAAACCGGGCTGCTGTATTCTTAGGGTAAATTCCTAGGAGTGGAATTCCTGGGTCAAATGGTATTTCTATTTTGAGTTTTTTGAGGGAACTTCATATTGCTTTCCACAATGGTTGAACTAGTTTACATTCCCACCAGCAGTGTAGGAGGGTTCCCCTTTTGCCACATCCTCGCCAACATTTGTTGTTGTTTGTCTTTTAGATGGCAGCCATCCTAACTGGTGTGAAGTGATATCTCATTGTGGTTGTAATATCCATTTCTCTGATGATTCGGGATGTGGAGCATCTTTTCATGTGCCTGTTGGCCATCTGAATTTCTTCTTTGGAGAAGTGTGTGTTCACCTCCTCTGCCCATTTTTTAATTGGCTTATTTAGTTTTTCTTTGTTGTGGTGCATGAGCTCTTTATATAATTTGGATGTCAACCCCTTAACAGATATATCATTTATGAGTGAATATATTCTCCCATACTGTAGGATGTCTTGTTTTTCTACTGATGGTGTCCTTTGTTGTACAGAGGCTTTTTAGTTTGATCTAGTCCCACTTGTGCATTTTTGCTTTTGTTTCCTTGCTGGGGGAGATATGTTCATGAAGAAATTGCTCATGTTTATGTCCAGGAGATTTTTACCTATCTTTTTTTCTAAGAGTTGTATGGTTTCATGACTTACATTCAGGTCTTTGATCCCATTTCGAGTTTACTTTTGTGTATGGTTTTAGACAATACTCCAGTTTTATTCTCTTACATGTAACTGTCCAGTTTTGCCATCACCAGCTCTTGAAGAGGCTGACATTTCTACATTGTATATCCATGGCTCCTTTATCGTATATTAATTGATGGTATATGTTTGGGTTTATATCTGGGCTCTCTAGTCTGTTTCACTGGCCTATGGGTATGCTCTTGTGCCAGTACCAAATGGTCTTGATTACTGTGGCTTTGTAGCAGAGCTTGAAGCCAGGGAGCGTAATTCCCCCTGCTTTATTCTTCCTTCTCAGGATTGCTTTGGATGTTCAAAGCCTTTTGTGGTTCCATATGAATTTTAGAACTATTTGCTCTAGTTCATTGAAGAATGCTGTTGGTATTTTGATAGGGATTGCATTGAATCTGTAGATTGCTTTAGGCAGGATGGCCATTCTGACAATATTAATTCTTCCTATCCATGAGCACGGGATGTGTTTCCATTTATTGGTCTCTTCTTTCATTTGTCTCATGAGTGCCTTATAGTTTTCAGGTATCAGTCTTTCACTTCCTTGGTTAGGTTTATTCCTAGGTATTTTATTCTTTTGAATGCAATTGTGAATGGAATTGTTTTTCTGATTTCTCTTTCTCCTAGTTCATTGTTAGTGTATAAGAATGCAACAGATTTCTGTGTATTAATTTTGTATCCCTCCACTTTGCTGAATTCCAATATTAGATCTAGTAGTTTTGTAGTGGATTCTTTAGGGTTTTTTATGTACAATATCATGTCATCTGCAAACAGGGACAGTTTGACTTCTTCCTTACAAATCTGGGTGCCTTTTATTTTTTTGTATTGTCAGATTTCTGTGGGTAGGACTTCCAGAACTACGTTGAATAAAAGTGGGGAGAGTGGGCATCCTTGTCTTGTTCCCGATCTTAAAGGAAAAGCCTTCAGCTTCTCACTGTTAAGTATAATTTTGGCTGTGGGTTTGTCATATATGGCCTTTATTATGGTGAGGTACTTGCCCTCTGCACCCGTTTTTTTGGGAGGTTTTATCATGAATGGATGTCGAATTTTGTCGAATGCTTTTTCAGAATCTATGGAGATGGTCATGTTGATTTTGTCCTTTTTCTTGATGTAGTGGATGATGTTGATGGATTTTCGAATGTTGTACCATCCTTGCATCCCTGGGATGAATCCCACTTGCTCATGATGGATGATCTTTTTGATGTAGTTTTTGAATTCAATTTGCTAATATTTTGTTGAGTATTTTTGCATCTATGTTCATCAGGGATATTGGTCTGTAATTTTCTTTTTTTGTGGTGTGTTTACCTGATTTTGGTATAGAGTGATGTTGGCCTCGTAGACTGAGTTTGGGAGTATTTCCTCCTCTTCTACTTTTTGAAAAACTTTAAGGAGGATGGGTATTAGGCCTTCACTAAATGTTTGATAAAATTCAGCAGTGAAACCATCTGGTTCATGAGTTTTTTTCTTAGGTAGTTTTTTGATTACCAATTCAATTTCTCTGCTGGTAATTGGTCTATTCAGATTTTTTGTTTCTTCCTGGGTCAGCCTTGGAAGGTTGTATGTTTCTAGAAAGTTGTCCATTTCTTCTAGGTTATCCAGTTTGTTAGCATATAATTTTTCATAGTATTCTCTCATAATTCTTTGTATTTCTGTGGTGTATGTAGCGATTTTTCTTTTCTCATTTCTGATTCTGTTCATGTGTGTAGATTCTCTTTTTTTCTTGGTATATCTGGCTAGGGGTTTATCTATTTTATTTTCTCGAAGAACCAGCTTTTCCTTTCATTGATTCTTTCTGTTGTTTTATTTTCTCAATTTTATTTATTTCTGCTTTAATCTTTATTATGTCTCTCCTTGTACTGACTTTGGGGCTCATTTGTTCTTCCCTTTCCAGTTTCATTAATTGTGAGTTTAGACTGTTCATTTGGGATTCTTCTTCTTTCCTGAGGTAGGCCTGTATTGCAATATATTTCCCTCTTAGCACGGCATTTGCTGCGTCCCACAGATTTTGTGGTGTTGAATTATTGTTGTCATTTGTCTCCATATATTGTTTGATCTCTGTTTTTATTTGGTCATTGACCCATTGATTATTTAGGAGCATGTTATTAAGCCTCCACGTGTTTGTGGGCTTTTTCGTTTTCTTTGTGTGATTTATTTCTAGTTTAATACCTTTGTGATCTTAGAAGCTGTTTGGTACTATTTCAATCTTTTTGAATTTAGTGAGGTTCTTTTTGTGACCTA
The DNA here is from genome assembly GCA_032199065.1 of Smutsia gigantea. Taxonomy (NCBI): domain Eukaryota; kingdom Metazoa; phylum Chordata; class Mammalia; order Pholidota; family Manidae; genus Smutsia; species Smutsia gigantea. The sequence goes on from JAVSCE010003913.1 coordinate 19,275, forward strand.
GTGTATGATGTATTCTTGAAAATGTTCCATGTGCCCTTGAGAAGAATGTGTATCCTGTTGCTTTTGGATGCAGTGTTCTGTAGATGTCTGTTAGGTCCATCTCTTCTAATACGTTGTTCAGTGCCTCGGTCTCTTTACTTATTTTCTGTCTGGTTGGTCTGTCCTTTGGAGTGAGTGGTGTGTTGAAGTCTCCTAAAATGAATGCATTGCATTCTATTTCCTCCTTTAATTCTGTTTGCATTTGTTTCACATATGTAGGTGATGGCTGTGTTGGGTGTATAGATATTTATAATAGTTATATCCTCTTGTTGGACTGACCCTTTTATCATTATGTAATGTCCTTCTTTGTCTTTTGTGACTTTCTTTGTTTTGATGTCAATTTTTGTCTGATACAAGTACTGCAACTCCTCCTTTTTTCTCCCTATTAGTTGCATGAAATATCTTTTTCCATCCCTTCACTTTTAGTCTGTGTATGTCTTTGGGTTTGAAGTGAGTCTCTTGTAGGCAGAATATAAATGGTTCTTGTTTTTTTATCCATTCTGTGAGTCTCTGTCTTTTGATTGGTGCATTCAGACCATTTACATTTAGGGTGATTATTGATAGGTATGTACTTATTGCCATTGCAGGCTTTAGATTCATGGTTACTAAAGGTTCAAAGGGTAATTCCCTTACTATCTAACAGTCTAACTTAACTCACTTTGTATACTATTACAAACACAACCTAAAGGTTCTTTTTTCTTCTCCTTTTTCTTCCTCCTCCATTCTTTGTATGTTATGAATTATATTCTGTACTCTCTGTCTATCCCTTGGGTGATATCTATTTAGCCTTAGGAATACTTCCATCTATAGGAGTCCCTTCAAAATGCACTGTAGAGGTGGTTTGTGGGAGGTAAATTCTCTCAGCTTTTGCTTATCTGAAAATTGTTGAATCCCTCCTTCAAGTTTAAATGATAATCTATCTTGCTGAGCAGAATATTCTTGGTTCGAGGGCCTTCTGCTTCATTGCATTAAATATATTGTGCCAGTCCCTTCTGGCCTGTAAGGTTTCTGTTGAGAAATCTGATGATAGCCTGATGGGGTTTCCTTTGTCTGTGATCTTTTTTCTCTCTCTAGCTGCTTTTAAAAGTCTTTCTTTATCCTTGATCTTTGCCATTTTAATTATTATATGTCTTGATGTTGTCTTCCATGGGTCCCTTGTGCTGGGAGATCTGTGTACGTCCCTGGCTTGAGAGACTATCTCCTTCCCCAGATTGGGGAAGTTTTCAGCAATTACCTCCTCAATGACACTTTCTATCCCATTTTCTCTCTCTTCTTCTTCTGGTTCCCCTATTATCCGAATATTGTTCCGTTTGGATTGGTCACACAGTTCTCTCAGTATTCTTTCATTCTTAGAGATCCTTTTTTCTCTCTGTGCCTCAGTTTCTTTGCATTCCTCTTCTCTAATTTCTATTCCATTTACCATGTCTTCTACTACATATAAATTCCTTTTAAATCCCTCCATTGTATGTTTCAATTTAGATATGGAACTTCTTAATAATTGAATCTCCATGTTATATTCATTCCAGAGTTCTTGAATATTTTTCTGTACCTCCATAAGCATGTTTATGATTTTCATTTTGAACTCTCTTTCAGGAAGATAGGTGAGTTCAGTTTCATTTGGCCCTTTGTCTGGGTTTTGTGAGATTTTTGTCTGAACCAGGCTCCTTTGACATTTCATATTTCTATGTGGTGCCCCGTAGTGCCCAGAAGCTCCAGTCTCTGGAGCTGCTCAGCCCCTAGAGTGAGGTTGGGTGTCTTTTGGGAGCGGAGCTGGTGTTTTGGGGGAGGAACGGTCTGTCTCCTGATTCCCGTCTGCCATGCCTGTCTCCAGAATAACAGCCAGTGGGCCGAGCACAGAGGTGTACGCCTCTGTGCTTGGGCGTCTGTAGCTTTGTAGGCAGGGCCTCCCTCTGCCTGGCCTGATGCCAGCACAGTGACTGCTGGTTTGCCAGCCAGTTCTGTCAGGCCAGGAGGAAGGCTCAGTAGGCTGTGTGTCACAGTGGGGAGTCCTTGGATCTGAGCAGCCAGCCAGGGGAATAGAGCCCCTGAAGCTCCTCAGAGTTCCCAACCTGCAGGGCAGAGCGTGCTCAGACAAACTTGTCCAGCTCTCCCTTCTCCCACGCAGCAAGCTCCATGCAAACCCCGCCCCTTCAGAAGCCCTCTCACTGCTAGGAAGCCTCTCAGACCGCCTGCCTTTTCCCTGTCACAGAGCAGCCAGATGTGGATCCCGTCCTCCACAAACGGCCAGAATGTCAGTCTCTCAGGCACTCTGCCTGCCCCAGCTCCTCAACGTCCAGTGCACAACACAGAGTAGGTTTCTACTCATAAAGCAGATCTCCAGGGCTGGGTGTTCAGTAGTCCCAGGCTTCCACTCCTTCCCCGCTCCATTTCTCTTCCTCCCAATGGTGAGCTGGGGTGGGCGAAGGGCTTGGGTCCTGCTGGGTCAAGGCTCCAGTACGTTACCCTGTTTCGCAAGGTCCTCTCTGTTCATGATGTCTGTATGCCGTCTGGTGCAGCCTTCTTTCCTGTTGCTATTTTAGGGTTAGTTGTATTAATTAACTATATTTTTGTGCTATTTGTGGTTGTCAGAGGAGTTCTCTGTCTCACCTCTGACGCCACCAACTTGAATCTCCTATCAGTGTCATACTTGCTTCATAGGAGGAGTTAGGGACTTTTCCTTCCTTTCTAATGCTATTGAATAATTTGTAGAGCATTGGTCCTATGGCATCCTTGATACTTTACTACAGTTCACTTGTATGACCACCTGAGGAAACGATACCTGGGTTACCTGCATACCCCATAAGTAGGAGAAGAGAGCATGCTTAGATATTCCTAAGCACCTTGTAAATGATCTCTCCTTCCACCTCAGCATGGGAACTGCTGGGAATTAGCATTTGGCCAGGCTAGAGAGAGGTACTTCATGGTGAGGAGAAAGACAAGGTTAGAAAAGGAAGCTGTGCTCATTCGTCCATTCATTCATTCATTCAGCCAACTGTGTGTAGACTCTATGATGAGTCTATAAGTATTTTGGTAAAAGTCTCACTCCCAGTGGTGTCCACAGCTCTCTAGAGAGCAAGAGGAGGCGTTCAGAGAGGAAAACGTCTTATGCTGTAACACTGATGCACATCCTCCTGGACTGTCCACAGTAGTTAACACTGCCAGATCCTCTTGCTCCTGTGTTTTCCCCAAGGCTTAGACACTGAATGGGGAAGCTATCATCTGGGAACCAGTCAAAGGGAGCCTTCAGTTGGCTGCTTTCCCAGACCTATCCTCGCCATATAAGTGAACAGGAGTCGCCATTGATGATGATGTCTCTACTAAGTGCATACACTGTTTTTCACTTAATCTGCTGCACAACTCTGTAATGATCACTGGTGTGCACATTTTAAAGATTAAGAACATGTGTCTTAGAGTGGGAACGTACCTTTCTCATGGTCACAAATACATTTCATCTGATTGCAAAGCCCACATGACTAATGACTGTTGCAAAATAGGTACAGAAGTGACCACGGGGGAGGGGCTGGGCTGGGACTAAACCAAACCAAACAGAATAAGATAAGTACAGATTGGTTTGTTCTAGACCTTAGGTGTGTATTATTTATGGCTCACTGCCCTGGTCCAATACTCATTCTTCTGAAATAACCTTTCTCTTTTCTCTCTGCAGAGTGCTGCCACCTCAGCTGGAGACATTGAATCTCTCTCTCTCTGTGGCCTGTCTTACAAAGATATCACCATCCTGTCCCAGAGCTCTCATGTCACCCACCTAAGGCAGTTGAATCTCAGTCACAACCAGATATTCTCAGAGGCTTATGAGCCCTTCCGGACTCGGCTGGAGAGAGCCTCGGGTACCCTGCAGCATCTGGAAATAAATAATTGCCTGTTAACTGATTCCACTGTCTCTGATATTCTGCCAGCTCTGAGCCACTGTTCGTGCCTCCATGTTCTTAGCTTTGCCTTTGCCTTCAACCCCATTACAATGCCTGTGCTCATGAGCCTTCTGCAGCACCTAACATCCTTGATGGAGCTGAGGCATGTGATTTATCCCATCCCTCTCCATTGCTACAGAGAATGGGATGTTCCTGACAGTGTGGACCAACAGAAGTCAGCTGAAGTTCAGGCCCAAATAATGGCAATGCTGCAGGCAGTACATCGGGACGACATGTGTTGGACTATTAGTTCTGTGTGATTCCCGTAGTACAAGGAGTCGTGTCAGCACTGATGTGTGGCCACAAAAGCACTCAACTGTTTTGCTTGAAGGCCTAATTTGTAGAGACACATGTAAAACTGTACTGTTTGGGGAAACGGGGCTCAGGGAGATTGGCTGTGTCATTGACCTCTGTGAAAGTGAAACTCTGAGAAGGAAGGAGAGGAATTTGGAAGCTCCTGTGGATCTGTTGCCCCTTGCCCTCTACATCCTCTTCTGCTTACTAAGTACAGTGTTGGTTACGTGATGGAAGCTATCCCAGTCATGTACCGTCACTTCCCTGTGCACACGGGTGGGTCCATTTATCCTCTATAGGCCCTTGGCACAAGTCTGATGAACTGAAACTCTGCCTGGCTATGGTAGTTGTTGAAGCCAATAATTTCACCCTCAAGGGCCCTGAATACTTCTTGTATGTATGTTTGCCTTAGGTTGCTTATGAGAAACCCTATGCAAGGGAAAGGAAACAAACAAACTACCCCCACTGCCTACTGGTGTCTTGTTGCCAGCTGCTTCTGCAGGTCAGACCCCTAGCTCAGTTATTTGTACTTCACACGCACTCACCCCGTGTCTGTTGTGCTTTAGGTACTCTTCCTTTTGCTAAGTAAGGTAAGTCCCTGATCCCAAATCACACAAGAGTAACAGCTGCTCGTATGTTTTGTCCGTTTCTCCACTCTTTCTTAGGGCATTTGGGAAAATTATGCCTCCATGGCCCAGAGTTTTGTTCACTTTTTCCCTTACATATAGATGCTCAACCCTCAGGTCATGGTTTAAATTTTACCTCCTCCACTAGGTTTTCTCTTAGTTCCCCATTTAAGTAGGTTCTTACATTGCTGTTGGTCTCAATGTGCCATGTGCATGTCCTTCATGGTATACGCTATTTCATACGGGTTTGCTTCCTCTGATCTTTCACTAGGGTTGCACTGCTCTCAATGGTACACACTAACCACACGTGGCCACTGAGTGCTAGAAATCTGGCTACTCGGAAATGTGATGTACTTCAGGTGTTAAATACACACCACATATCCAACAGTTAGTAAGAAACAGGATGTAGAAGAACTAATTGATAGTTTATTTATATTGCTTACATCTTGAAAGGATAACACACTGCATGTCAGAGATACGGAAAAAAGAATGTAGATTGTTTATATTTACCTGTTCAAATGGTAGCACTGTATTTCAAAGATTTAGTATGAAAAGAGTGAAAATGACTAATGAATGATCTGTTTATGTCTACATGTCATAATGGTAAAATGCTGTATTTCAAAGACATACTGAGAAAAAAGAATGTAAAAGTGCTTGTTCCTCTTATATTTTGAGATGATACACTGAACTTTAATGATTTCATAACAAAAAAAAATGAAAAATAATTAGTAGTTTGTGCATACTGCTCTCTTGTTGAAATGAGAACAGACTTGGTAAGACAGAAGAATGTAAAGGTAATTGATGGAATACTTTAACTGTTTCCATGTTGAAATGACAACACATGCATTTCAAAGGCTCAGTAAAAAGTAATTTAGAGTTATTCTTTCTTGTTGCTTTCACCTGAAATAACATTGCATTTCAAAGACTGACAGAAATGTATGTAAAAATTAATCATGAATAAAAATAGTTAATATTTTTCATCTACATTTGACAATAATACACCGCATTGGACTTAGACGAACCTGTTAAAAGAGCTAATAAGTGAATTGTGTGTACTGTTTCTTTGTTGAAATGGTAACAGATGGCATTTCAAAGACTTTGTAAGAAAAAAAGAATGGACAGTCAGTAATTTGTCCGCATTGCTTACGTGTTGAAAGTGCACACTGCACTTCAAAGGCTTACTAAGAAATGTGAAAACTAACAATGTTGGTTTCCATGTTGAAATTGTCATTTTTGTTCACTTTTATGTTAAATAAAAGTCACTAAAATTAAATTCACCTGTTTCTTTTAACTTTAAGAGGTTCTCACTTTTATTTTGGTGGGGCTTATACTGTATTTCTTTTGGACAACATGGCACCTGTGTGGGAACTGGGGAAGAAGAAAGCAAAGGCAACAGCACAAACATAAAGCTGCTCTGTGGGTAGCACAGTCCTTCCTCTCTGACCCAGAAGTCTCATGTGTTCTCCAGAATCTGTGGAACTGTGGCAGGCTAACTTAACTCACAAGGAGAGTAAAGTAACACACCTTCCATGGTTCTTGCTGGTTGGGATGACAAAGGTGGGATGTTGACAAAGACATGGTTTTCCTGAAGAGGAAATGCCAGGGGACTTCGTCCTGGTCTGGAGGATTTGGAAAGGCTCCCTGAGATCTCGTGTTGAATGTCCTCATTGAAAGTAGTAAGAGAGCGGTTGAAGGTCCCCACCTTTGCTGCTTGTTAATGAATGCCTGAAAACTGAGTGGCAAGAGGTAGGGGTGAAACGAGCTGTTGGGGAGGGCTTCTCTGATGCTCACTCTCCTCCATGGGAAGGCTGTCATGGTGCTAGGGCCACAAGGTCTGCTGCCCCATTCACTGCTGAAGCAAGGGGCCCCAAAGTTGAACTAGATGGTGACAAAATGAGGATTTAAGAACTTTGGGTAAGCCAAAGAGAGAATTCATTTAGCTGAGCATGGCCCACCATAGGACAGCTGAAAATGAAGACAGATGCAAAGGCTTGCCTTCTTACTACCCCTCCCAGCCACTCCGTTGTCTAAATGTCAGTGACTTTAATGAACCACCTCACTATACTGTGAACCTCTGAAGAGGGGAGGGACTCAAACATTTTGTAAAATGGAAAAATGTACACAACATGAAATTTCCCATTTTAACCATTTCTGAGGGTGCAATTCACTGGCATTAAGAAAATCCCACTGTTGTGAAACCATCACCGCTATCCATCTCCTCAAATTTTTCATCATCTCACACTGAAACTCTGTCCCTATTAAACACTAAACCCCCAAAGCACCCCTCCCTCCAGCCCCTGGTTACCAATATTCTACTTTCTTTAGTAATGTGACTACTCTATGTAGCGATGTCCTCCTTTTTCAGTTGAGGGTCTTTGTATTGATGTATTCCTTGTCGACTGAGGGAAAGCTCACAATCACTTCCAAAAAATTATTAGACAGCACACATCTTGCCTCAGCACTGACACTTCCAAAACCGTGCCTGCCAGGACAATTTCCACACAGACATGTGTGTGAGGAAGGAGATGGCAGGGTTAGCATTTGCTCAGGATCATGGGACCAAGGGAAGCGAAGGAGGGACCTGGCAGGGGTTTGAGTGGCTGGAAGACGTGGTGTCTGAGCTGCCTAGACCAGGAGGCCAAGGATGCGGAAGCTTGAAAATGTAGACAGAGGGACAAGAGGGGCCTTGCGATGTGTTCCACGGTCCCTGCCCACGAGCGAACTAGGACAGCTCAGAGTGCCTGAGTCCAGCCGGAGACTGCAATTGTTCGCTAGCATGTGAGGCTGCCTCTGTTCCTCTCGATGCGGCTGAGAAGCACTCGCCACGGTGTCTGCTCTCTGGGCGAGAAGGCCGAGACTCGCCTTTGATCATGGACGCGCTACAGGGATTGACATGGGATTATTCCTTCCGGAACGGCAGCTATCCCCTTAGTTTGTATTGTTCAGAAATTCACATGCCAGCTTATGGATCCCTCACGTGTGTGTACTTACATAAAGAGCAGAGGATGGTAGGAGAGGACTATACGTTTATCCCCAAACCAAGGATGATTTTACACATGCAGTGGACAATAGCCCAGGGAATGGACAGTGTAAGCTCTATTTTCAGAGGAAGCTATGAGTCTCAGAGAGGTCATGTGACTTGGCCAACGTCACACATCAACAGTGTTGGGGTCATGGAGAAAACCCATATTCCGATTCCAGATCTAATGCTCTTGAATTGCTCCTTGGATCTACCTGTTGGCTTTCCACAATACTGAGAAAGGCACGAGGCCCCACACCGCTGAGCCCAGGCTGGGATGAGTCCTACCCACACATAACAGAACACTCACCTGGAGTTTCTGGCAGGGATGGTGATGAAGGTCCGGGTGAAGGCAGGAAGAGACCCCTGACACCATCCTACTACCGCGAGGACAGTAAACAACAAAACCCCATAGAAGCCCGCATGCTTCCCATGCTCTCACAGAGTTCCCCAGTCAGGGTAGACTTGATATTCCCGCTGAAGGGGATAAACGTTCTCTGAGAGGGCATCATGAAAGGGGGAGGGCAACTAGGACCCCTACAGTGTGCCAGGCCCTGTGACAACCATTTCACAAGTCCATTTATTCATTTTTCACAGCTGCCCAAGAGGTGGGTACAGTTAGCTCCATTGTGCAAATGAGGAAACTGAGAGGTTAGGTACTGGGCCTGAAGTCACAGAGTGAAGACCTAGGACGAGAGCCAGCAAACTCCCACGGCCTGTGTCCCTGATGCCCAAGCTGCGGGGGCCTGACAGCCATGGATGTGAGTCAGACATGGATGGTTGGGGGCAGAGTGGAGGTGGAGAACAACAGTGGGAATAGGAAGGACAGGGAAGGGGACAGGGAAGCTGGGAGAGGTCTGAGAGAGAGCCCGCCCAGCAGGAGGGAACATGGGGCATCCACAGAGGGGCCCCTGCACATGCTCACCTACCTTGAAGACCCCGTTGACACAGAGGCAGAGCATGGTCTCCTGAAAGGGAAGTGCCCGGGTGCTCAGCACCACCCAAACCTCCCACCCACCTGAGGCTCCCTGGGCCGGCCCCAGGGAGGGGGCAGGCGCTCACCATATGCAGCCACGTGTCCACCATGACGGAGCTGAGGTCATGTTGAGTTCTGGGCAACATGCACAGGGAGCACAGGACTTCATGCTGTGTGTGCTTCAGCAGCTGAGCCCTCAGACCTGTGGGGGAGGAGAAGCTAGCCAAGGTTGGGGCAGCCACAGGCTGGGCCCATAACCAGCCTGTCCCACCCCCTGGCCAGGCCAGTCTTGCCACCACACACGCACAGGGGTCTTTGAGCTCCTTTATATTCCTATTGTCCTTGGCATACTCGCACAAGCCACTTCTAGGAGAAAAAAGAGGAACAGGTGTGGTGCTCCGGCCAGGTGGGTGTTCCCAGGAGCTGGCCTACTGTGCTGGGGAGGCACGCAGCACAGGGGCAGAGTCTGAGCTGTGGTACTCACAGGGCTGGGGCCTCGGAGCTGAAGGGAACGGTCAGGGAGAAGCAGGCCTCAACGTGCTAAGCGCCCAGGAGACCTTGTCAGTCGCCGCAGTCATAGATCACGTAATACCTGTGGGGGAGCAAGAAGGACAGTCTGTGTCTCTGTGGTCTGGACCCCACATGGGATTTCAAGGGTGCAGTGAGCAGTCCTGAGCTTGGGAGGCCACTCCCGTCCCTGCCCACCCCATCCTCCTGGTCCCAGGGGTACTTACTGCTGCAGGAAAGGCAGGACCAGACTCCCCAGTGCATCATATCCTTTATACCTTCCCTGGAACTAAAGAGGTTTCCATTTGAGATGAGACTATGCGGCTGATAAAGCCCCCTTGCAATACTTTTGTCTATGTGTGTGCTCTGTGTGTGTGTTATATGGACATTTTCATGTCTTTTTCAAGAGCTCATGCCCCTAAGGTGTATAAGGGTGTGACACAAACATATAATCCAGGCAAGGCCCAAATGGCTGGAGGGCAGGGGCAGTGCTCGTCAATGTCAGGAGGAGATGATAGAGAACGTAGGGCCTTACCAGGCACAAGAACTGGGGGAAGCAATTCCTGATGACACTGTGCAAAGCCAAAAATAGGAAGAAGGGATTGACAGTTCCAGGTTGCCAAGCCTCTTTCCATTTGTGTCTCCCTCTCTTGCCCTCCTACCTCTTTTTCCCCCTGGGAAACTCCCACCTAGACAGCCCTGGGTCCCTCGTCCAGTGCCACAAGGAGCCACATCTGGAGCCCAGGCTCCAGGCTGCCTCCCCCTCCCTGCCTCCCTTCATTCCTCCGGGTGGCCTCTTAAGGCCCTGGAGAGGAGAGGGAATGAGGTGGGAGCCCGGGGCTTGGCCACCTCACTGGGGCCCAGCATAGTTCCAGGACCAGGGCACCCCCAGGATTGGTCCTGCAGGCACCCATGGGGGAGGAGACCTTGCCCAGGAGGAGTAAAGGGTCAGGCCCCAGCACTGCATGGGGTGGAGGGTCTGTGGCCCCCTTTCAGGATCACCGCCTTCTCTCCCAATGGTCCCTGTGAACCTGTGCCTACCTTAGTCAGTTCCTTATCCAAAGAAACATACCCATGTTGGGCTACCCGGAGCCCCTTTGAGGGACCAGGCAGGATGATGTGAGGCCTGCCTCCCAGCCCTGCCCTTCTGTCTCTTCAACCCCTTTGCCTCCACCTTGCACTCCTGCCTCGGGAAGCCCGCTGCTCACTGGCAATAGCCTGCTTATGGCCACCGGACTCAAGGAACGTTGGTTTGTCCCAAGGAGGGCCTAGCGGCTGGCACCGGGCCCTCAGCAAGGGGCAGGCAACCCTCGGGTCAGACTGGGATTGGAGTGGGGGGACCCTTCTGGACCAAGGGAAAGAGGACCCCCTCTCAGGGCAGGGGAGGGAAGCCCCACATCAGCTCAGAGGCTGGAAGGCCTGTCTCAGCATGAGGCCCTGGGCTGGAGGGCCTTTCTCAGCCCAGGGCACCAGCATCTGGACCAAGGCTGGTCATCCCTGGTCCTGGTGAGCAGGGGGAGCCCTGACTCCTGCCCCACACTCTTGAGGGTGTGTGCAAGAGTCAGCTAGATGCAGAGTCAGGAAACAGACCCTAACCCAGGAGAACCAGTGAGCAGGTCAGAGGGAGAAAAGGCCTCACAGATGAAGGGACACCGAGAGAGGAGTGGTGGGGGGCTGTGATCCTTCCAGTGGACAGGGACGCAACGTCCTGGGCACTTGCATTCTCAGGGCCGTTCAGGCTCCCAGGGGAGAAGGTCTCCAGGAAGGATGACAGTGGTTATCGCTGACCTTATGTAGGTGGCCTGGTCTGGGAAGGTCTCGCACAGTGGGTTCCGTTTCAGCCATAGCTCTTCAAGCTTCAGCCCTTTCATTTTGTCCAACTGCCAGGCAGACTTTAGCTGGGAAAAATGTGGAGGACACTGGAAAAAGAGTCCCAGGGAAAGAGAGACACCCACCGGCCTCCTCCCTCCCCGACTGGTACCTTCTCCTGCCTCCTGTCACCACTCTGCTGAGTGCCACCACCCACTTGCAACCCAACTCTGATCTGGCTCCCTCTGCTGACCTCATCTTTGGAGAGATTCAGGATCTTGACTGTGGGGACCATCTGTATAATGTCAGACAGGCCGTCCAGCTGGTACAGTCCGTTGCTGGGCAAGTTCAAGGACAACAGCTTTTGGGGAAGAAGAGTTAGAGTGACGGTTACTATCTCAGGCCTGGAGAAAAATCCACTCTCCGCCCCCTACCACGATACCAGCACTGAGCCTAAGGCCTCACCTTATGGAAATTCTCTGTAATGCTCTGCAGGGTGGAAGCCATGCAATTTCTTCGATCCAGGATTATATCGATAACATAGCCCACCATGTCTACAGGAAGCCAAGAGGAGGGAATCAGAAGGCTTTGAGGAGTCCGAGGCCAGTACCAACCCTCCCCACATTACCACCCTTCCTTCTCCCTCCCAGGCAGAGCCCTGTGCCCTCACTTGCCCCAGAATTACTGCTGTCAGCTATGTCTAGGTTAAAGGGGAGTCTCTAGAGGTCAAGAGCTTTCTGGGAGACATAATATTGTTTGCTCATGGTCAGCTGCAGAGAGAGATGGAGAGAGCCACCCTGACAGTGTGGCAGTGATCGGCAATTGGGGGGCTCAGGGGAGAAGAGGTGAGTCTGGGTGTGGGCACCCAGCATGCCTTGAGTCAGCATTACCTTTAGCTGCTCCGTTTCTTCTGGCTCCAACTTACTCCGCACAGCGTAGGGTACAGCAGAGGGATGGACAAAGATGGGTATCTGCCAGAAGGAGAGGTGGTGTAATAAACCCAGGAGCTCTAATTCCAAAGACGACCACCAGCCCCTGGCCTGTTCTGTCTTGGAACTAGGTACACATATTACCCTCAACACATACCTCTTCCCTGTCCTCATCCCAGATCTTGTCGCTGACATCCTTCAACGCAGAGGCAGCACTACCAACCAGGACAAAGAACCGAGCCTGATTTTTCACACTGTGGAACTATAGAGATTGAAAGCAGCAGTGTCAGAGGACAGTGGCCCCTGCAAGCCAGCTCTCTCCCCTTCCCTGTGCCCACTCCTCTGGTTTCACCATCTCTCTTACATCCACTGGAGTGAAGGAGACACTGCAGTGGCTCTGGAGTGAACTCATTAGCCAGGTCTTGTCATACTTTATCCCATAGGGAATCTAAGGGTATGAAAAAGGGATGGGAGAGAGGAGACAAAGCACGGTATTAAAGCTGGAAAACAGGCCCAACACAGTTTAAAGGGCTTCTAGAAAGAGACCACTGGTGTGATTTATTCCTGTAGTGCCAAGCACAGATTTTCCAGACCCTCTTTCTCTCTATTCGAAAGCTCTCCTCCAAATAATTGACCTAGGGGTTTAATGTGTTCTTCCTTTCATAAGGTTCCTGGTTATCCTATCTAGTGCAGACCTCGTCAGGACACTCACTGTGATCTTGAACCAGCTCCCTGGAATTCCAACTTGTGTGTTCTCCCCCATTTCTCTCTTCAGAGGTTTCTTATCTTGCCACACAGTAATGTGGATATGGTGTTCACCATGGCATTTCACTGCCCGCTTGCTGTGTCCCATGGTATAGGGAGTGCTGTGGAGAGGAGGAGGGTGGCCAAGAACACTGAGAAAGCCTTCTGCCCACCCTCACCTCTCTGATACCAGAGCTACAATTAGGATTGCTCCACCATTATTCCTCTTCTAGCTTTCTTCAGTTTTCCAGTGAGACAAGAAAAAGATCATAGAGAGTAAAAGGGTTGCATAGTCCCAGTGGCTGCCACATGCACACCAGGCTTTCAGGTCACTTACTATCTTTCTTGGGGGCACTGGACAGCCCTCATCATGTTTTCTTCATCCTTCTGGCAGTGTGAAGGCTGAGGCTCATATCTACCAAGTTCATAATGAGCATCCCTCCTGCCAAAATTTCCTGGGAAAGAACTCCTATCTTTCTTTCTTCCTTGAGGTGAACTACCCCCGTCATTGCGTTCTGGAAAGGGGAAAAAAAATACAAGTTTGAAGACACATCAGTGGTCCCCTTACCATGCACCACGCACGCCTTAGGCTAACATCATGGTAGGGCAAGCAAAGTGAAAACCTGCCCTTAAGGACCAATCCCACAAGCTTCAGAAAGGAAACCCCACTGCCTGTCAGGATAGGAGAGCCTTACCTGACAGATGGCACTATCAGGGGAGGGACCGTGGGGGAAGTGTGGTGAGGAGGGGGAGGGGAAGGGAAAACGGTTGACCTTTTTAAAACACAGAGGAGGATTTATGAAGAACAGAGGTGTGTGCCTCTGCAAGTTAGACAGAAAAGTAGCCACATGCCAGGAAAACATCCAAAGCTTGCCTTCTCTCAGGCCTTTCTACCAACCACACACCAACAGCTTGAGGCAACCTCTCTCAAGCTTCCCAAATCCAATCGGCCACCAAACTGATTCCATTAACAATCAGCAAGCTGTACTTCCTTTGCCGGTGTGGTACAAGCTTTAAGGTCACGTGGGAGTGCTGTAACAGCCTCCTACACTGTTTCCCTCCCTCCAGCCTCGCTCTCAACAGTACTCTGAAATATCCAGAGTGAGCTTTTCCTTTTGCCCAGCCTGAAACGCCTGTCAGCTCAGGAGACAGCTCTTCCTAACCTCAGCCCTTCTGTAACAAGGCGCAGAAGGATGAACTGGGATGATGTGTCAACTACCATGTCCAAGCGTGCAGGGATTCTTCTCTTCTCCTTCTACTATTGATCTCTAGCTTGATTCCAGTATGGTCAGAGAACATACTTTCTGTGGTTTCAATTCTTTTTGATTTGTTGAGGTTTGTTTGATGGCCGAGGAGATGGTCTATCTTGGTGCATGTTACATAGACATTTGGAAAGAAATTATACTCTGTTGTTGCTGGGCGGAGAGCTTATTTATGTCATGTAGATCCTGTTAGTTTACTGTGCGATTCAGATCGCCTTTATTCTTGCTGGTTTGGTGTCTAGTAATTCTATCCCTTGCTGAGAGGATGTTGAAGGCCCCAGCTTAATTATGGGCATGGCTATATTTCTCCTTTCAGCTCCATCAGTTTTTGCTTCGTGTACTTTGAGGCTCTATTGTTTGGTGCATACACATTTAGGATCATTATGTCTCCCTGCGGAATCGCTCCTCTTATCATTGTGTAATGCCTCCCTTTATCTGTTATTAACTCTCTTTGCTGTGTCATCTGCTTTATTGGTTAGCCCAGAGATGTGTTTTTAAAGTGCCTTGGTTGCATTTCACCCTGTATTCGCTCCTAGGAGTTGTGCTGCTTGCTGTTCACCCCTCCACCCCAAACACTCCCTGCCAACATATCTAATTCACCATGTGGAAAAAGACTCGGAAACTTTCTGGAATCTACAGAAATTAGATAGTCTCAGCTCTCCCTCCCATAGGTGGATTCACTAAGGGTGCTTTGTTTGTACCACATTCAACTGAAACGGTATACCAGCAGACAGTAATACTAGTGGTTTGTGGGGAGGGAGGATTGCGGTACTTAGACTGTTAGAAACCAGCTTCCTTTTGCATTCTAATATTTAAGGTTCTCTAGGTTTATATGCTGTACATTTCGTACATTAATTCCTCGGTGCTGTCTCTGGGCACACTTTAGGAGTAAACAAACACTCACAGCTGATCACTCCCTCCACGATGTAGTGATTATGACCAGGTCTCACGTGAACTCCCGTGGGCAGTCATTGCTCTCACTGTGTGGCCCACTGTCAGTATAATCTGGCTGCTCACAGCCTTTGGGACCTTCCCTGTGTGGCACTGGAAGTGCATTTCATCACGGATAGAGCACTGGACCCAGAGATGTCACTCACTCAGTCCCCAAGACTTGGAGGCAGCCTGGAGTTCTCTCTTGCTCTCACACTCCACATCCAAATGACCCAGAAATTCCCTTGGCCCCTCTTACAGAGTATTTATGAATCTAGCCACTCCTCACCACCTCCGTTACTGCCACCCCGACAAGACACCATTGTCTTATCTCCTGGATTATACTGCCTTCCAACTGGTCCCTCTGCTCTCATCCTTGCTCTGTGACCATCCGTTTTCAGCCCAGAAGCAAGTGTACATCAAATCATGTCACACCTCTGCTCAAAACCATGTAACAATGGTCTGAAGCCCATCAACATGTTACGAACAGCAACAAGGGGTAACCTTACTGGTGACCTTGGAGGATGCCAGGAAACCAACTTGCTTTCATGAAAATCCATCAATGACAGGAAAAAATAAAACACTAAAGGCAGGATTGAGGGCACATGGTCAACGTGTGGTGCAAAGGAAGAGTCAGAGACATTTTCGAGAATCAACGTTAATGGAGAAATAACATCACCAAGGGGAAAGTGTAAAGGGAGCTAAGTAACTGCTACAGCAATCCCCAGACCGACCAACCAAATTGGTGTCCAAACAGGGCCACAGTGCTCCCTCCTCAAGGTCATTCAGACTCGAGCTACCTCAGGCACATCCTTGTTTTGTGAGTCTCACAGGAGACTGGATATGGGATACAAAGCCACAGAGGAACCCCGCCCCCACCCCCGACACGCATACACATGCACACACACTTTGACCCACACATTTCACTTTTTTAAATCTGTCATACAAAAAGTTCCTGCCTAAATGTATGCCTTAAAGTTGAATGGCTGTGCTTTACAGGTCTTCTGGCACAGATGGATGATGGGGCCAGAGAGTGGTTGATACTGTCAGAAGAAGGGTAGAAATGATTGTCCTTGGATTCAAGGATAGATGGGAAAGAAGGGAGGTGAGCAACTGACATACAGGCCAAGAGATGCATGTATGGGCCAGAAAGAGGAGGGGGAGCACTGGGAATAGAGGGAAACACATTGGGAAGAGAATGAAAAAGCTCTGAGGAACTGAATTCATCCTGGCAATATGCCCCTCTCTGGAAACATTCCTGTCTTTCCATGTATATCTTGTCTGTCTCTGTTACTTTGCCTTCAAGTTGAACACCAGAGCAATACTCCCTACACAGTCTGAGAAAGGAGAGATGGTACAGGGGACAGGCATGCAATGATGGATCTCCTGGGCAGAAGGCTGGAGCTCAGGGCATCTTCGTCCCAGACATCACGCTCATCACTGCCCACTGAACTTTGAGGACGTCTCTTCCCAGTACTCACTTCAGCCCTAACATAGGGCCACATGTTACTGGCTGTGCACATAGGGTTTCACATCAGATACATCAGGGTTTGAGTCCTGGTGCTAAATCCTATGGTTCAGGGCAGGTAACTCTGACCTCATGGTGATTCACATGATTTCCACCCCACCCCCCCTTAAACTGAGGATAGTAATAATTTCTACTTCATGAGATAGTTTTAAGGATGGAGTTAGTATGAGGAAATGCACAGAGGTCCCTGAAGAAATGCCTGTGACCTAATAAGCACAACAAATAAGTTAGCTATTTCTAGGTCAGATACTTCGTACAATGTGTGGGATTAGTAAGGGATGAATGTGTGTTACTTGCATTTGTTGTCCCAAGCCGGGAAATGAATGGGTGTACGTGAACAGGTTGCAGTGTCATATTTTACAACGTGGCGATAGTAAAACAGGGCAGTCCCGGTGGGAAATACAATTGTGATATACTGTTTAAGGGAACCAAAATTCAAAGGTCAGAGACCAAAACAGGTATACGAAAGGTTTAAGTGTGTGTGGGTGGGGGTTGGTGTTAACTTCCCACTTCCAAACGCTGGGAAAAAGTCTTAATACTAAGAAATGGTTCAGGCTTAAGTGGTAGATTATAAAAAGCAAGATAGAATTTTCCTCACACCACATGATATAGCATGAAAGAAAAATGTCAGGCTGTAGAACTGTGTATTGCAGTATGGTTCCTCAGAAGAAGATGTTAACAAATGTTCATGTCTTTGTGCATATATACAAACATAAAGAAGTCAAGGTAAAGGGACACATGAGCATGCCAACCGTATTTATAAATGGATGGTTGGAACGCATAATAGTTATACATTCACGTCTACCCTTCACTTGTAGGAAAGGAAGTTTATGCCTGGGCCACAATTTTGCCAGGGGCTTGGGGAAGCGCCATTCCTACTCACTCACTACAAAGCACAATAGGAACAGTTTGTCATTGATAGGCAAATGTATCTTCTCACTGATTAATAAGCTGCATCACTTTAGACGATTCACCCCACTTCTCCTGATCCCAGGCTCCTTTTGCGTAAAAATTCAGGGATTAGGGCCAATCACCACCATAATCAAGATAGAGAACATGTACCACACTGTAAAAGTCTCCCAGTTAATCTCCTCTTCATCCTCCAGCGCCATGCAAAGCTTGATCTGCTACACCTTTCTTTATGTTAGTTTTTCTTGCTCTGCAATTCCATGTAAGTGGAATCATACATTCCGTAGTCCTTTGTGTCTGGCTTCTTTAACTTAGCGTAATTTCTTTTCTCCGAGATGCATCCCTGTTCTTGCCTTTTTTGTTGGTGAGTCATATCCCTGTGTATTGACTCGGTTACTTTTAAATGTTGTTTTAATGAGGTTTGGGGAGGCAGTGAAGGTAGATCCTTGTGTTCAGTCAGCTGTCTTCTTGATCAGTCTTGTGTCGTTTTTTGTGTTCTGTTTTGTTTATAAGACACTATAGGACATTATTATTTTAAATATTCTTATTGATATGTAGTTGATATACACTGTCATCTCAGTTTCAGGTGTGCAACATAGTGACTTGACAATTATGCATTATTCATTTGGCAATAGTGCATTATGAGATGCTCACCACAGTAAGTGTGGTTACCATCTGCCACCCTACAAAGTTATTACAGTATTGTTGCCTATATTCCCCATGCTGTACCGTTCCTTCATTCCCGTGACTTCTTTGTTTTATAGCTGGAAGTTTGTACCTCTTTATCTCCTCTTCACCTGTTTTGTCCATCCCCACCCACCCGCTCCCTCCCCTCTAGCAACCACCAGTCTTTTCTCTGTATTTATGAGTCTATTTCTGTTCATTTGTTTGTTCATTTGCTCTGCTTTTTCAATTTCACACATAAGTGAAATCATGTGGTATTTTTCTTGCTCTGTCTGACTTATTTCTAGGTCCATCCATGTTGTTGGGAATGGCAAGATCCCATTCTTCTTTAAGGGTGAGTAATATTCCATTGTTTGTATATACCACATCTTCCTTATCATTTCATCTACTGATGGACACTTCTGTTCTGACATAATGGATATAAGTCCATCCTTTAACACTGCTTTATCTCTCTAGGGAAATATTATCTTAAGGTCTTTTTCAGCCATTTCTATTTTTCTATTCCCTCAGTACAAATCATTCCATTCATTGACCCCCTTCCTTCCTTCCTTCCTCCACTCCCCTTTCTTTTTAAAAAAAGAGATTCTTCTCCATTTATTACAGGGTTATTTTTATTTCATAGTTTCCAGCATACCTATGTATTCATTACTATTGGAATATTTTATGTATTTATGATTGGAATATGATTATCTCAAAACCACAGTGATAAGATTTTTAAGTTGAATATCGTAAAATACTTGCACTCTGATCATTTAAACTGTTCAGGCAGTTCTCAACCTTGTTCATACACTAGAGCCACTTGGGGAAATTGAAAAAAAATTGCTAGCACCAACCAGGCTACACCCACAACCATTAAAGCAGAACTGGGGTCAGACCAAGGGAACCACATTTTTTAAACTCTTCATGTGATTGCAGTGTTCAACCAAGATTGAAAGCCACCAAGTAAAAACACATCATCTTTTGGTGTATGTTTGCCATAAGACCCTAGGAAAGGCTGCTGCCTCATTTTGCTGGTTTCCCACTTGGTGCTGTTTGGGGGACCTAGTGATTCATTAGGGTAGAGCAGGGATCAGCAGGATCAAACATGGCCCACAAGCTGTCTTTGTACAGCCTGCAACCTAAGAATGGTTTTTACATATTTGATTGGTTGGAAAAAAATAAAAAGAAGAATGGTAGTTCCTGACACGTGAAAATTATTTGAAATTCATATGTCTGTGCCCATACATAAAGTTTTTTTGCAACATGGCCATGCTGTGTCTACAGCAGATTTTGGTCTACAACAGCAGATTTGAAGAGCACCATCGGAGACCGAGAGGCCAGAGATGCCTGAAATATTTATGGTCTGGTCCTTTCCAGGAACAGTTGTTGAGCTCTGGCTTACAGCAGCTGTCCTTAAAACAAGTGCACCGTAGCTCTGGTAAATGACTGGAGGTCCCTTTGGCTATGGATAGGAAGATTTACTGTAGTTCCTTATGACTTATTTGTCGGGTCTTCCCTCAGTAGTCCATTCATTCATGGTGCTCCGGGTCAGGTGTGGGAATTAAGGGACCCTCATTTGCCACCAAGATGGCTCCAGTCACCAGATCTAGAGATTTATTTATTTATATTTTGTGTTCTTATATTTTATTATAAATCAATGTTTATATTTAATTTAATATTACAGATCAAGTGCAACTTTAGAGGATGTTCAGATATCTCAAGATACAAGGGACCTGGTGATCAGTTAGCCACCTTCAAAGGTTGCTGTAGGTCAAACCTGCCCTTGCTGCCTGTTCAGGTAAGACGCATTCACCTGCACCTGGCAGGTGAAGTGCTACTAGCTGGCCTGTGACTCTAGGATCCCAACATCCCCAGCGAAATGAAGGAGACCATGTCAACAGCAGCAACTCCCATCCCATCTGTCGTCCTTGCAAGTCAGCCGCTTCAGAAAGCTTCCAAGATGGAGATGCCCTCCTCACCAGTATGCTTCCCAATGCTCTGGGGAAAGGAGTGTACTCCGAGTCCCTAACAGCAGCTGCTTGTTCCACTGATGCACTGACTTCAAAGGCACTTCAGGTGGCCACAGGTGATAACTCGGTTTCACCGCTGTGTGCCATGGAATACCAATGTTTGATCCTCCGATGTCAACTGGACCCTTACTATCTCCAGATCCACCTAGGTCAAATAACCTATCCCAGACCCCAATTTCCTTCAGGGCCCTTTGCTTGCAGCCAGTTTTGATGCCAAGTACTCTATTCATCAAGTTCCCACTTGCCTATGCCAGAATTCATTCCAGCTATTTTATAAAAATAAGACATCTTTAATAAAACATACTATATAGCTTACAAAAACTCTGTGAGGGCCAGAAAAGCAGGTTTGGATGCTTCACAGCCAGGGGAAGCCCACTCACCCTATGGCACTGTTATATGAAACACCACTGCTGCCCACTCACTCCCTGTCACATATGACAGAGGCTGAATTCTAGGCCTTCCGCTGTGACTGCTACATAAAAAGCAGAGCTCTCTCCCATCATACATAGCCAACCACATCACTGAGCCATATGTGGCTCCCAGTCATTCATTGGCACCTCCACATCTCAGAAGGGTGCATATGCTTGATACGACTGAGATCCCAGTTAGAAACCTAGCTGCAAGGGGCTCTGATTCGTGTGTGTGTGTGTATGTGTACTTTGTTTATTTTCACCTGCATGCATTTACTAATTTAGGTATGGGTGTCTGCACGTATGCATTTTGGCTTACTGTACTGCCTAGGAGATGCAGAATGATGCTGAGTACAAGTGGTCATATGAGTCATCTTTGTCTCCTTTCTGATTTCAAAGGAAATACTTTCAGTGGTTCACTATTAAGTACGATGTTCGAGGTGGTTTATTCTTTTTTAATGCTCGTTGCTCGTTGTCAGCTTAAAGAAACATCTTTCTATTTGTGAACTGCTGAGAACTGCTGTTACTGTTCTTGTTTAATCCTGACTGGTCGTTTAATTTGTTTGTATACCTTGATGACTGGATGCTCTGTGTGGATGTTCTGTGCTAATTGTCTGTTCCCTCTTCCTTTATTCCACTAATGTGTTAAAATACATTAGAGATCTCCTAATGTGAAACCAACGTGGCACACCTGGGACTGAACCCAGCTCTGTCAGGCTGTATTACCTGTGTTGGCCGTTGCTGGACTTTGCTATTAATTTATTCATACTTTTTGCACTCCTGTATCTAATAGAGATTGGCTAATTATTTTTGACAAGAATACTTTTACTAATATCAAGAATTTGTATTTCTTCAGTATGGAAAGTTCTCCTTTTTTTCTGGGATTTATCTATTTACTCTCAATTTTAAATTGATCAGCATACCTTTGTCATAATATTATCTTATCTTTGGAATCTTTGCTGTAACTGCAAGCATGACAGCTTTTTCATTCCCAAGTGCCTTATCTGTGCCCTTTCTCTGATTAACTGACCCATGCTGCCAGAAGTTTCTTTATTATCCTGTCTCTCTAAAGTGCCGACATCCAGCATTTTTGTTGAACTCTGTCATACCTGTTATCATTTTCGTTAGTTCCTACTCTCATTTTTATTGTTTTTCCTTGACAGCAGTGAAAAGACACGAGATTGTTTTTTATTAAGTAAATGGTCAATGAAAAGATGGTAGATGAGGACATCTACCGTCAGGTTTTATTTTCTAATTTTTATCCTAGGATAGAATGAACACACACTCAACTATCCAATACATTCATCCCTTGTTTGGAAGAGACCTGTGGCTTCGCAATACTGGTGTTGTGGGCCAATGCCATCGTGCCTATTCAGTTCCACTATTGGAACATCACATGAACAAGGAAGAGAGGATTGGAGCATTGAAGCGATGGAATCTGTATTACAAACATATAGGAACTTAACTCCAGAGAACAGCACACTGTCTTGCCAGAGGGTTTCAGCCCTGGGCAAATTCACTCTGGATTCAGTGAGACCGAGTAACAGTGATGGGACGTTGTGGGTAGAAGGATTCATAGAAAGCTTTATTCTCACGGTGGCAGGTCAAGTGTGCCAGAATCATATCTGCCCCTGGCAAGTCCACAATCCATCTCCATCTGTGCTTCCAGGCAGAGCACTGGGCAGAGCTCTTTATATAGTAACACCAACAATAATGGCTCACTGCCAACAGGTGTGTATGCATTAGCTTGGGCAGTAGGCCAATTTACATCATCAAGTAGATTATGGTCAGGTGAGGATCCTGGCCACAGGAACTTCCATTTTCCCTACACATACATAGTACAAAGGAGTCTGGAAGGAATTTCAACTTTGAAAACATAACTGTTGGTATTCAAACCCTGGCTCTGTCACCTACTGCCCATGTGATTTGGGGCAAGTACTCAGTCTCTGAGTTTCACTTCCATCATGACATAATCAGTGGTACTGTTTGCCAAGTGTTTCCACTTCTCCCCTGTTCCAGGCACCTGTATTTCCTGCTTGATGCCCTTTGGGTGGCACTGAGTATGTGACTAGTTCTGGCTAATGGGTTGGGAGTGACATGTGTTATTTCTGGATTTCTGGGTTAGAACATATAGTTGTTGGCTTCACACACACACACACACACACACACACACACACACACACACACACACACAGACATATACACACACACCTCTGGGGACATCTTCCCTTCAGGAATGAACTGACAACTTTCGAGATGGTGGCTCTTCTGCCAGTTTGGGTCTTCAAGTCATTCCAATAAGAATCGCTCAGACCCCCTACATCTACCGTCCCATGACGGACACCCACCTGCCATACACATGTAGTAGGAGTGAGGAATGAGCCACTGTGGTTTGGGGATTGTCTGTAACCACGGCACAACCCAGCCTCTCCTGATTCATATACCTGCTCTGTAAATTAAAATAACCCTCTCTCAGGATTTTTCTGAGGGTTAAGTGAGTTAACACATATGATGAGGTTATTACAGTACTTAACGCACCATAGGGAGTCAAACCTTGGCACTTATAATCATTAAATAAGAACAAAACTGCTTTGAAAAAGTGCGGAGTATTTGTATAAGATGAGAGGCATTGTGTCTGCTGACCCTGACAGGTAAGTTGTATCTTGCTTTCCAGAGGGCGGCACTATATTCACTGCTGTAGATCAGACTTCCTAATGATTTGCACTTAGGTACTTATCTTTGCCACGATGCTATCAGAAACATGCTTAGAAATTGGGGTTATCTCTGAAGAATGAAAATGTGAAAAGATTTAAGCAGGAGAGAGACTGGCCAGTGAGGTAAGATAAAATGAAATAAAAAGAGCAGTAAGTAATTTTTAATGAGAAGAATGGATTATAATTGTTATAAACAAACATGCCCTTGCTCTTAGTAAACAGAGGCACAAGGTTTTAATGTGGTAGAACATTTAGTTTGGATGGATTTCCCAAAATATTTTCTGAAAAGCAACAGTACCTCCAATGCTCTGTGGAGAAATGTTCCATTCCCACACAAGTTGGCGAAACCATCGCTCCCGCTGCAATTCGTATTGCATTGCAGCATATCATCTTTAACAAGTGCAACACTATGGAAATTCATTTACCTTCAGTCCTGTGTGTCCCACAACTTGTCTAAAGCAGGGCACATCTTGGTTGCTGCTGTTTCTTGGCTCTGGTGATTTGCAGAACCAACTTGGAAATACTGAAATGAGAGAAGAAGAAAGTGGATTATTTAAGCTACCCGTACCACAGCTATAACAAGTGACAATATTCTTGAAGCATGTGTCAAAAGTATTTAAATCTCCCACAGATTTAAACACCATCCTGCTATTTGCTCAACTTTACTCATTCCACACCCTTTGCACAATGTGCCAAATGTGAGTATCCCCTGTGATCTCACCTGATGTTTTCTCAAATAAATTCTTATTATTTTCCAAGCGAGGGAAAGGAGGGAGTGTTCAGGGAGGAGTCCCAGGGGCAAGGGTTAAAAAATAAGGGGATAAACCAGGAATGAATAGTGACCGGCTGAATTCCTTTAAGCCCTTTGGGGATCCTAAGAACAAAAATGTTGTCACCCCATGCCCAGATGTGCTGTGTAAAACTACTGAACTTCAAATTAAGTATAAGTAATCAAGCCTGAGTCTCCACACCATGGCCACTTTGACACTATTACTGAAATATCAAATTCTTGAAAATAAATTGTGTCTCTCATTCCCCCTTCTCTCTCCCCACACCCCTTTCCATCTCCCATCTCCCTCTCTCCCTGCTTTGCTTCCTTCCTGAGCATATCTTTAAAATGTCTGCAGGGAAAATACAGCAAAGGAATAAATAGAATCTTCACGCAGTCAAGCAAGCGGCAGCAATTAAATAAGATTTGGAATCGTCTAGAGAAATTGGCACCTAGGAACTCCCTGGTGTCCTTAATAACAGCATGATCAGAGCAGGGGTGGAGGAGGCCATGACACTGCACAGTGAAGGCAGCAGGGGGATAATCAAGAGTAAGGCTTTGGTGTGGGGGCAGGGAAGAGGGAAGGGGGAATGAGGGGCAGCGTCCTGGGAGGGGGTTGTCCCACCCATGGTTCCACCTGGCTTCCAGAGCCCTGTCGCTGAGATGACATACAAGACTCTGCAGCCCCTTCCCCACAACCCTACAAGACTACCCCACCCTCCAGTGCCAGACTTCCTCCTCCTCCACTTCGCTCTCCCCCTCTCTCAGGCCCTCTGCCATTTGGCTAGGCCTCGGCCTAAGGCTGCTTGGCTGCCCCTCAGAGCCCAATTCTCTGAGAAAACTTCTAGTACCGGCTGGCGCCCCTCTCCCAGCCCTGACCACCACCCACCACAGCAGGATACACAGGCTGGAGGAAAGCCTGGGTTCTGAGCCCCAGACTCATGCTCCACCCGAGCCGGAGTATGGACCACCCTCCCCAAGGTCTTCTGCGCCCCTCAGTCTGACTCCTCAGAAGCCTGAGGTGAGCTACACATCAGCAGACTCTCCACACATTTGCAGAGTGGAACCTCATGCACGACCATAGAGGGGACAAGACCTTGGGGACCACGTGATCCACAGGGTTCAGGAGCCATCAGGTTTCATGGGATTGAGAAGGCTGAGTCGCACGTGACCACCTCCTGGCACGTGACCTTATGGTCTGTGTGACCGACGGTGGCAGGGTAGCTGCTGTGGCGCCCATAAGATTGCAAGGGCTTTGTCTGCCACACCAGGTAGCAGCCACATTGTTGCCTATACATGCATCTACAGAGTTCAGTGGTCTTCATGTGACAGAGATGCCCAGGACAGGCTTGACGGGTCCCAAGGCAGGGGAAGGAGTACATGACCATAGCATCCACATGACCCTAAGCAGTTGGTCCCCGATATGAAGTCAAGCATTGAGGCTTCTACATGCTGCTTGCCAGTAAGGGCCACATGAGAGAAGGATCCATGTGAGGGGCAGGGTTTAGGAAATCCACCACCATCCAGTGATGAACAGTTGGGTCTACCACATGGCCATAATGGCAACAGGGCCAGAGAGACCCCACAACCTCTGGGTTGAAGAGCCCATGATACTGAAATGACAGGTAGGGCTGGGCCTACCACATAACTATTGTTCACACTATGGCAGCATCCATGTTGTCCACAGCCTTAGAAGCCCACAGTACTCATGTGCCTAGGAAGGCCTAGTTAGCTTCGTGGCAGCAGGTTCCAATGATAGTAGTGTAATAGATGAAAACTGAATTAAATCCCTTAGCTTAAAGGTCACCAGTAATGTTAACTGGAAAATGAACTCAAGTAGCCCTCAAACCTTGTAACCATTAACAGGTGGCAGCTTCTTTTTGTTCTCCCTATCTTCTGAGTCTCAGGGTCAGAGATAACACAGAAAACTGACTTTGCAGAACCCAAGACATCCTGTCCCAGCGTACTGAGGAGGCACCAATAAGAAAAACAAAAGGCAATTGAATGGGTGCAAGAACGTCTGCTCAGATCCTTGCAAGTTGCTACTGTATGTGTCTGTGGTCATGAACACCACAGACTCCCTCCCACAGTTTCCCCTTTAGAAGCCCCCTTTAAATGCTTGTGCTTCAGGGAGACAGTGGTTCTTTTAGGCATGAACCTGCCCCTCCCCCACTCACTGGGAAATTAATAAACTGTACCTTTCCTCAAAACCTTGTCATTGTGCTTTGTGGTTTGACTTCAGTGACGAGGATCTGTTTTTGGCAACAGTAGGGTTCTCCTGATCTGCATGTTTCAAGAGAACTTTATCTTCGGTACACCTGGAGTTCTGGGATGACTGCCCACATCTCTGGGCTTCTCTGTGATGTTGGTGCCTCCGGGTGACCTTCCACAGCACACAAGCAGGGCCTTTACATTCTCCCATCCCTCTTTAATGTGTCCATTTTCCAGGCTTTTTCCCTAATGACGCGTGAAACTTAATACAGAACAAATTCACAGTCCTCACGAAAACCATGAGCATGGGCATACTGTAGAAACTACTATAAGAGCCTGGGCACTTGGCACAGGTAAGCACTGGTGACTTTAATTTTATGCAGGCCTAAAGGAAATTAAAGCAAATCTAATGAGCCTTAGTTCTTCACTTTTAGGAGGTGTATAAGTATTACTGTGGGCCACACACTTTAAAGGGCGTAATTTCATTCGAGAGAGGTAACTCGACAGAGTGGGTACTGTTACCCACTTAAAAGAGCTTAAAAGATGAGGAAATTAAAGTAAAGAGGTATTAAATCACTTGCCTAAGAGGTCACAGATATTGTAGGTGGCAAACCAAGTGCTGCCCACTGGCAGGCCGGCTCCAGACTCTGTTCTGGTTGCCCACCAGGCTCCTGGGCAGAAGGTGGTTCCGCCTTACCAACTCATAAAATCTGGAAAACCAGCCCCACTTACTGAAAAACTGAGACATGGGAGACCTCTCTGCAATGCCACTTAAGTAATTTCAAGTACCATCAGTAATTAGACCCAGTTAAAATTCAGTCTACTTGATGACCTCTAGTTTAGGTTTATGTATAGGCATAAACCTAGTACTAATATGTGAAATATGTGTGTATAGGAGTGGCATATAAAATGCTTGCTGTTAGTTGAAAACATGTCCTTCTTTTCAATAAGCACTGAAAGGGGAACTGTGGTAAAGTTAAACATCACACCTGTTCCCTTGCCTGAATTTCCACAATCACAAATGAGTGGAATCTGAATTCACTAGATTTTACTGTATTTGTATTCTGTCTGTGCCTCCCCAGGAAGGGCAGAGAAAGGTGAAGGAAAATATATATTGCAGTTTTTTTCTTTTTTTAACTGCAATTCCACAAAACCTCTTTGACTGATTTGTGTGGGAAACCGCAGCTTTGTCTGCATAAATTCCATCTGATCTTTCTGGTTTGCTGGCTTAGGCAAACAATGCTATACGATGTACTGGGATTATTTGGCTAGGCCCACACAATGTGGCATGGCTACCTGAATAAGCTAAAGGAAATGCAACAGACCAAACTGTCCACTGCAGTTAAAAGTCGAGGAATTCAATGAAGACAAGAGACTGTATTTGCCCATCCAGGCCTACTGAAGGAAGTCATAATGTTTGGAGGAAGAACAGTAAGAGAAGACAATATTTGTGCAAGTCAGCATGTCTCATGCAATTGTGGAGACTTATTTGTGGGACACACATAACCTAAGGATGCAAAAATAGAGGCACATACTTAGGTCCAACAGAGTCTATTGTGAACTTTCAAGTTGGATTTGGGAAGAACCTACATACAGTCACAGGATGGAGTCTGACATCAAGACCTGTTGTCTGTCCCAAACCTAGTTCTTAGAATTACATACAGAAGAACACATCCACAGTGCTAAGATGTGGAAGAATGTTATCGAGCCCACCTATGCTCAACTGATGGTGATCAGATTCAACTTTTTTTCACCAAAAAAACAGAATCTGGGGAGTTTAGGTGTAATTCTTCTTTAAGTCAGATTTTGCTCCCATCAGACCCAGTGCTCAAATCCATCATTCTTTCTCTGATTATCAGCACTTTCTGAGGACATTTCCAGAACATTCAGTTACATCAGTGAGGCTCTGCCAGCACTCTCTACTATACATTGGGGGAGGGGGAAACTCTGTGGGTAAAGGACTGTAGGCATGACACTTATCAGGGGCTCTGTTCTTTTAGGAAAGGGATGGGTGATAAGCCAGTTCTCTTGTATGCGATTTGGCAGGATTTAGTGGGAAAGACTTTTCCTTCTTTTTGCTTTTTGGGTTTTGATAGACGTTTTAGGTTTATTTTGTTTTCCTTTTATTGCAGTATAGATGATACACAATATTACGTAAGTTTCTGGTGTACAACATAGCCATTCGACAGTTATACATATTACCATATGCTCACCACGATAAGTGGTAGTTACCATCTCTTGCCATACAAAGGTACTACAATATTCTTGACTATATCCCCTATGCTGTGCTTTTCATCCCCATAAGTAATTTATTTTATAATTGGGAGTTTGAAACTCTTTATCCCATTCACTGGTTTCACCCATCCCTCCCATCTGGCCATCCCTATGGCAACCACCAGTTAGTTCTCTGTATGTATGAGTCTATTTGTTTTGATTGTTCGTGTTTGTTTTTTCCACATAGAAGTGAAATCATATGGTATTTGTCTTTTTCTGTCTGACCTATCTCCCGCAGCATAATGCCTCCTAAAAGTCCATGGTGGTGGGTGCTTTGGAGGTCAGTACTAGTGACTTGAGGATGGGTGGATTCATATAACAGAGAAATGTGGGAAAAGGAGCAACACAACAGTAGTGATGCTGTTACCTTAAGCCTGAATATGCAAATGTTTTTGATTCTAACACAAATATGTACAGCTGAACTAGATGTCCCTGTGAATTTACTTTCTGGAAGCAAAATTGACTTACCTTGAAATAGTATACAGGTGATGTCATTATATGGCACTGTATCATTATGGAAGTTGCATTTCAAAACTTGGTTTTCTTTGTTCCTTTGTGAAATAGCTGAACTGATCTGGAAGTAACTTTATTGTCAGTGTTAAGTGGTGAGAAAGAAGAGAAACTGTAGCACTCCATGACAAAGTGCTGAATAAGCCCACCCACTGCCCATCACAGTATGAAATTCAACAGCTCTAGGTAATGAAGTCACTCATTGGGGACTAACATAGCCTGGAAATAGAAAATTACAATCACAAGGAAAACATCTTCCAGGCAAACCATGAAGATGACTGAATAGGTAGGTATTACATACAGGGAGTTTTTCCATGAGCTGTGCTCTGATGTTGTGACTCGACAGCACATTTTAAAAACACCCCTCCATGTGAAGAAACATTAAAAATAAATATTTTTTCAAACAGGGAGTGAGCCCGTGGCTTCCTAGCCATGCTAGATGCTGCCAAAGAGGCCCACTTCTCTCTACCTCCACCCAGAACACCGAGGGCACGATAACTAAAGCACAACAGACACTGGGTGGGTGTGTGAAAAGTAAAAAATAACTGAGTCAGGGGTCTGGGACCGGCAGAAGCAGGTAGCAACATGATGAAGACAACAGTAGGCAGTGGAGGTAGTTTGTTCGTTTCCTTTCCCTTGCATAGGGTTTCTCATAAGCAAGCTAAGGCAATCATAAATACAAGAAGTATGCAGGGCCCTCAAGGGTGAAATTATTGGCTTCAAGAACTACCACAGCCAGGAAGAGTTTCAGTTCATCGGACTTGTGCCGAGGGCCTATTGAGGATAAATGGACCCACCCATGCACACAGAGAAGTGATGGTACATGACTGGGGTAGCTTCCATCACGTAACCAACACTGTACTTAGTAAGCAGAAGAGAATGTAGAGGTCAATGAGAAACAGATCCACAGGAGCTTTCAAATTCCCCTCCTTTGCTCTTAGAGTTCTTCTTTCACAGAGGTCAATGACAAAGTCAATCTCAGTGAGCCCCATTTCCCCGAACAGTACAATTTTACATGTGTCTCTACAAATTAGGCCTTCAAGCAAAACACCCAGTACTTTTCTGGCCATACATCAGTGCTGACATGACTCCTTGTACTACGGGATTCATGCAGAATGAGTAGTCCAACACATTTCATCCTGCTGTACCACCTGCAGCATTGCCATCGATTGGGCCTGAACTTCAGCCAACTGCTGTCGGTCCAAACTGTCAGGAACATCCCATTCTCTGTAGCAATGGAGAGGGATGGGATAAATCACATGCTTCAGCTCCATCAAGGATGTTAGGTGCTGCAGAAGGCTCATGAGCACAGGAATTGTAATGGGGTTGAAGGCAAAGCTAACATGGAGGCACAAACAGTGGCTCAGAGCTGGCAGGAGAGCAGAGAGAGCGGAGTCAGTTAACAGGCAATTATTTATTTCCAGATGCTGCAGGGTAACCGAGGCCCTCTCCAGCAGAGTCCGGAAGGGCTCATAAGCCTCTGAAGATATCTGGTTGTGATTGAGTTTCAACTGCCTTAGGTGGGTGACATGAGAGCTCTGGGACAGGATGGTGATATCTTTGTTAGACAGGCCACAGAGAGAGAGATTCAATGTCTCCAGATGAGGTGGCAGCACTCTGCGGAGAGAAAAGAGAAGGTTATTTCAGAAGAATGAGTATTGGACCAGGGCAGTGAGCCATAAATAATACACACCTAAGGTCTAGAATAAACTAATCTGTACCTATCTTGTTCTGTTTGGTTTGGTTTAGTCCCAGCCCAGCCCTTCCCCCGTGGTCACTTCTGTACCTATTTTGCAACAGTCCTTAGTCATGCGGGCTTTGCAATCAGACTAAATGTATTTGTGACCATGAGAAAGTTACTTTCCCACTCTAAGATAGACGTTATTAATCTTTAAAATGTCCACACCAGTGATTACCATTACAGAGTTGTGCAGCAGATTAAGTGAAAAACAGTGTATGCACTTAGTATAGACATCATCATCAATGGCGACTCCTGTTCACTTATATGGCGAGGATAGGTCTGAGAAAGCAGCCAACTGAAGGCTCCCTTTGACTGGTTCCCAGATGATAGCTTCCCCATTCAGTGTCTAAGCCTTGGGGAAAACACAGGAGCAAGAGGATCTGGCAGTGTTAACTACTGTGCCCAGTCCAGGAGGATGTGTATCAGTGTTACAGCATAAGACGTTTTCCTCTCTGAACGCCTCCTCTTGCTCTCTAGAGAGCTGTAGACACCACTGGGAGTGAGACTTTTACCAAAATACTTACAGACTCATCATAGAGTCTGCGCACAGTTGGCTGAATGAATGTATAGACAAATGAGCACAGCTTCCTTTTCTAACCTTGTTTTTCTCCTCACCATGAAGTACCTCTCTCTAGCCTGGCCAAATGCTAATTCCCAGCACTTCTCATGCTGAGGTGGAAGGAGAAATACTTTACAAGGAACTTAGGAATATCTAAGCATGCTCTCTTCTCTTCTTTTACACATAGGGTATGCAGGGAAACCAGGTTGGTTCCTCCTGCCCGCTCACCTGAGAAGTCTGTGCAGTCGATCTCTGAGGTACAGCTTAGACACATCGAGCTCTTGGAGGCTGTCCAGCTTCTCAAGACAGTTGAGAAAAGTGTGGAAGTGTCTCCCCACAAAACATGTAAAGCACATGTTAGACAGACGAAGGCTGTACAGGTGGGCTGTCTGAGCCACAAGATTGTTGACTTCCCTCAAACGAGCCATATTCACATCCAGGTGATTAATGCATCGTGGATTCAGAAACTGAAGCATGCTTTTGTGGGCAGAAATGCCACAAATTTCCAAATCTCTGCAGCAGGGGTGCAAAGACCCAAAGCTCTGCCTAAGTTTAGTCTGAAGAAAGGAAACAAACTGCTGTGTTCTCAAGGTTCCCTTGAGGGAGAGGTTCACCAGTAATTCCACAGTTTCCAAGGCTGAGTGAGGCTCTGACTCTGAATTATCATATCTGGGGTACCTGACGGTAGGCTGGGCTTCTTCTGTTCTAAGAGTAGAGTTCTGAGAGTAAACACAAGAGTGAAAGCAGGAACGGAATATAGTTGTGATCTCAGAGCATATTATCTTACACTCGTGGTCCTGCCTTAAATCTAAGAGCTGCAATTTTGGGCCCCTGTAAGGAGAGGTGACAGAACACATGAGAGGTAGCCAATCTTAATGTAATCTCCCAAGATCAGTGTTGAGAAGAGGGCAGAATACCCTTTATCCCTAGTTTTTCTATTCACCAAGAATTCGTTTCCTAAAAATTAGGTATCTTTCTTTCTTTTCCCCCTACTTTCTTCACCTCTGGTCTGTTCCCGTATCAAACCCATTTCCTTCTTCGATGTAATTACACTCAGGAGGTAAATTCACCCATAGTACCCTTAGTCACCTCTTTTCTGAAATCAAGTCTGTCAGACATTAGAGTCGTAAAGGTGACCCCAAGTGCCCAAGTGTTGGACCAACAGTCCCATAGAGATCTTCAGCATTCACTACTGGCTACTTCTGGAAGACTGTTAGGTATTCCCCTACCCCAGGCTCCAGCACTCTCTCCTGCTGACTTCCTCTATTGCTACTGCATACAGACCTACCAGGAAGAAGAGTTCTGGGCAGAGAGTAGCTGCAGACCATCAATCATGGCTTCCAAGATGTACACTCAATTTCCCGATATGGAGACAGCAAAAGGGCCAAACCCTTGCCATTGCCTTTAGTATCTCCTTATGTCCACCCAAGAAGGCAGGAATGAACAGAGTAACAAAGAGGTCTCCTGGGAGTTCATCAAGGGCATGGATAGCTGCCAGCTCATTACTCAGCAGACTCTTTGCAGCAAGCTCTATCAGAGTGCCTGTGGTCTCGTGGTCCATCTTCTTGAACCTGCTTCAGGGTAAAGAATATTTAGAAATACTAAGAAAACATCTACAGTCTTCTGTTTGCCTCCAATGTCAGTTACGGACAAAATATTTATTGAATCAGACAACCACCTCTAGTGACTTCTACTAAACCAATAGAATATAAATAGGCTTGTGTATTTAAGTATGTGTGTGTGTGCATACACACATGCACACACACACAGATGATAAAATGCCTCTAGAAATCACAGGTAAGTAAACAGAATATGATGTTGACCACGGAGCTGTCTTCCTCCCAATATATTTCCTCCCAAAAGGACACAGACTAATCAGAAGGAAAATGTAAATCTACACAAAAGCCACACTCTGATCATTACTTTAACGTAGAGAATGTGCAGAGTTCAGTATAACTGGGAGTAACAAAAACTGTGAAATTCCAGCACACAGGCTGTCCCACTCCCATCACTAGGCTCTGTCGTGTGCAAAGACAGACCTAGAAAAGCCGCAAGACATACAGAACAATGAAAATGTTGAGGGGCTTAAAGTTGTTCTACAACTTCAGCAGAATAAGTCTGAAAATACCAAAATGGTGTCCTGGAAGGTGAGGTCGGGATCTACAGGGAAAGGAATCTGGAATATGAACATTTAAAGGGTTAGGGATGGTATAAAGGTAAAGTCGTTGAAAGACATAACTTCTAGGGAATAATAAAGTCGAGGAGCAAAGGAGAAGCATCCCCGGGCACTTGGGTAATGGGGAAAATGAAGGATCTTGCAAGACATGAGAGAACCACAAATGAGAGCAATCACAGCTTCTCCCTCCCTTACCAAAACAAAATATATAAAGGATATGGACTTTGATATACTGACAGAAAATGACATAACTAAACTAGGAATCTTGGCAAACAACCCAATATCATACACATGAGCAAAAGGAAGGGGAATCTCTTACACAACCTTTGCAAAAAAAAAAGATGAGGAAACAAAATTTCACACATATGAAACAACCATGAAGCAGGAGACTGTAAGCCAATACTCCAAACAGAATTACACTCAAGCAAGCATTTGAGAATATGAAACCTGCTTGAATCAGAATCCCTTTAAAACTATAAAAACAGAAGTGAACCAAAAGCAAGTCTGAAGTTGAGATTTTACATCCCAGCTAGAGTGTCCGTCAAATATCACAGCCTATAGAGAAAGTTTTTCAACACACAGGGACTTGGGAATTCGGCACCCCTCAGCCCTTTCTGAGGTATCTATTAGAGCAGGGCTTTGCAAACTGTAGCCCATTGTGCCAAATCTAGCCCACAGCTTGATTTTGTAAATAAAGTTTTATTGGAACAAAGCCACAATCAATCGTTTATGTATTGTCTATAGATGGTTTTGCACTGTAATGGTAAAGTTGAGTAGCTTTGACAGAGACACTGTGGCCCACACACTTAAAAACATTTACTATATGCCTCTTCACAGGCTGATTGCCAAGAATCTTCTAAAAGATGAATTGGGATTGTGATCCCCTATGTGATGATGGAAAACGTCACCAAAATATCTCATGGTGAGCATGTTACATCTAATACTAAAATCCAGGTGGTGGAAAGGGGGGAAGACTAATGTACAAATGCTTCAATGTTGTGAAACACAGAAGTTGTGCAATTAAACATGAGAGAAAGCAGAAGAATAGAACAAAAGACAGTTAAACATTTTGTCATAAGGCGGTAAGAGAGTTTTAAATAATACTGGGCAGTGCGGAAGAATGGACCAGATAGGAAAGTGTTCAGAAAACAGGGTAGTTCAGGATGAGCTCTTTAAAAGCATTGAACATGACAAAGGACACATCTTGATGACAAAAGCCAAGATTCACAATGGAGATGTAACACTTAGGAATATTTATACACTAAATAACACAGCAAACACTTTTATGAAGCAAAAGGGCCAGGAGACATAGATAAAAATGTGGTAAAAATGGAAGATTAATACAGCAGTCTTAGTGTAAGACAGATCAAGTAGAATAAAAAAGTGGGAAGGGATGTAGAAAATCTAAACAACATAATAAAAGTAAACTGTATATATATATACAGTACCTAGACACATATGTGTGTGTACATGCTCTGAAAATAGAGAATATATTTTCTTGTCAAAATTGATAAAAATTAAACAGGGATGGCATCATTTACTTCCATAAAATAGAAATACCCCAAATAGTCCTCTCTAATCACAAAGCAACAGAAGTTAAAATTACTAACACAAACTCAAAACAGAAAGGCTTTTCTCCCAGCAAAGGGTTTTGGGTTTAAAAATTTTTTGAGTTAAAGAGGAGAATCAAATGAAAGTTACTGAAACTATGTATCAGGATCTATGGGCTACACATAAAGTAGTGATCATAGGCAAATTTGGAGCGCTAAACATTTTTACAAGAAAACGTGCAAGAATGAAAACAAATATTTAAACAGAAAAAGTAAAAGAAATTCATAAACTAGTAATCAGAGGCAAATTCGGAGCACTAAAGACTTTTACAAGTAAAAGTGGAAGAATGTAAATAAATATTGAAACAGAAAAAGGAAATTACTGTGCCACCTCTTTGCAAATAACTTTGAAAATCTACATAAAGTAGATACTGTCCTAGAGAAATTCAGACTAACAAAATGCTAACTCTAGTGTTAAAAAGCTTAAATTTGCCAATGTTCATAGAAGAAATAAAGTTATTATGCAATTACTCCCAAGTAGTGTTTTGCTCAGGTGGTCTTACAGGTGAATTCTAGTAAAGTATCAAGGATGCCATAGGACCAATGCTCTATAAATTATTTAATAGCATTAGAAAGGAGGAAAAGTCCCTAACTCCTCCTATGAAGCAAGTATGACACTGATAGGTAAAATGTAGATAGGAAAATCCTAAATAAAACATCAGCAAACATCCAACAATAATACATTAAGAAACTAATACACTGTGACCAAGTGGGATTTATTACATTAATACAAAGTTGGCTCTAAATTAGGAATTCCATTTATAACAGTCACCATAGTAATATAGTTAAGGACAACCATAGATGCGAACGAGCCTTTGGGAAAGTTCAACACAACTACATGTTAAGAAAAGAAAAACGTCTAGAAAATAGGTGCCAGGGGATGTTTTCTTAATAGGAAAGAAGATACATGATTAATTCATAATGCCAGTATTTTATTAAATGGGGGACCACTAGAGGTAAGGAAAGGATGCCCACTTCTTTATTCCTACTCAGTCTTGTACTATAAGTTGACAAGAGAAAGCTATCCGATTTATAAGAATGGAGAACAAGAGGTAAAGCCGTCTCCGTGTGCAGAGTTTGGCCAGCTCTCCCTCAGTGACATTACTGAGGTCTCCCAGAAAAATCTAGCCAAGATTCCTGCATGCCACGAACCAAAGGGCATTGGAGAAACATACGAGTCCACTGACCTGGGAACTAGCAAAAACTATGAAAAGGAGAAGTTCAAAGAGGTTTGAGAAGAAATGCACAATGCCCTTGTACTCTCTTCTCCCCAGAGTTTAAGTTACCCAAGGTATTTCACTGACGTACCCACTCATTTGGGTAAACCAATTAAGTGAGATCGGTTTGGTTTATTCTGTGGGAGGGAATGCGACCAAACTCTCAAACACAGTGCATGATCTAGATATGTTAAGCTCATAAATTTCTGGCTGTTAATGAGACTGAGTGGCTGTAAGTGAGCTCTTGCCATGCACCTGACCTAGCAGGAGGATCCCAGACATTGTACGTGAGATCCTAAGGTCCACACGTTGCAGCCAATGCACCAAATTCAGGCCCACACACCCAAAGCAGACTATGTAAAGATACAAAAGTTAGAAGCTAGCTGGTCAAGGTCACTGCTTCCATTCCAGCATGGAATATGTCCTGCAGCCTAAGTCAGCATCAGTTACTAGGAGGGAAGTAGAAGCCTGCTTGGTAGCTTAAAGCATGAGATACACAAAGGGTTTCATACCATCAGTCTTGGGCTGCAGTCAGACAATGACCAGGGGTGAATTAGTAGGGTTGGTGGGAAAGTACCTCACACACC
This sequence comes from Smutsia gigantea, assembly GCA_032199065.1. Taxonomy (NCBI): domain Eukaryota; kingdom Metazoa; phylum Chordata; class Mammalia; order Pholidota; family Manidae; genus Smutsia; species Smutsia gigantea. The sequence goes on from JAVSCE010003913.1 coordinate 56,244, forward strand.
TCAAAGTCACATATCCTAGGTGCAGATACAACTCAGAACTATGCATTCACTTCAAACTGCAAGAGGTCACCTGCAACCCTGCATATTATAGATGAGGAAACTAAGGCCAAAAGAATTTCCCAGGGATCATGCTTTTCCATTTCTATGTGGCTTGGGAGCTGACTTCCAGGGCTGAGTCTACCTGCTCATCCTTCTCATTCTTGCCAACCCTTGCCACCGCAACCTGGGTGGGACTCTTACCAATGATACTACAAACACAGTTATCCTTCTTTGCAATGTTCTGGAGTTGGCCTCTAAGAGATGCTGCGTTTTTGCTGCTCAGGGCAGTGAAGCCCCTGTCTCTGAGGCCTTGATGGATTTCCTGAGACACTTGTTCACTCACATTCAGCATTGCCTCTGCAGACCTAGTGATGAAGGACAGAAAACAGAGTGGCCCTGGCATCGCAGCAAAGCACAGAGAGTGCCACACCAGAAGCCAGGCCCATTCAAAGGAGAATTCTAGCCCCCCACCACTAGTACACAGCAGGACACCATGTGCAGGTGAAATACCTTCATTGCTACCCTCAAGGTGCCAACCAATTCATACACATTGCGTTACATTCCACTTCAAAGAAAAGGTAAATGGGACAAGGTCTGTCCTTGCACCCACTCAGTATTCTTTAGTCCCATACACTTTATTTAAATAGTGTTTTAAGACTTTCTTGGGTATTTTCCATAGTTTCTTTTCCTGTTTCACCAATTAAATGGTAACTGTGTTAAGAGACCTGCACTTATGATTCCTCTTTCCACTTTGGCTTTAGTTCTCTGTAGGCCATGAATGATCCATGAATATTATTGAACAGCGGATCAGCTTCTGGACATACACAAATCAAGGGTCACCTTTTCAAGTAGAGAGTGACTCATTTTTAGCAAATGGGCTCCCATAGTCTCCTCTTCGAAAGTAGGTCTTCCCCACCCTCGTCCCAAGCTTCAATATGACTTATCGAAGGACACCAACAATCTTTGCAGGTGGTTCCCAAGGTCCCCTGTGTGGCTTGTGATGAAGAATGAGCAATACAACAGTTACGTGAACCTTCCTCTTATGTCCCCAAAAGCACATAGTGTTTTCAAGGCTAAGCTTAATCTATGAAGTTTACCTGCAGTCAAATTCTTCTGTCAGGGCTTTGGTTATCCATGAGCCCAGAACACCGCGTGGACCAAGACAGCAGGAAAGGCAAGCAGGGATGCACTGTTGGGTGACAGAGGTGGGAGATGGAGCTTCCCCCTCAAGAGGCTTCAGGCTCATACCCTTTTCATAGGCTCAAAGCCCGTGAGAAACTTGGAATTAACCTCAAATCCTGTTCCTTCCCCACAGGCAAGGACCTGTCCAAAGTTACTATCCTCTCTCCACAGGGCAGGGCAGAGTTAAATAACCGTTTTGAAAGGAAAAGGAGCATTAATGGTGTGTGTGTGTGTGTGTGTGTGTGTGACCTCATGCTGCTCATGTAGTTAGTCCTTAGAAATGAAGAACCACCAAGATTACAGAATTGCATTTTGAGGTTTTTCCTTTTAAGTGAATCCTCCACACAATGTGAAGGAGACAGGCTGTTAAACTCTCACTTTATGAATATGGAAGCCAAGAACCATTTTAAAGGGCTGGTCGAAGAAACTGCGTGGTGAAGGGGCAAGACCATAATTCTGGGAGGGATCCTGGAATTTGGTTTGGGTCTCCCAACTGAAGAACTGGCATGTTTTCCATTACAATCCAACTGTGAGCCTTGGAGATCATCTAGAACCTGAGAGTTCTGGAATACACAACTTTCAGGGTCCTTAGGTTGCTCATTCTTTAATCCTACTTTAATTTTTCAGTCTATTGGACAGTTACCACAGTGACGTGAGGAAGACACCTGGATTGGCCCATTTTGAAATTTTGGACAAGTATGTATATACTTTTTAAAAGATGCTTCTACACTACACTATTCCATCCTGTTTTTTTATCCAGACTTAATTTCCAAATCCACTAGCTGTTTTGTTTTGTTTTTGTCATAAAAAAAGACATGATTTGACCACATCCTCATCCCAAACCTTGCCTTGCTAGTGTCAAAAGTGTGCATGTCTTGCACAACATACGGGTTTTGAGAAAGCAAGTAATGGAGGAGAGGTCCGAGAACTTTCCTGCCTAAGGAAACTCTACCCTACCCTCCAGGTCTAAGAGTGTCATAGGAGGGGTGTGGGATTCACTTATAATTCAAGTATAAAAATCAAATGAATAATCATATTTGACCTGATTGTTTATAGTAACCGAATCAGTTTCTGTGATATGACTGCCCTTGCATTGTTCACCATGTAAGAACTTGTTCACTATGTTAGAACTTGTT
>JAVSCE010003914.1:0-10132 GCA_032199065.1 Smutsia gigantea
AAACATTTAGAGATCCAAGTTCAATAGTTTCCCCTGCTGATTTCTAAAACTCCAAATAACTACTACAAATTTTTTTTAATGTGAAGCTTCTTTTTCTACATTCCCTTTTTCCCAGCTTTATTGAAATTTAATTGACTTAAAATTGTGTGATTTTTAAGGGGTACAATGTAATGATTTGATACATGTGTATATTGCAAAATGATTACCACAATAAGGTTTGTTAAATATCCTTCATCTCACCTAATTATAATTCTGAGTGTGGTGAGAACATTTAAGACTTACCCTCTTAGCATCTTTCAACTATATGGTGCATTAGTGTTAACTATAGTCATCATGCTGTTTATCAGATCCCCAGGACTTAACCATCGTAACTGGAAATTTTGTCCCCTTTAATATCTCCTCATTCCCCCCACACTCTCCGCATCTGGTAACCACCATTCCACTCTGTTTCTATGAGTTTGTCTTCTTCCTAGATTTCACATATAAGTGAGATTATACAGTCTTTCTCTGTGTCTTCATAATTATTACAAAAATAATCAGCATATGAAATGTAATTTAGTACATCACTCCCAATTTAACTCATAATTTAAATTATAATACATTTCAAAACTTGATGGGAACTTAGATATAATCAAACCAAACAATTCAAATAAAGAAAGAGAAGTAGGTTAGAAGACTTGTTCAAAAGCCATGCTTTTTAGTGGCAGTGGTAATAGAATAATATTATGTTTTATTTAAATAATGCAAGGCCATTGAGATTACTAAAGAATACAATTCATGATAGAACTGGGCAAAGTTTAGACCATGAGGAGCTTTGTGTGCTAAAATGTGATTTTAATAGAGTTTCTCAATTCCAATTCTATTGAAATTTTTTTTATTAAGGTATTATTGATATACACTCTTATGAAGGTTTCACAAGAAAAAACAATATGGTTACTAAATTTACCCATATTTTCAAGTCCCCACCCATACCCCATTGCAGTCACTATCCATCAGTGTAGTAAGATGTCACAGATTCACTGTTTGCCTTCTCTGTGCTACACTGTTTTTCCCTTGATCCCCCACACCATGTGTACTAGACAAAATACCCCTCAATCCCCATCTCCCTCCCTCCTGAGCCACCCTCCCACACCTCTCCCCTTTGGTAACCACTAGTCCATTCTTGGAGTCTCTGAGTCTGCTGCTATTTTGTTCCTTCAGTTTTACTTCATTGTGATACTCCACAAATGAGGGAAATCATTTGGCACTTGTCTTTCTCTGCCTGGCTTATTTCACTGAGCATAATATCCTCCAGTTCCATCCTGTTGTTGCAAATGGTAGGATTTGTTTATTTCTTATGGCTGAATAGTATTCCATTGTGTATATGTACCACCGTTTCTTTATCCATTCATCTACTGATGGACACTTAGGTTGCTTCCATATCTTGGCTGTTGTAAATAGTGCTGCGATAAACATAGGGGTGCATATGTCTGTTGGAGTCTGAGTTGTATTCTTTGGGTAAATTCCAAGGAGTGAGATTCCCAGGTCAAATGGTATTTCTATTTTGGGTTTTTTGAGGAACCTCCATATTGCTTTCCACAATGGTTGAACTAGCTTACATTCCCACCTGCAGTGTAGGAGGGATCCTCTTTCTCCTCATCCTCACCAGCATTTGTTGTTCTTAGTCTTTTGGATGCTGGCCATCCTTCCTGGTGTGAGGTGATATCTCATTGTGGTTTTAATTTTCATTTCCCTGATGATTAGTGATGTGGAGCATCTTTTCATGTGTATGTTGACCATCTGGATTTCTTCTTTGGAGAATTTTCTCTTCATATCCTCTGCCCATTTTTTAATCCAGTTATTTGATTTTTGGGTGTTGAGGCATGTGAGTTCTTTATATATTTTGGATGTTAACCTCTTGTCAGATATGCCATTTAAAAATATGTTCTCCCATATTGTAGGATGCCTTTTTGTTCTGTTGATGGTGTCCTTTGCCATTCAGAAACAGTTTAGTTTCTATTGAAATTTTGAGCAGATAATTCCTTGCTATGGGGTCTACTCCTGTACCTTATAGGATTTTTTTTATCATCATCCTTGACCTTTACCACACACACACCCACCACTTGTGATAATTAATAGTGTCTCCAGACATTGTCAAATGTTTTCCAGGGGAAAAGTCACCCCTGATTAAGAACTTCTGGTCTACAGGCAATGGATGACCATTTACACTTTTTTAAGAAACAGTATATGCTAAGATTTTTATCTTAGAAGAATGCTTAAGAAAGCATTAAAGAGGATAGATTATATATGAAAAGATTATATAGTCAGGAAGACTTACTGGAAAGCAATTTTAAAAATAAAGATAAGAATAGGTGGGAGTATGATAAATCAACTTGGAAGGATGCTATGAAAAAAACTAAGTATTTATATAATGAATGTGATGGTAAGCATCATTTGGTATGTTTTCTAATTTCTGTGCAAATGTGTTATTATTTTGCAATTTCACAAATGAGAACTAGAAGGAGAGAAGTTAAGTATTTGCCCAGTATAAACCAGTAGGTTATAGAGAGAAGAGTTGTTAAATCAGTATTTTACAGGATTAAAATCTGTGATTGTTTCATGTTGGTATATACTGCTTCTGGAAAGTGTGTTGTTGACATTTTACTTAGATCTGAAATATGTGTCCAGTATTTGTCTATATTTGATGCTATCTAATATTTGACACTATTTTCACTAACTAAATGTTCATACTTATCCTCACATATATGCTATATATCACATTATTCTTTCATTTGACTCTCCTTTTCATTTTTTTTCTCACATACCTGTATCTTTATTATCTTCCTTAGCTCCAATCCCTATCAGCCCAATTACTTAAATCCACTCTATAAAAATGCAGCAATATGATAGACTATATATTGGAAATCATTTTCCCAATTCCTTTTTAATTCCATGAACTAATTTAGCCAACGTCTATGGGTTTATTTGTGAAATTTAATGGTTACTGACTTGTGGGCTGTCTGAAAAACACCTCATTGTTCCTAAATTAGCTTAAGCAAACAAATATATCCCATAGCCACTTTTGGGAAACATATGTATTGGTAAACATCTTTTGCTACAATAACAGATTCTTGACTAGAACAACCTAAATAAATAAGTAAATTCTCATATAACGTAAGGACTGGAGTTTGAGGGCAGCCTATATTGGTTTAGTGTTTCAAAGATGTCAAAGCCAACATTTCTTTGATTCCTTTAACTTTTACCACATGGCTGCAAGATGACTGTTCAAGATCTTAGTGTTTTGTTAACACTCAAAATGAGAAGGATGAGAGGAGGGCATCAATTTATGTCAATTATTTTTATGAGAAAAAGCAAAAGTTTCACAGAAGGCTTCCAGAAACATCTGCTTATATTTATTTTACTATGATTCATGTAGTCAAACCTTCATCCAAGGGAATATTTAAAAGTAAATATTCACCTTTTCTAGCTTCTTGAGGTGAGGCATGTTTGGAAGAATAGCTAAGGCATGGTGTTGGATAAGCCAGTCTACACTCAAAAGCTGCTAGCATGATTTTTCAGTAAGGATTTTTGTTTTCAGGGGGAGTGTATTTTAAAGTGCAAAAAAAGTAGTACTATTTTTGCCTATTTCAGGGTAAAGGATGGTACTGAAAATATAATCACTATACGTATATATGAAGAACTCTATATGTGGCTAATGTAATAGAACTTCTTTCCAGTCTTAAGCAAGTTTGTCAGTAAATAGGATGTACAGCTATTTCTATAGACAATAGGCCAATACACATCTACTATACTCCTTGTTTTATGTAAAGCTGCTTGATACATTCAAAATAAGGTTATATTTCATAGATGCTATGCATCTCAACATCTGTTTTTATGGGTTCTAGTTTACCCTAGAAGAACTCCCAGCAGTCACATTGTGAAGTTAAATCCTTTTTTCTTTTATAAGTTTTTGAACAGTAAATCAGAGCATTGAATTTATCTGTAAGCATATCTTGACTGATGCTTACTGGTAGACTAGTTATTTACCACACATTGAAGGCAATATTCTTAAATATTTATTTAGTGGGAGCAGTATTAGCAGTTCTGTAGATTGCTTTCTTGTTTCAGTTTAGAGGTGCTGCCAGAGGTGGAAGTGAGACCATTTTGGGGTTTTTTTTGTGTTATGTAAGCACATAGATCCTTGAGTTTAAATAGCACTATATTTCTGATTAATTCCGGTGTGGTGTTTGGTGCCTTTTAAAGATTGGCATCATAGGAACTGCTGAGCTAAACAGCTTCTTAATCCAATTTCATCTAGCAAACCTTCCATCTGTAACAGCTTCCAGCTGCTCCTCTGAATACATGATATAAGGCTCTTAAGGGGAAACCTTGATGTTTTTTCTAAATAGCAGAAAAAACTTCTATGTTAGTAGAGAAAACCAACAGAAGAGAAGTTAACTAAAAGCCTTCCCTAAAATATTTTATGCTTTAACTAACAAAAGCAATAAATTTATCTGGACTTATAGCCTAATGGGTGCAACAACATATTTTAAGGTTAATCACTGATGGTTTACCAAGTGGTTCTCAGATAGTCTGATGGTATTCGAAGGGATCATATTAAGTAAAGCAATTTTGCTTATATGTTTTGAAATTTTGAAGTGAAAGATAATGTTAGTCAAAGCATTTTTATTGATTAATAAATTCTTAGACATTGTACATGAGATAGAATGACTGCTTGGATTATTTCTTTTCCATCATGAGTGGTTCATTTTGCTTAACATACTTTGTCTATTGACAAGTTATTGGTTAAACTTGAAATTTTTTCACTTATGTTATCATCCTATTAGCAAAATAGAGCAAAAGCTAAATAGCTGAGACATGTTTATTGGAATGTAAATATAGGTGTTAAAACAGCAATTTAAGTATTATAACAAAATTCATTTGTGAAATGGCATTATTGAATTCCGCATAACAGTACCATAAAATATGGATTAAGCAAACCCTATCACAGCTCTCTGATCGTTTTCTAGTAGGATGAAAACATTCTTTTGCATAACATGAATCCATTTTTGACACATGTAATGTTCATATATGAAAGAAAACTAATAATCACTTTTCTGTTGAGCTTATCACTGAAAACTACCCAAAAGTTTTTCCTTTATTAATTACTATAATGAAAAATGATGTAAACTGTAATAGGATCAGAAATGATGAAAGCAAAAACAGGTATTTCCATGTAAAATTAACCAAGGAGATTCCATGTGATTTTGGAGCTTTATACTTCTATATTCAAGGGCAACGGTTGGCTTTAAAAACATGCCTCCTGATTTGAGAATTTTTAAGTTAAGAAATAATAAATGCAGTCCTGAACTAATCACGGAAAGAGTCTCTAGTTTTCAATGTGCGGTGCTAGGATTTGTGCAATAAATACAGAACTTCTTCACACCAGTGTGCATCAGCTAATGATATTAAACAATTGTTTTCTGTGATTTCATGTGTTTGCTCAAATTATGTTTTAATATCCAGTATAGCTTGAACTTACTGTGCTTTACTGCAGAATCATCACAATATTTAATGCTGGAATAAGATCTTAGCTTTTAAAAGACTAAACTGTGTGGAAAAACACTGATTTAGAGTTTGACATTTTTACCATACCTAATAATTTTCTTCCCTTATAACAGAAAATAACAAATGGTAATATTTTGTAATCACATACACCTATAACAAACTCTAAGGAAGGAGCTTCTATATCTGAATATTTGATCAAAGAGTAGATTTAAAATTGATTTGCCTCTATTTTAAGCTGAAACACTCAATCTTCCATCTTTTGAGTTTAATGTCCGGTCAGCTTTGTATCTGACAGTGTGCTTACAATATTTTTTAGTGAGAAATCTTGCCTTCATTTCAGGTTTTTGTTCTGTCCACATATTCTGAGACACCTGACATAGCTCCAGATGCTATCAACAATCTTCAGTGACATTAATATTGAGTTATATATATATGGAATATAAATAAAAGTTAGAAAAGAAACTTGATAAACAGCCAAAACATAGACTCTCACACATGCCTTTTATATGTCATCAAGCCAGATGCAAGAATGTTATTATCCTTCTAATTTCATGAACAAAAATCTTGTATAATTAATTATTTACATTAGTTCAAAATTGTGATTCACCTTTTTAAATTATTGAAAACTGGTGACCTGTGCAGTTCCATATATGCCAGACATTTGAAATAAATCATCCTGGAGATTGTTAGTGTAAAATGTTTTTACGCAAGTCGAAATATGTTCCTCTTTTATTTCCCCATCTACAAGTATAGGCAGTGTAAGCAATGATCTAAGAGCAGTGAAGATATATATTTAGACAAACTGTTAAAATTTCTTAATTAATATAATCAGGCGTTTTCCTTATTCCTCCATGTCAGTAGATGGAAAACCAACCCATTGTCTTTTTTCAATATGATTTCACTTCAATATGATTTTGTATTTTCTATCAATAATTATCCAGATTCCACAATTTAATTAATTTTAAAATTTTATTCTCTACTTTGACATGAATGTCCATGCAATATTTTCTCATAATATTTATTAAATTTGTCCACCCACCACTTTAGGCAATCATTATTTTACATATGATTATCCAACTTAATGAAATTTTCTTTATCTCTTTTATAGTCCATCAATATTTATTATATGTGTTTGGACTCTTATTTGATATAAACACAGGATCATGTCTTCTTGACTGATTCATCATTTTATCATTGTGATATGTCTGTCTTCTTCTCAAGAAATATTCACTTTTGAATTGAACCAAACATTACTTTGATAATAATATAGTGATGCTAACTTTTTATTATTGTTTGTTATATTGTTTCCTCCCTTTTACCTTCCACCACATGAGTCTTTATGTTTAAAGTAGGTTTCTTTTAAACACCATATAGTTGTGTCTGAACTCTTTACTATCTAGTCTGACAGTCCTTGACATTCAAATGGTGTTTAGTCCATATGGATTTCCTACAGTTCTTTCAATGATGTTGGATTTAAATTTACTAACTTGCATTTTTATTCCTTGCCTGTTCTCTATATCATGAATTTTAAGTATTTTTAATATTTCATTTTATCTCATTTATTAAATATATATATGTGTAATATTTTAATGGTTGTTAAAATATGCATGTTGTTTTACTATCTCCCCTCAAATGATAACAGATTACAAAGAGTGTAATAATTTTACCAGAATATAATTTCATTTACTCCATTTTTTGCCTTTGTGAACTTGTCATATTTTTTTTCTAAAAACTGGAAAAGAGTGGCTACTATTTCTCCTTTAAAGATGCTAAAATTTTTTTTTAACACTTATACAAAGAGTTCATCATTCTGGTGCTGTTAATTCATTCTTGCAGTGTTACGGTTTATATTTTTATCATTTTACTTCAGTCTGAGTAATATCTTGTAGCTTCTATTATACTCAAGGGCACTGGATCACATATTCTGTCAGTTCATGTCTGTCTGAAAATACCTGTATTTCTTTTTTTATTAAAAAATTTTAGTTGTATATAGAACTCGATACAGTTTTCATCTTTCAGAACTTTCAAAATATTTTATTATTTTCTGCCTTCTATTTATTTCTATTAAAACTTGACCAATACATGTTTCATTGTTACTTTTATATGTTATTTCTTTTTTCTCTGGGTGCTAATAAAGATATGTACTTTACACTTTGATTTTATTTTTATTCAGCAATTTTGGTATAATAAGCTTAGTTGTGATTTTTTTAATGGTTCATTATGCTTCAGATTTCATTAACTTCATGACTCTATATATTATCAGATTTGGGGAATTTAGGACAAAATATCTTTAAATATATTTCAGTGCATTGTCTTTCTCCTTTGAGACTTAAATTACATTTCTTTTGGACCATTTATTATTTGCCATATATCTTGGGCACTCAGTTCTTTTATTTTTCTCTTTTTAGAATGGCATATTTTTTAATGTCTAGCATGTTCTATTTTTTTTATTAAGGTATTATTGATATACACTCTTATGAAGATTTCATATGAAAAAACAATGTGGTTACTACACTTACCCATATTATCAAGTCCCCACACATACCCAAATGCAGTCACTGTCCTTCAGTGTAGTAAGATGCCACAGATTCACTGTTTGCCTTCTCTGTGCTACACTGTTTTCCCCATGATCCCCCACACCATGTGTACTAAACATAATACCCCACAATCCCCTTCTCCCTCCCACCCCCCTCCCCTTTGGTAACCACTAGTCCCTTCTTGGAGTCTCTGAGTCTGCTGCTATTTTGTTCCTTCAGTTTTGCTTTGTTGTTATACACCACAAATGAGGGAAATCATGTGGCACTTGTCTTTCTCTGCCTGGCTTATTTCATTGAGCATAATATCCTCCAGCTCCATCCATGTTGTTGCAAATGCTGGATTTGTTTCTTTTTATGGCTGAAAAATAACCCACTGTGTATATGTACCACCTCTTCTTTATCCATTCATCTACTGATGGACACTTAGGTTGCTTCCATATCTTGGCTATAGCAAAAAGTGCTGCAATAAACATATGGGTGAATAATTCTTTTTTAATCTGAGAAGTCGTATTCTTTGGGTAAATTCCAAGGAGTGGGATTCCCGGGTCAAATGGTATTTGTATTTTTACTTTTTTGAGGAACCTCCATATTCCTTTCCACAATCGTTGAACTAGCTTACATTCCCACCAGCAGAGTAGGAGGTTTCCCCTTTCTTCGCATCCTCGCCAGCATTTGTTGTTCTTAGTCTTTTGGATGCTGGCCATTCTTACTGGTGTGAGTGATATCTCATTGTGGTTTTAATTTGCATTTCCCTGATGATTAGTGATGTCGAGAATCTTTTCATATGTCTTGTCACCATCTGAATTTCTTCTTTGGAGAACTGTCTCTTTATATGCTCTGCCCATTTTTTAATTGGGTTATTTGCTTTTTGCATGTTGAGGAGTGTAAGTTGTTTATTTATTTTGGATGTTAACCCCTTGTCAGATATGGCATTTACAAATATATTCTGCCATACTGTAGGATGCCTTTTGTTGTGTGATGGTGTCTTTTGCCTTCCAGAACCTTTTTAGTTTGATGTAATCCCATGAGTTCATTTTTGCTTTTGTTTCCCTAGTTCAAGGAGATGCGTTCAGGAAGAAGTTGCTCATGCTTATATTCAGGAGATGTTTGCCTGTGTTGTCTTCTAAGAGTTTTATGGTTTCAGGACTTAACATTCAGATCCTTGATACATTTCGAGTTTACTTTGTATATAGGGTTAAACAGTAATCCAGTTTCATTCTCTTGCATGTAACTGTCCAGTTTTGCCAACACCAGCTGTTAAGGAGGCTGTCATTTCTCCATTGTATGTCCATGGCTACTTTATCATATATTAATTGACCGTATATGGTTGGGTTTATATCAGGGTTCTCTAGTCTGTTCTGTAGGTCTATGGGTCTGTTCTGGTGCCAGTACCAAATTTTCTTGATTACTATGGCTTTGTAGTAGAGGTTGAAATAGAGGAGTGTAATACCCCCAGCTTTATTCTTCCTTCTCAGGATTGCTTTGGCTATTCGGAGTCTTTTGTGGTTCCATATGAATTTTAGAACGATTTTCTCTAGTTTGTGGAAGAATGCTGTTGGTATTTTGATAGGAATTGCATTGAGTCTGTAGATTGCTTTAGGCAGGATGGCCATTTTGACAATATTAATTCTTCCTATCCATGAACACAGGATGTTTTTCCATTTATTGGTATTTTCTTTAATTTCTCTCATAACTGTCTTGTAGTTTTCAGAGTATAGGTTTTTCACTTCCTTGGTTTGATTTATTGCTATGTATTTTATTCTTTTGGATGCAACTGTGAATTAAGTTGTTTTCCTGATTTCTCTCTCAGCTAGTTCATTGTTAGTGTATAGGAATGCCACAGATTTCTGTGTATTAATTTTGCATCCCACAACTTTGCTGAATTGAGATATTATATCTAGTAGTTTTAGAGTGGATTTTTTAGGGATTTTATATACCATGTCATGTCATCTGCGAACAGAGACAGTTGAACTTCTTCCTTGACAATCTGGATGCCTTTTATTTCTTTGTGTTGTCTGATTGCCATGGCTAGGACCTCCAGTACTATG
>JAVSCE010003915.1:0-26929 GCA_032199065.1 Smutsia gigantea
TAGGTGAACAAAAGAATTTGTAAGAGAAAACAATATGCTACAAATCAAGAAGAGGTAGTTTTATAGCCTGAGGTCCATTGGCCTCTCAAAAGGGAAGAGGTTAGAAGCATTTGTTAAAGGCTGATAGTCTTTATTGGGGACAGTCTTGGGGAAATATTTTGCATGTGATGGAAGAATGCTCCCAGGTCTTTCGATTGCTAATAACAGTACTGCTTGGCCACAGACTGTCTCTGGTCTCTTGTTTTCAGGTGACTTTTACTGTGAAGGCTGAGATGGGAGGACCATTTTTTATGTTTAGTAAGGACAATGTTCTCTCTGTGTGTCTCTACTGGACAATAGGGACTTGTACTCAGTTGCTTGCAGCTGGTCCTGCCTTAAGTTCCAGTCTTTTGCCTGTGGGTTCCCCAGCTTGGGCTGTCTTGAGGCTTATTTGGAGGTTGTATTGTTTGAAATGCAACTGAAGTGCTGGAATTTCCAAAAGAGAACAGTAAGCTACTAGATACATTTCCAAGCTCCAGTACTAACAGTGGGTTGAAAAAAACCAAAAGGTATCGTGCAGGTGTCTGGAAGGACACTATGGGTTTGGGAACGAGTAAGCCTGAGGGTGGGTGAGGACGAGGAAGTGCCCCAGACAGGGCTGGCCGCTCCCCAGCTTGACAATACAGTTCAGTACTCTTCTGTTGATTCTCTTTTTTTAGCCAAACTGATGTTTCCGTATTTGCTGTTTGATAGCTTCTTCTGTATGTTTCCCAGTGTCCTGATGCACAACGTAGTGATCTTCATGCGGTGCCTCGCTCTTCCCTTGTCCCTGTGGCCTTTGCGTCTGAGCCTGACTCAGCCACGCGAGCTCTCCATCTGTGCTCAAGCGATCCTGTGACCCCCCCAGGACAGAGGCCTCCAACCAAAGAGAGGACACCCGATGCCTTCACAGGCACCGTCCCAGGAGACCTGTGGTGTCCTCCAGATGCCATGTCCAAAACCGCTTCACAGATCGCCTGATTCATAGTGGTAAAATGTCTCTCTGTGAAGTGGGGTCTGGTTTGGTGATCCCTTTAGACTCCTGATGAGACTAATGAAGGACAGAAAAGCATTTTTTAAGGTGTAAGTGCTGGGCATTTGGCCAGACTTACTCTTTATCCACCGAGGTTACCACATGTCACAGACCTGTAAGGTTATTCCTAGAACCACGACCGTTTGCAGACTCTGCTGCAGACATTTGAAGTAGGAGGGCTAGAGCAGGGTGTCTCTGCCTTGGCACTGTTGCCATTTTGGGTGAGTCAGGCCTTTGTTGTGAGGGCTGTCCCGTGCCCTGTGGCATACTCAGCAGCATCCCGCCCTCACCCCACTAGATGCCAGTAACCCCACCTCCTCCTACCCTCAATTGTAACAACCCAGAATGTCTCCAGACATTGCCAAAAGTCTCCCATGGAGTGGCATTGTCCCCGGTTGAGAACCATTTATTCAGAAGGTCCCCTCATGGCACAGCATCTCTGTGGATGTGGAAAGATCCTCTGGCCTCTTGGTTATATAACCATGAAACTAAGCCGCTGGGGCCCATGGATAAGCTTGAGTAGTCAGGTTTCAGAACTCAGCTGAGGTCATCCCAGCTCCCCCCCAGCACTGGCAGCCTCGGGAAGCCCTAACAGTAGCAAGTGGTGGCAGGGGGTTTGTATTAATTTTGGTCCCCATTCCCATAGCTTGATTTTCAATGTTTGCGTAATGATTTTTGCACTCTGAATCTTCATGCCAAGGATAAATTTAATGGCTGTTTGGCTGATATTGACCATGGATATTGTTACCTGAGCTTGTAAGAAATTTGGGCTAATTTTCTTAGTCCATCTCAAAAACAGAATTAATTCTTCTTGATTTCTTTTCCTTAGAACTTCAGTGAAGATATCTTATGTTGGCTGCATGACCCCAAGCTCCTTGGAGACACACCATTATGTGGACTGTGATGGAGCCAATTCCACAGCTGTTTAAAAGCTACTCTGGGTTTTTCCATGGCAGCACCTTCCGAAGAGACACATCGGTTCCCAGGGCCTGAGTTCCATACCTATCCCAGAGAGTAGACATAGAGAGAAATTCGCTCTCTCAATTCCCAGCAAATGTCCTCCCATCACTTGGGAGAAAACTCTGTAGCACCATTTTTGTTTCTCAGAACCAGTAGAATCCCTCCAGCAAATAGCAGGCACTCAAAGAAGGTGTGAATTTAGTACTGACCTTTTTCAGCTGTTCTCGGGGGCCTTATAAACTGAAATCACACCATGTTTTAGGTGATCAGACTGTAGAGTGATACGGAGGGAGGCCTGTCAACGCAGCTGCACAGAAGAGGCAGCAGGGAGAGGTGTTCGAATGCGTAACAAGAAAGCACAGACCTCTCAACGTGTGACAGTTTCTCATCTGCTCCCAAATGCCTAGGAATTTTAAAAAACAAAAACAAAAAGCCCTTTTTCCCTGTAGAAAGTTAATGGTTGTTTTTACCAAAAGTCCATGTAGGTGTTGATTTACCCTTCATCCATTGGCTAGAACATGGATCTGGGATTTGGTAGAAAAATAAACCTGATTTTGATTTATCTGTGTCTCCTCTGACTGCCTAGACATCTTAGTAGGCACCCCTGCAGGACCCCAGAATAACAGAGTAGTTGCCTGCTCAGTGGGTCCGCACAGGATGAGAAGGGAAGAGAAGGCACCCTGGCTGTTCTGTGCTCTGGAGCTCCTGTCACAGGAAGCAGCCTCACTTTTCTCCAGCGGCCTCTGGGGGTGACAGCGTGCCCTACTGTGCTTACAGACAGCAGCGCTGGGAGAGGAGGTGCCTGAGAGGTGAGAGGCCACTTCCCCCACCCACTGGCTGCAGTGTTGATAAAGAGGACCTGGTTTGAGGCTGAAAGTTCCTTGAACTCTGCGCACTCCATCAGCCACCAGGAGTGGGCTACAGCCCCACAGTGGTGGGCAATCTAGTTGGGAAGCTTGAGTAGTCAGGTTTCAGAACTCACCTGAGGTCATCCCAGCTCCTTGCCCAGCACTGGTGGCTTCGGGAAGCCCTAACAGCAATAGGTGGTAGGAGGGGTCTGTATTAGTTTTGGCCCCAGTCCCATAGCTTGATGTTCAATGTTTGCTTAATGACTTTTGCAATCTGAATTCAAGGGAAAATTCAAGACTTTGGCTGACACAGTGACCGAGTAACCTGAAAGTGGAGCTGCGTGCCCTACTGGGTCCTATAATGCTGCATGTACACGGCAGGGACGCCTGCTGCGTGCCGATGATAGATGTCACCACTTGTGAGGAAGCAGATGTACACTGTTTATGAGAATGTTGCTGAAACACATGAGATCTTCACATCGCTGTACTTTCTCTTCAGTTTTCCCATTTTCCAAATAGTCTCACGTATTTTCCGTGTAACTTTGAAAAAGCTGTTCATTGGTACTTAAGGTTTGAATCATTTTTGTGACCATGTGCCTTAGTGGCATTTCTTGCTTCTTGATATTACCTTTAAATCCAGCTACGATATTCAAACGAGAGCACTTACAATTTTTAAAAATACAGAACATAAATAGGCATGAGAATAATGCTATGAATTCTTTATATTCTTGGCATCCCAAACTACACTTCAGGATGTCCTGCATAATTTTATCCCACTGTCAATCCTTAAACACATAGCATTCACTCTCAGCAACACCAGAATTTCTGATGCATTTTGTCCAGAGTCATAGCCAGAAGTTTAAAATGCAATCACAAGCTTTTGATATTCGCCTGCCCCATAGAGGCCACCGTTTACCTCCATGTCTATTCTGCCACCCTAGTTTCCCCAAAGCAGGGTACCCAAGATCTCTGGGTCAGCTGGCCTAGGGAGTCTAGCTCCAAATGCAAAACAAATTATTTAAAAGAATCAGCCTATTTGTAAAGGCTGTGCATGAATCTAATTGCCCAAATATTTTCTCTGAGCCAAGTAATCCTTACTCTCTGCCTTTTTAAGTAAGATTCTTCATATGCTCCACTCAACTCTTAACTTTCTCTGTGTTCCTTTGCTTGTGTAGAAGAGGAGACTATTTCAGAAGTTGTTCGGTGATTTGCACAGGATCCAGGAACTTGAGTAAGACTCCTAGTTGAAGCTTGGACACTTATCTAGAGGTGAGGAAAAATTGATCTGGCCAAGTCTCGCATTAGTAAGCCAGGTGGGCCACTCCATCCTGCTGTCTGAAATTCACCTGAGGTTATTCTCACTAGAGAGACTTCCCGCCTTTCCTGGGGCATCAGGGATCACAGGAGTTGGTAATGAACCTGGCCATTCCCACCTTCCCCTTGAAGCCAGGTTGGGACAGAGGATCCTTGGCAAGCGAAACAGCACTGCCTAAAAGGGTGGCGCGGCCCAGGGTGGCTGGGGGTGCTGCAGGCACAGGTCTTTCTGCCCCCAGGGCCTCTGCCTTGAGCCCTTCCTTTTGGTCCCTCCTTGGCTATTTGCACAGCAGCTGTATATTTCTGGGTCTCACTAGGGACTCAGGAAGTGGATGGGCAGCCCAGGATCACCTTGACATCCTGGTATAAATGGGGAATCCATGGTAGCTTTAAGTGCAGGCCCAGGAAGTGAATAATGGGCCAGAGAGAAAGGGCAGGAAAGAGGAATAAGAGGTGGGGTTAAGCAGTCAACACTTCCACCTCTCCTTGAGCTAGAAATCTTGGAGACACAGTGAGCTAGATTACCAAGATTGTCCGACTATGCACTTACCACAGGACCTATAGACTCGTTACCCCGCCCTCTGCCCCATCTTCCCAACGAGCTCCCATCTCCCAAGTGGCAGCCCACACGTTGTCCGTCCGCAAGCCCCGAGTGCATCTCCCACACACTAGGGGCCCTGGGGTGTGTTCTGTATTCACTCCCAACAGGCCCGTTCCTCTTTCCTGCCTCCCTTCCGAACCCCTGGGCTGTGGCACCAGGTCACTCCTGGGGTTCCACGCATGGCCAAGATTTATGACAAGGGGTAAGTTTGTGTTTATGAGAGGTTGCTAAACAGGCCAGTGTGGCTTCAGTGGCTTCCAGAAGGCCTTAGGATGGCCACTTGGTTGTGCCCATGGAACCGGGGATTAATGGAAAATAAAGAACACAGCACAGGTTGTCGATATGTACTTTCCAATAATTTTTTTGTTTTTAATATCAGTTGATGTTTTAAAAAATACAGAGGTGTTTAACACAGAATAGCACCATTGTATGGGACACACACGTTCCTGTGCCCAGCTCCTGAAGGGGCTCTTCTTGCTGGGCTGGGGGTCAGTCACTCGGGGGCGTTTGTCTCACACCAGTTAGTTTCCTGCCTCTGCCTTGACCCAAAGGTCTTATAGGAAGACAATAAATAAATAGAACACCGAGATTTTATTTTGCAGTCTGCCCAGTTCAGGTCTCTTGAAAAGAGAGGGAAGAAAGTCCAAACCGTGAGTGGGATGAATGGACATCAGGTTGGGTCAGCCATTCAGTGCAGAGTCCTAGAGTGACTGGGGTTAGAAAGCACTTGGGTCCTTTGGGTTTGCAATGGATGGTGTTGTTTCAGGTTTGGGTTTTTACAAGAAGCAGACAGGCCCTATGTCCACACCAAATTCCTGCTCAGGCCCTCCTATGTCCATGGGTGCGATGTCAATGATGGGGAGACGCGAGGTCTTCTGTGACCGGTATTCGATCATAGTCTTGCCCCACTTACCGGTGTGTTTCTAGGGGAGAAAGAGAGGAGACGCTTATTCAGCGGATGCCTTGCAATCCAGGGTCAGCTGCTCAGGACCTCAATACTGAGCATCGTACAACACAAAGTACAAAATACACTTGAGGGTCCCCAGGCTCCCTCTTGGCTTTCTAAAGCCTGTCTGCCTCAGCTCCTGTCTTTTGCGGCCAGGCCTCCTCCACCCTGCCCTTCTCCTCCTTCCCCGCTCCCCACAGTGAGCTCCCCACTCGAGAGCCTCTGCTTGTAGGCAGGCCCATACCCATCACATGAGCACTGCTGCAGGAGCACTGGACACTGGGCAGGGTCCCATGTCCCTGAGCCCAGGGGGCAGAGAAGACAATGTGCACCTCAGCCTCTCCTGTCACTCTGCCTGTCTTACCTACATAACCCTCACACTCACACCTCTGAGGGTCCCATCACTTTAAGACTGTGACACGTGCTGTGGACCAACCCTCTGCCACTCCAGCCTGAGCCCCAGGTCCCAGGCACCGCCATACCCCTGGCAGCTCCAGCTGGCCGACTCACCGTGCAGCCGTCCTTCAGCACAGTATATGTGAACCTGCTGTTGCCCTCGGCCCGAATCTCCACGTCGTTGGAGCCCTGGATGAGCAGGGCCTTCCTGAGGTTGCCAGCTGTTTCATCCAGGTAGGCAATGCTGTTCTTGCAGTGGTAGGTGATGTTCTGGGAGCCCTCGGTGGACAGCAGGCGGAGGAAGGTCATCTGGACGTTGGCAGTGTTGGGGGCCAGATTGTCATCTCCATAGCTGAACTGTTAGGGCAGAGAGCAGCGTGTGAGGCCTGGGGGTGGCATTCAGTGGAATCAGGGGCTGCCAACTGTCCAGAATGCAGAGGAGCTGATGGGGGCCAGGGCTGCAGGTCACTGGAAGGATGATTTTGCTTCCAGGGCACAGAGCAAGACTTCAAGCCTCTTCCTCCACCTCTAGATGGGAAAAAGTACTATTCCTCCTCTTTCTTTCCTCTTAAGCTCCAAAGAAAACTGGCGAGAATGTGGGCAAGATGCTAAAGACTTCTCTGCTAAAGACTTCCAGGGAGAAAGAAGAGAAAGATTCTGAGGCTCTGCGTCTGCCTCAAGCAGCCAGGAACTCACATGGAAGCCGCCACTGATGGTCTCTCCGAACCAGATGTGTCTCTTGCCCTTGGTCTTGCTGCCCCACCAGTTCTTCTTGGGCACATTCGCCGGGTTGGGGTGGACACAGGTCTCGCCCGTCTCCATGTTGCAGAACACCTTCATGGCGTCCAGGGTGCAGCCCTGGTTGGGGTCGATCCAGTAGTCTCCTGCAGGCGGGAGAGGTTCCAGCCCGTCAGGGCCCAGACACATACTCCTGACAGAGAGCCAGGCCTGCCTGGGAGAGAATGACAGGCCTGGGGGACACCCGAGAGGTGCGGTGGGTGAGGGCCTCATGTGGCCAAAGGGAGGAGAGACAAAGGGATCCCGGGCCGAGGAGACGGGGCTGAGAAAGGTAAGGTCAGTGCTATGCAGGGGTGCAGCGAGGGGCAGGAGCGGGCGCCTGCCTGGCAGATGGATGCCACCTGGAAATCACTTCCGCCATGTGGCCATACAGCATAGGAGCCAGAGCTGCAGTTTCTCTGCTGTGAAATGAGGAGCAGCCCTCCGCCAGAACCTTCTAGGCCCGATCTGCCCTGCGCTAAGAGGTGACTCCTCCCCTTAGAGGGTGGGCTGACTTCCTACTCTCCGGGGCGGGGGTCCTGCGCTCCAGGCTCACCGCTCTTCCATCCGGGGTGGCAGAGTTTCAGGTCCCGACAGGTGCGAGCAGGATTCTTGCGGGAGCCCTCTGGGCTACGGATGCTCTCAATCTGGTTGTTGAGGGACTTGAGAGTGGCGTCCACCTCGGCATCGTGCTGTCTCAGGCCGCCAGCCGCCTCATCAGCCCGCATGTACTGCAGGGGGTCGGGGCCCTTCTCTCTCTGGCCTAGGCCAGCAAAGGCGGACATGTCGATGCCGGGGCCAGGGGGACCTGGAGGGCCAGGAGGGCCAGGATTTCCAGGAGGACCCTGTAGCCAGAAGTAGAGGAATCAGCCAGGAATTGTGGGGAGATGCACTTCCTGTGTCCACCCCCACCTTCTAGAACGTGCTAGAGTGTCTTCTTCCCAGTCCCCTGGGTGGGAGGTGGTGAGGGGGCCAACACCAAGAAAACCATAGCACCATCCCATTAGTGCCTCTCTTCTGTTTTCCAAGGCCAGTCAGGGACCCTCTGAGCCCCGAGGGAGACTCCAGAATAAAAGATGCCATCACCATTAGCTGCAGGCTGTGCCCCCAAGGGACCCTTGGCACCTGAGAGCTCAGGCCTCACAGATGCCGGGAGCCCCAGGCGGCAGGGAAGGGGTCAGGACACTCACAGCCGGGCCAGTTTCGCCTGAACGTCCGCGGGGCCCGGGAGGTCCGATGGGGCCAGGGATTCCATTAGCACCATCTTTGCCAGAGGGACCAACGGGGCCAGGAGGACCCTGCAGCCAGGAGAGAGGATGACAGTGAGAGAAGAGCCAGCGCCAGGGGGAGGGGCCCGGAGCCGCTGGGGCTGCTCCAGGGACGTCCTGCCAGCACTCTCCACTCTGCTCCCAGTGCTCTGCATTTCTGTCACTGAGCCCGGACTGGTCTCTCTTTGGCCAGACCATCAGGAAGGCTTCCTGACTCCTCCCACCCTACACCCCTCTTTGTACAGTCATGTTCCCGGACTGACGACTGAGCAGCTGCCAGGCTGCTGATTGAGAACGCTTGAAGCCAGGGCCTCCCTGGAAGCAGGCTTCCCACCCCATGAGAACACCTGGCCGGCACCCTGGGCCCACCCCTGAGGAAGGCTCACTCCATCGCACTTACTCTAGGGCCAGAAGGACCAGCAGGACCAGAAGCACCTTGGTCTCCAGAAGGACCCTGTGCAGAAGGAAGAGGCAGAGGTCAGAGGTCAGCACAGACAGGGTCCCTTCTTCCAGGATGGGAAGCCTTCTTGAGTGTCCATCTATCTATGTATCTACCTACATACGTACCCACCCTCCTATCTACCAGGAGTTGGGGAAGCAGATTCAGGTCCCTCCCGCATTCCCTTTCCACTTGCTCCTCCCTCCAACCCAAGGAAGTCCTGGAAATCTCCTAGGATGATCCCAAATTGTCTTAGCAGCATGGGAGGTGCAAGTGGGCTGTGGACAGTGGGAACCCTGGGGAGCCAAGCACAGACAGCAACTCACAGGGGGGCCGGGCAGACCCTGCAGACCAGTGAAGCCGCGGTGTCCTTTCAGTCCCCTCTCGCCAGCCTCTCCAGCTTCCCCTTTGTCACCTCGGGGGCCTTGAGGGCCCTGGGAACGAGACAGACACAGACTGGGGCGGGTTGGGCTGAGGTAGGAGCCCTCTGCTGGCCTCTGGAGCCAATGAGTCCCAGGATCTGCAGGGCCCCTCTCATCCCCCAAGCCTGCCACTGGGAACCCACCCAGGTCTTTGAGATACTCACTGCGATTCCCCGGGCTCCAGCTGGTCCTGCGGGACCCATGGGGCCTTGTGCACCCTATGAGGTGGAGAACGGGCTGTGTCAGAGCAGAGCCAGGGATGGCCCTCCTCTGCCTCTGCCCCAGGCTGGCCATGGCAGCTGCTGCTCCCACAGCCAGGACAGCCTGGACACGGGCACACCTCCAAGACCTGAGGTGGAGGGGAGGTCAGGGGAGAGCCCCCCCACTCACTCAGCCGCCCTCCTGCACTGCCGCTCTGACTGAGTGAGGGAGACTCACAGCCTCTCCTCGGTCTCCCTGCTTGCCAATTGGGCCGGCGGGGCCAGGAGAGCCAGGGGGCCCAGGAGCTCCGGGAGCCCCCAGGGCACCAGTCTCGCCACGATCACCCTGTCAGGAGAGAGGACTCAGGCTCAGAGAAGAACGTTCCAGACAGGCAAGGAGAGATGGTTCTTCCAGACGAACACAGGACTGGGACCCCAGCCTCGCCCCCCGGGCTGGCCTGTTAGGCCTGACAGAATACCCTCCTCCCTGCCCACTGCACATAGGGGCGTGCAGATGTTCACCTTGACTCCAGCTGCACCATCTCTGCCAGGGGGGCCGTCAGCGCCAGGGCTTCCCTGGGCAAAGGGAGAGAAGATGCCATCAGAGCTGCTGCTGCCTTTTGCCCACTGCTCGCCCACCCTGTCCTCAGAAGCCCCAGGCTTGCTCCTTCCTCTGAACCAAGGTTTTGGAGCCAGAGCTTTCCCACCGAGCTCCCTGCTGCCCCCCTCCCTGTGCACCCTGCTCTCTCCCATCGCGACCTTCCCGTTGCACCCAGGCACTGAGGCCGATCAGCCCACCGCACTCTTACCGTCTTCTCTGGGCACTGGGGCGTGGACTGACGGTCCTGCACTCCTCTCCCTGGTAAGAGCCACCCCACAGCGGGTCCCACCACTCACCTCTCGTCCAGGTTCACCAGAAGGACCAGTCAGGCCAGGAGGACCCACGGGGCCAGGGGGACCTCGGTCTCCAGATGCACCAGGAGCTCCCTGCTTGCCGGGCTCACCCTGGAGGGATGAGAGGGACGATGAGTGTGCACTTGCGGCAGCCCCGCCAGGGCCCTGCTGCACCTCTTTGGGAAAAGGGCTGACCAAGGGGACAGTCCCAGGGGGCTGAGTGGGTGGGAGCCTCAGGGAGTGGTCCTGCTTCTGCAGAGGCCAGGCCAGCACAACGGGAGCACTGAGGCACCTCCGGTGGGAGCAGGCGGGGCCCGGCCCCTACAAGAAGTGGCATCTCTCACTCACTGATGGGCCGGGCAAGCCGGGGAATCCTCTCTCACCACGCTGCCCGGGCAGACCAACGATGCCCCTCTGACCAGCCAGACCCTGGGGACCCGGAGGACCGTCGGGACCCTAAGACAGAAGAGGTCGGAGATAAGCATGAGGGGGATGATGGCAGCCCGGTGGCCCACACCGGCCCAGAGCCACCCTGCGGGGACCGGCACCCTTCCTGCCCGTGCATGCTTCTCTCTGCAGCGTCCGTGCCCAGGGTCCAGCAGCCCCGCAGCCCCTGCACCCACCCGCGTGTGCGCTGCAAGATCGAAAGCCTCTCAGAGGTCAGCCCCAGGGACTCACAGAGGGACCATCATCTCCAGGCTCTCCCTTCTCGCCAGGGGGTCCAGCAGGACCTTGGAGGCCAGGGTCACCAGCTCGGCCAGCAGGGCCACTGTCTCCCCGAGCACCTTTGGGACCATCTTTTCCAGAAGGACCAGGGGGACCGGGGGGGCCAGGATTTCCCTAGAAGGAACAAATGAAAAAGTGACAACTCAGCTCACCCTTCCCCATCCAGGCTGCCAAAGCCCCTGTGGCCCAGGGACAGCAGTTTCCCCCTGGGGGCTTCTTCCACAGCAAGGGCAGCTTGACTGGCCCCTTCCACCCCCAGTCTATCTTTCCCATCCTCTGCCATGTGAGAGCTCTGGGCAGCCAGCCTGGCTTTTCCAGCCTGTGCACACTTTGCTTTTACTGATCCAGTTGGAATCTCTCCTGCTTCCTTCCCTCCCGCCTCACTCCCACTGGTCCTCAAGGAATAGCTCAAACCTGCCTGTTCTGACCCCTTAAGCCTCTGCACTTGGTGGTGTTGCTAAGTAACTTTCATCATCTCTCCTCCCTCCAGGGCGAATTCCCTTAGCGAGGGATGCATGACTTGCATAAGGCTGGGTGCTCAAGAAATATGTGTCCCTCATGAAGGAAGTCATGCCAACCCTGTCCTGCCCACTGACCAGAAATCTGAGGACTTGAGCCCAAGCCAGCAAGGAAAGCTGCCTTTACCAACAGGAGGGTCGCAGTCCCCGCTCCCAGCCGTCTACACAGAGAACGGGTCCTCAGGGTTAATTAACTACTCATCCCAGAGTAGGAATGGGCACCAAGGGGCAGAGGCCAGCCTGGGCTCTCTGGAGCCCTGTTGAGAGGCCTGGGCCAGCCTCTTGGGCCCCTGCCTGTGCCTCCCACGCCAGGACTGAGGTAGGAACCAGTCAGAGACGTCACTTACATTGGAGCCTGGGGGTCCGACACGGCCAGCAGCTCCAGGGAATCCAGTGGCTCCCTGAGTAAGGAGAAAAGAGCCTCTGAGTATCTCGGCCTCAGAATTCCAAGAATCGAAGGTCCAAATGCTGGTGTGGAGGGGGTTGAAGGGAGCTAGAGATGGAGAGGGCCCTGTGGGGTCTGGCCACCATCAGAAGCTGCCCCCAGCTTCTCTGCCCCCAGCTCCTGCCATGGGCTTTCAGAGCCTCAGGGTGCTGAGCAGAGTGCCAGGCTTAGGGCCCAGAGTTCCCGGCATCACTGGACACCGCAGAGAGGAGCACCCTCCTCGCTCAGGCAGTGGGTAGGAGCCGAGCTGAATCCCAGACCACACCGCGGCCCGGCCTCCTGTGCTAGGCTGGGAGTGGGGCGTCAGAGAAACTGCCCACCCACAGTACCCTCCACCCCTCCTGGGGACAGTGGGAATGGGGGCCTCACTCACCGGGGGACCTTGAGCACCTCGGGCTCCTTTAGGACCAGTCACACCAGTAGGACCCTGGGGAGAAAGGAGGGAGACAGTCTTGGTTGCTAGCGGGTGGGCTTCTGGGCCAAGAGCCTGTCTGAACCCCAGTAAGCGACTCCCAAGGGTTAGATTTTCGGAGATGCAGCTTTCGTGGCACTAAAATCCCAGCCTGGAGAAGCCATCCCAGGCAGGCACCCAGGCCAGCAGGACACTTGTGTTCTAGATCTCAGGGAGAAACCTGCCAGGCAGCCAGGTAGCCAGTCCAAGGTCCCCCTGCCCCTCTCCAAGAGACTGGCTGCTTGCCCTGGGGTGTCTGTCCTCAGGGAGACACAGCCCACACTCTGTGTCGACCCTCAGCCCCCAGCACACACCACACTCCAGACCGCAAAGCCCAGCTTAGCTGCTTGGGCCTTTATCCCTGAGTACAAATCCCTCCTCCCCGCAGCCTCTCCCTCCTGGGCAGCGGCAGGCCCCAGTCTGCTAGGCAGAGCATCCACACCCAGGTGCAGCAGCCCCGGGCTTCCTGGCCATCCGCTGCCTGTCCAGACCCCTCACCCCGCACCCAGCCATCCCCGCCCCATGGGAACAGGTCCTGGGGGAGCTTGGTGCCACCCACCTGGGGCCCAGGAGACCCAGAGGGGCCCTGAGGGCCCGGGGCGCCTGCGTCACCCTTCTGGCCGGCCTCTCCTTGCTCGCCCTTGGCACCTGGCTGGCCATCAGCACCCTGTCCGGGGAAGGAGGAAGCAGGTGAGTGAGGGACAAGCCAAGTAACTCAAGGTTCTTTCAAGAGGGCAGAGGCTCCGAGTGAGGGTGTGCATGTGTCCTCCCTGGGCCTCACTGCTGGGTCTAAGTATTGTTCATTGGGTGTGGAGACCTGGAATGAGAGGAGAGAGAGGCCATTTCTCTCGTCTTTAAAGTCTGGAAGGCTGTCCCCAAAGGCTGGAAGGTGCCCTCAGGTGCCAGGTATCTGCTGGCCTGGGCAGTGGGGGTGGGGGGACGGGTGGACAGGGCTACTCACGGGAGGACCTGCGAATCCAGCGGGCCCGGCGGGGCCAGTCTCTCCACGCTCGCCCTGTGAGAGAAGGCCCAGGAGAGGTAAGGCCCAGCCCTGCCTGCCTCTGCCCCTCTGGCAAACCCCAGCCCCTCTGGCCCGACCCTCGCCCAGTGACCCCAGAGAGAAGGCATCCCGAGGTTGCCCCGGAGCTCCCTAGTAGATGAAGAGACGCAGGCCAGAAAGCCTTTCTTGGCCAGAGGATCTGGTTGTCCGAAGGTCCCTAACCCTGACCCCCTACCCTGGCCACACCGTGGGGGTGAGGTGCCTCCTCCCTTCCTTCCTCATCTCTTCTCCCACCCCCAGGCAGGGGCCAGGGCCAGGGCCTGCAGGCCAGGCTGAGCAGCAAAGCAGCTTGCTTTCTCCCAGGGATCTGGGGAAGGAGTTGGGGGCAGATACTCACTGGGGCGCCACGGGCACCGGCAGTTCCTGCAGGTCCAGGAGGCCCGACTTCGCCCTAAGGTGCGGAAGGGAGGCAAGAGCCCCAAATGGGGTGGGGTGTGTGGGCCTCCAAGACCAAAGTGTGTCCAGGAAGCCCTGACAACAGATGGGATCTCTGGGTGTCCCAGGGCCTGCCTTCTCCTCGCTACCCAGTCCACACCTGCACCTTCACCCCACTCCCCAGACAGGGCACGCAGTCAGTGACTTTGCTTCACCCTTGCAGCCCCCAGTGGGTGGGTGTGGGGGGGGGTGGCAAACAATAGGAGTAGTGACTTGGGCCGGAAGTGAGAAGAAGGCTGGTTGGGGGAGGGGAGGCAGAGCGGAAAGGAAGCCAGGACTCACCTTCTCGCCGTTGGCGCCGGCTGGGCCCGGGGGGCCAATGGGCCCGGTCAGACCCTGGGGGAGGACAAGGTGGGGCTGAGGGCGGCAGGGAAAGCCGGCTGGGGGTCTGGGGATGCCACAGCCAGTGTGCCTTGGTCCCTGGAACCCTCCCATGAACCCAGAACTCCCTCTCACCCTGGGTCCCCCAGGTCTGACAGGGAAGTCCCCGTAGGGGCTCAGCTCGAGCAGAGACAGGACCAAGGCCCACACTCACACACTGCCCCTCTCTCCCCAAGTGCAGGCTGGAAATCCGTGGGGCCCCCTCATCGGTCCCCATCCCAATCCCCACAGAGCCTGCAGCCGGCATTCACTTACTCGCCCACCATCCTTCCCGGGGGCTCCCTCCGGGCCTTTCTCGCCAACATCACCCTGTGGGGTAGAGGACACGGGCCACCTCAGAGGGCCACTCCAAGACCCCATTTGCCAAGCTCAGCCTCACCCTGGCTGGGGCTCCAGGCAGAGCTCAGACCCCAACCAAGCAGTTTTTACTGTGGTCTCAGGGTGTGACAAGGAGTAGTGGAAGATGGAGGTAAACCTCACTAAAGACAAACAGAGAGCTTTGGAGGGGGTCTCCCAAGTTCCTCAGGAGAGTAGCTGGAGGTGCTGCCGGGAGGCATGGCTGTGGGGGAGGCTGTTCACCTGGTACTTACCCTGTCTCCCTTGGGCCCTGCAATACCGGCTGCTCCCCTCTCACCAGGCATCCCCTGCAGACCTGGAGGGCCCTGAGCCCCAGGGGGGCCAGCCGGGCCAGACGCACCCTGCAGGGAGGAAGGGTGTCCATGTGGGCAGATATGCCCAGAGACCACAGACCTTCCTTTCCCTTTCTCTCCACCATTTTCCTCTGCCCAGACCTCCTTCCTGACGTCTGCTCCCTCTGTCCTCATCGCCCCTAGGCCCCTGTGCTTCCCCGTCCTCCCTCAGCAGGGCCTCCCGGGCCAGCTCAGGGGCACCTGCCGGCAGCACCAGCCTCACTTACTTTGGGACCGTCAGTGCCAGGAGTGCCAGGGAGGCCACGGGCGCCCTGGAGGCCCTGGGAGCCGGGAGACCCACGTTCTCCTGGGAAGCCTCGTTCACCCTGCGGCAGACACCAGGGGAGATCAAGCAAGGGGCAGGGTGGAGGGGTCGGGGGCGCAGTGGGACCCCAGGCCCCAGGCAGGCTGTGCTGGGGGGCACAGAGAGAGGACAGGTCTGCGGAGACCACCAGGAACGGCCAACAGGACACTCACCCTGGGGCCCACGAGACCAGGGGCGCCAGCTTCACCCGGAATGCCCTGGAGAACAAAGGATGCGTGAGAGAGGGGAGGTTTTGATATCCTGGAGCCCTGCCTGAGTGCCCTCCCACTGGCCCTGAGGTCACACTCATCTGCAGAGAGATGGGACATGGGTCCCAGACATTTCCTGGCCTCACAGGGCCCAGCCCCTCCCATACCCTCCTGCCTTTGCCTCATTGGCATGAGAAGAGATCTTCCCATCTAAACATGTTGCAGGTTCAAAGAGCCCATACTCACCTGGTCACCTGGTTTTCCACCTTCACCTGGGGGACCGGGAGGGCCAGGAAGTCCCTAGAAGCCAAAGTGACCTCTTTAGCAAAGGAGTGGGTTGGCTACCCCGCCCTCCAGAGAGGCCCGGCAAGAACCAGGGGTGCAGGGAGGCCTCATCCCCTCCCCCTGAGAGGGGAAGGCCTCTGCCCACACTGCCCACTGTCACCCCAGCCACGGACGTGGACAGGACTGAAGAGGAAGCCCGGTCCGGCCACCAACCTGGAACCCAGATGGCCCAGGAGCGCCCTGCTCGCCTCGTTCACCAGCAGGTCCCTGCGGAGGGAGACAGCATGAGAGGAGCCAACTCTCCAGAGAATCCAGGAGCCTCAGCCAGAGGGGTCTGGCAGCGGCCAGCAGGAGGGCAGGACGACAAGCAAGGCGACCTGCCTGCCCCGTCGCTCTTCCACCAGTGACCTGCACCCCTGGCAGCCAGGGTAGGGCCCACACTGCCCCCTGGGACACCCTGCCTCTGCCCAGCGTGGGTCTGGTGTCCCGCGGCCTCCAGGTCCACATCTGTCAGCTCCATGACTGGGTGGGTTTGGGGTCCCCTGCCCCCACAGGGCCACCTGGACAGGCTGCGCAGTTACTCACCGCAGGTCCTGGGGGGCCTGCTCCACCTGTCTCACCATCTTTGCCAGGCAGACCCTACAGGGAAGAGGAAACGGTAATGTAACAGTACTTTCTTCAGTTCTGCGGACCCTGGCACTGGGCAGGTGCACCTAGCGGCCCAGAGTCGCCAGACCTCTCCAGTCCCCCACCTGAAGTCCGTCATCACTCCTCTCTCCCCCGGCCCCTTCCTCTTCCTCAGTCTTTCTGAGCCTGGGAGCCTTCCCCATCTCCCTGGGCTGCTGAGAACAGCAACCAGAAGTCCCCCGTGAGGACTCTCAGAGGGCCCGGCACAGCATGGGCTCAGCCACAGAAATCCACGTGCTAACTAGGGGTCCCAGAGACCTGCCATGAGGACACCTGTCTGCACAGCATCCGCCAGCACCAAAGGGCAGGCAGCGGGGAGGGGTACTCACTCTCAGGCCAGGCGCACCAGGCAGCCCCTTCTCACCAGCTTTGCCAGGCTCACCCTGGAGGAGAGGGCAAGACTGAGGCCGCTGGTCTGGGTGGGGGTCAGGGTAAAGCAGGCTGGGAGACCAGGGCTTGGGGCCACAGCCTCACGGCAGCAAAGGCTGAAGGCCGGTAGCAGCACTTTCTCTTGTGCTCAGCCCCATGGAACAGTGTCACAGTTTCAGATGTCCCAAGGCTCTATGGGGCCCTGGGCTCCCCAGGTCACACGCTGTCCCGCAGGACGTGGAGGCCTGGGCTGCTCAGGACACCACGGGTCCCACTCATCGCCACCCTCGGGTTAACTCTATTTAAGAGCCAGCCTTTCCCCTGGGGTGGGGAGTAGGTGCCCCATGTGGAAGGAGATTGGAGCGTGGTCACTACTTACATTGGCACCTTTGGGGCCAGGGAAACCCATAACACCGGGCTGCCCACGAGCTCCCTGAGGACCTGGAGGTCCGGGACGACCATCTTCACCAGGGGCTCCCTGAAAGAGAGGACAATATTCTTAGCAGTAGACACTCTGACCAAGTTTGTCTAGCCAATCCCTACTAAGCGCCTGTGTAGCAGACAGAGGGCTAGGCACCAGCCAGACACACAGCATGTGGGACAGCCAAGGCTGGGCCCAGTAACTCACACCACGCACATCGACCCCACCAGCCACCGGGCACTGCTTCGCTTAGAAGCCTTTCCCTGAAGGTGCACACGAGGCTTTGTCCCCAGGGACATGCACAGGCTGTGACATCTTCAGAGCTCACTGCCCCGGCACACACCACACCTGGCCCCGTACTACCATATGTCCCCCTCCCCAATTCACAAAATTCACAGGCTGCCTGTCTCTCTTCCCACCTGCTTCCCCAAGGATGTCCCCCAACCCGTTCCAACAACCCCAGATGATAGACTTACAGAAGGACCAACTTTGCCTTGAGGACCAGCGTCACCAGGACGACCAGTGAGACCCTTTGTTCGGGAAAGAGAAGATGGGTGTCAGGGCAGGGCCCAGGACCGCCCAACCCCGTCAGCGCAGGCGGGAAGGACATGAGGGCTCTGCTCAGTTGCAAGCTGAGGGCGAAGTAGCTCTGCCACTTACCCGGGCTCCAGGAAGGCCAGGCTCTCCGGGACGGCCAGGGTCACCATTGGCTCCCTTGGGGCCGGCAAGGCCACTGGGCCCTCGCTCTCCAGGGGCTCCCTACACAAGAGGAGGCAGGGAGTCTGTGGGAGGCCATTTGACCAGCAGTGCAGGGATCCCAGCCTCTCTGCCCTGACTCACCTTGGGACCTGCCAGACCATCCTGACCTGGGAAACCACGGTTGCCGGGCGCACCCTAGGGAGGGGTGGGGAGAAGAGGCAGGGTGTCAGAAGGGCCCACAGCCAGGCCCCAGCAGCCCTCCCGCCCATGCACAGTCTCTGCGCAGCAGGGTCTGTGGCCTGCATGAGGCTGCAAGGCTGACTGCTTGGGCCCGTCCCCACCTTCCTGGGAAAGAGCTCAGACCGCAGCATGCCATCCGGGGTTAGGGGACACAAGTAAGGAGCAGGGATTCCATCCCCATGGTGGTGGGCAGGGAAAAGAGGCTGATATCTGGGAGGCCTCAGGACTTGACAGGAACACAGAGCCACAAAGAGTCGGCTTCCATCTCTAGGTCACACCCTGGTGAAAGTGGACTCCTAACCCACTTACTCTTTCTCCAGGGGGCCCGACGGGCCCGGCGCCCCCAGGCTCTCCACGGGCACCTCTCTTGCCTTCTTCGCCAGCAGGACCAGGGGCTCCCTGGGTGCCAGCAGGTCCCTGAGAAGCGGCACAAAAGAGAACCAGAGTGAGTCTTCACCTGATCCTGGAGCAAGTGACCTCGGCTAAATGTTTCAAGGCTGGGGACTTGGGGAGCGGAGGCTGTGAACGATCTGCTGGGGGAGAGCAGAAGCGGCCCAGAGAGAAGAGAAAGGGTGCAAAGGTCCAACTGCTCAAGCCCAAGATGGGAGCCGAAGTACATCAGCTGCTCGGCTCTGTCATATGCTCTTCTCCAGGTGCGACCAGAGGGGCCCCAGAGTCAGGATGGGGCTGCAGAGGAGGTGGGCAGTGGGCCCTGTGACTGGCCAGAGCCCACGGGCAGCCTGGCAAGACCAACACTTGTGGCAGGTACTCACAGGCTCTCCCTTGGGGCCTTGTTCACCTTTGAAGCCAGCGATCCCAGGCTCTCCCTTGATGAAAGACAGAGGCAGATTCTCACACCGGGTTCCCTTTGCAGACCCCGCCCCCACCTCCAGAAACCCTCAAAGGCATCCCAAAAGGATGGTAGTCTGAGTGCAGGAGGGAAGGATTATGGCGTGACCCCAGGGGGTTTGCTCCGGGTCTTACCGTCTGACCTTTTGGGCCCAAAGGACCAGTTGCACCTTGAGGGCCGGGTGGACCACGGGGCCCCGGGAAGCCAGGAGCGCCAGCAATGCCAGGAGCGCCCTGTCAGCAAGAGCAGAAGACAGGGACGTCAGGAGAAGGGGCCAGGAGGGGCCGGGCTGACATGGAGGAGCCAGAGCCCAGGGCAGCACTCACAGCGGATCCTTTGGCTCCAGGAATCCCGTCCGTTCCGGGGTTGCCCTGGAAGAGAAGAGGTGTCCTTGTAAGACAGCTCAGCATGAGTCCCGGCCTCCTCCCACCCCCAGCTCCGGAGCTGGGCCAGCAGCTACCCTCCCAGGCAGGCCGTCCGTGGATGTCTCAAGGGGAGGATGGGGACAGAGGAACAAGTGTTTCCAGAAATGCAGGGGCAGGAGTTGGGCCAGAATGAAGGGTTGGTGACTCCCTCACAGCCAGGAGTGCCAGGGCCCCAGCCCCCCAGCCCTTAAGGCCAAAGAGCAGTGGGACTTACGGAGGCCCCAGCTGGCCCAGGAGACCCAGGAGTACCAGGTTCACCACGAGAACCTTGAGCACCTTCGGGACCGCGAGCACCGGTGGGGCCAGCTTCACCCTGGGAAGACACAGGGGGCAATGGACCAAAGAGAAGATGGGGACAGAGACCTCTCGTGGGCCGGCTGCAAGCATGCACCCAGCAGCTGAGTCCTGCGCAGTGCACACGGGCCACCGGAGCGTACTCACCAGCCGATGACTTCCTCCCTGCCGCCCCCACGTCCACTCTCCATCTCCCCTCTCTACTGTGAACCACCCTGAGCAAACCACCTGCGCTGTGGGATGTTCCAGCCCTGGGCCATCGCATGGGGCCCGCCTGCACCCATCAGCAAGCCTGTTCTGGGGGATCCCGCCAGCCCAGCGTCCTGGGATGATGGACAGATGGCTCAGATGGCAGACACCGCTGCCTCCCCTTCTCCACCTATTTTTCTCTTTCACTGAGGAAACGGAGGCCCCCGGACATCTGAGCAGGGACCCCTCGGCAGGTCTGTGTCTGGTGTGCGAGCACTGCTGCCCCGCGCCAGCCCAGTCCCATCTGAGGTCAGCCAGAAAGCCAGGGCAAAGGCCAGCTGGGGGAGACGCCCACGTCTCTTTCCCCGCTCTGACTGTGGTCCCGTCATCCTCAGCCTCTGGCAGCAGCTCCACTGCTGGTCGATCCCCAAAGTGGCCTTGGCTTTTACTGTCATTTTTTCCTGAAAGTTACAACTGGCTGAGAGCTGGGTCTGGATGGCAGAGTCCCCGGGGAGGACTTGCGGACCTGGAGGGAGGGCGGAGCCTCCTCAGGTTTCCTCTCAGAGCACTCTTGCTTCACTTTGTAATTATTATTTTCCAAAGGTCAGGCCCCCTCACCTTCCGGCCGTCCCTCTTCACAATGGGCCTCCTTCACCCGCCCCTGGGGCCTCAGACACTGTCTGGTTGCCATGGAAACCCCCAGGAGGGGAGCGGCAACCTGATGCCAGTGACCACAGGGAGGCTCCTTGTTCATCTCCTGGCGGCAACGGGAGAAAATTTCCAGGGATGCATGCACTGGAATCCCTTCTGGACCACGAGGGGACTTTCCCTGAGCTGGCTGGCCTCCCACTGGCCTCTGTTAATCCTCGGAAGAACTCTATTAACATAGCTTGGAAGAGCCAAGCCCCCCACACGAAGCCAGGGAGACAGGGAAGCATGGAACCAGCTCCTCGCCTGCTTCCTTCCAACTCTCCTGGGTCAAGAGCCTCCTGAGCTTTGCCTTCTTTCCTTCAGCTCCTGGTCTTCTGCTCCCTCCCAAGTCCCCAGAGTCTCCCCATCTTTTTCTGCCTTTCCCTACTCTGACACTGTAACTGCACCTCCTGGTTTTTATCATGCCATCTTATTTGCCCTTTCAGCTGGTGATACTGCAAAATACCTGCCTCTTCCGTGCCTCCATGGAGAGCAGCATGGACGGTGGGGGGTAGCACACCTCACATGGGAAGAGGACTCCAGGGGGCAATCAGCAAAGGTTATAGGGGAAGGGGCCCCCTGACTGGACCAGCAGGGCACATACCTTGGCACCAGGAGCACCAGGGAAGCCGGGACCGCCAGCAGGACCCACAGGACCCTAGAGGAAGGAAGGGATACAGGGGTGAGCGCCATTTCTGGGTAGACTTTCTCCAGCCTCCAAAGTGAGCCACCTCTGCACCTCACACTCCTTCCCACCTTTGTACTGATTTTGCTCTGCATCCACTGTGGCTGAAGTCCCTGGATGAAAACTGTCCCTACTGTCAGTGTCTCCAAGCCTGGCTCCACAGGGCCAAGCAAGTGTCTGGCTATATACATAGTGAGAAGCAGATGATTCTCCTCTCTATCTCTCCTTCCCCAAAAAACTTCCAAGAGGGTGGCTGAGAAATAGGAACCATTGCTTCAGAGCTTCTTATCACCATGCTCCTGGAATACTGAACTATTATTCCTCCACCTTTCCAGTAGAAGTCAGAGCACGGCTGTGGTTACACTGCGCAAACACTGCAGACTCCACCGGGCGGCTGAATGGGATGCAGGCAAACCTGCCGAGGATGACGTGAACTCACCGGAGGCCCTGCAGGGCCGGGTTGACCGTCATTGCCCCGGGCACCCTGTGAGGGGGAGAAGGAAGCAGCCACTGTACAGCACATCCAGCCCCTCTCCACCCACAGCCCACCCACACAGAAAATGGCCGACCAGCGCCAGGGGTGCCCCAGGGCTGAGTGTGAGCTGGCAAGGTGTGAGCTGAGGGACAGCTGGGGAAGGGAGCGGCCCCCAGACCCCGCACAGTGGCTCCGTGAGCAGGTACTCAGGGGCAGCAGTGGGCTTGTTCTCAGCCTAAGTGAAGTTTGGGTAATTTCCCAGCTATTCTGTCGTTTCTTAACTTCCATTTAGACCCCAAATATCCTCAGCTTCAAGGCTGAGTTATCATTTAAGGACTTCGTGAACTGGGCCAGAGGAAAATGACACAGAGGCAGCACGTGACTCGGCCCCCTGGCCTGCGTGCAGCCGAGGCACTTTCGGGGTGTGGTTACCCTCCGTGGTGAAGGCTTGGTTAACGCCTCCCCTTGACTTACTCCAGGGTGTCTCTGTACTCTGCCCTCCCACTCCGCCCCAAACAAATTAGAACGAAGATGCCCACAGGATGTGTGCCACGGGCCCAGGAAGAGGCTCAGTGATGGGCACAGGTCACCAGCACGGCCCAGGGACCACATCTGAGTTTGCATCCCAGAGACTCCTTCACACAGGAAGGCAAGGCTCCCAGGTCTGTTTTATAGGACCTGCCCTTCGAGGGTTTCCCCTGGGTCTGTGCCGCGCATCCTCCAGTTTCTCTCTCAAGGCCCCTCAGGCCGCAGGGAACCTTTACCCAAACTCCAGGAACTGTTAGGCCAGGCTGAGCTGGGCCCAGCACCCAAGAGCAGGCCAGAAGGCGACCTTCCCCTGCTGAGCCCTGCCTGCCTGTCCTGCCTCTCCTCAGAGGCTGAAGGAAAGGATGCTTTAGGGGGAGGTCATGTTTTAAATAAGATTCCGATCTTCTTCCTGGCTATGGCCCGTTTCTCCTGACAGATGCTCCAGGTTGGCATTAAACAGGAAAGCAAGAGAAGTCTTAGCAGAAAAAACATCAGAGGGAACATAAAGCCTCAGCACTGGCCAGAGCCCCCTCTGGGCTGCTGGCCTGGCTTCTCTGGGAAGCTCTGGGGCAACCTCCCCCCAGGCACTGGCCTAAGGACAGGCCCAGACACAGGCCTAGGCGAAGGGCAGCTGGCAAGAGGGCAGAGGCAGGCCCATGGCGAGCACGTGACCGCAGTAGGGCCAGCCCAGCCCAGGTCCCTGCCCTGCCTCAACACTTGAAAAACCATGGGACATTGTCAACCTTTTAGGCCGAGTTCTATGCACACCCTGCCAGCCCAACTACTGTGGGGGCAGGAACCGGCAAGGAGGCACGAGAAACAGGCCTGCCGTGCCCAGGAAGGAGGGAGAACAGGGGTGCCCCTCACAGGGCACCAGGAACCATTAGGCTAGGCGGAGCTGGGCCCAGCACCTGACAACTCCAAGCCTGGCCGAAAAGCCACAGGCCAGGTCCTGATAATCTGCAGAAACAGTGTTTCCTGGCAGGCCCAGCACTCTGATCCCCTCACACAAAGTGACCCCGGGACAAGGCACTTCAGTGGCTCTGGCTGACAGGTGGGGGTCAGGCTGCTCATTTCATGGGTTTGCTTCTGAGGGAAACTTGTGCCAAGCAGATACATTATCTGGAAAGCGGCCCAACGGAGAGAGGTGGATTTACTCCTGCAAGGGCTTCGGAGGAGGGGCCCTGGGGCTCGTGTGGTGAGGCATGAAACTGATGGAAAGCATGATCTCCCCGGAACACGCTCTCATCACACCACCCTCCTGTGCGAGTGCCGGCAAGGTCTCGCCACTGCCAAGCAGCCGGAGCTAAACACCTGCCCCTCCACTGACTGCAAGTCAGTCCCCACGCCCTCAGCATCTCACGAGCCAGAGGCTGCAAAGCCTTAGCCAGCCTTCCAGAGCCTTGGTTTCTTCTTGTGCGGAACGGGGAGAACAACAGGATCCACCTCACGGGGTCTGAGGGAAGACTGGACGAGGCGAAGCGTATCAGGCGTCGCACAGGAGGTGCCCCTGAAGTGGCAGCTGCCAGTATATATCCCTGTCTCCCCAGCAAGAGCAATGTCAAGTGTGAAGGCCCATGGGTTGATGCTACACTGTCACTCTTCTCTAGGGCATCATCTGAGCAGCCGAAAGACGGAAACACAGCCCAGTACCGTAGCGGATTTAGGGCTGTCCCTCCATTCAAGCTGGACTGACTGGGGAGTAGGTGGGGCTGCCGAGGGGGCTCCCTGAGCAATCCAGGCTGGTTAAGAGAGTCCTAATCCTCCCACCACCCACCCACCTCCGTCAGACCCCGCCTGGGAGACTGATGGGCACAGAGTGCCCCCTCATGGGCGACAACACTCTCCACACTTCACCATGTGGTTTTGACGGTCAGGCAAACAGACTTTCTGTGAAAGTGCCTTGCAAACTCTACAGCGCTGGACAAACGGCCGTCCTGGCCTTGTGGATCACTCACCGCAGCGCCGGCAGGGCCAGCGCGTCCTCTCTCGCCGGGCAGGCCACGGGGACCCTGGAACACACACCGGAATGGCACATGCACAGCTGGTTCAGTGACACCGTGCCGTCACCCTGACCCACAGGCCCCTCCAGGCCCCCGAGGGGAGGGAGCATGTGTGCACCGGGGGCAAGGGATGGGTGCCCTGAGCCCCGGCCAGCACTCCTGAAACCACACAGAGGCTTTTTCTGCCCAGATGGAGCACCAGGGGCTCCTGCCGTTACCCACTGGAGCCTTGTTACACATCTTGTTTCTTGCAGTAGATGAGCTCTCAAAATGTTCAGAATAAACAGAATTTTCAAAAATCAAAGCCCACTTTAAGTGTGGTAACAGGGCTATTTCAAGGAAATGTTGGTGAAATCTTGACCAAATAATCTATTTGATGCATTTGCATTTCACTTTTTGCTCCTATTCAGATCAAATCTACAAAACTGAGTATTTACTTTGCACCCAGGGAGCAGTGGTATTTATAGCTGCGCCCTCTGCCAGGCTGCAGGTGTGCCTGAGGAGTGTTGGAGGCCCTCCTGGGGGGCATGCTCATACTCACCATTGGGCCTGGGGAACCATTCTCACCCGGAGAGCCGCTCTCACCCTGGGAAAAAGACACAGAGGTCAGTGGTGGGGACCCCACTGTCAGCCCCCAGGAACTCCCAGGGAAGACACTGAAGGCTCCGGCTGTCTCAGCACTGACACCCGCAAACTGCAGTCCCCAGCTCTCCAGGCTGGGTGTTCATCCACCAGGACACAGGACTGGGTGTCCCCAGGCAAAGCTGTCCTGGTGTCCTAACTCCACCAAGCTCAATAGCATCTCCTTGACTGGACAGAAAGGCTCCTCTCCGCCCCTCTCCATCCCCCATCGCCGTGCACCTCTTGGCCCTCACCTTCACACCTGGGGCGCCAGCCTCTCCCTTAGCGCCATCTAGACCGGGGTAACCCTAGGGAACAAGAAACACATTCAATCACTTGCCTGCGGGGCCCAAATAGGAAGACTTATGCCCCCAAATGCTTTCTCTTCCCTGGGAAATCCCTTCCTTCCAACACCGTCACTCGTGATACTTACTCTGTGACCCTTGACACCAGGAAGGCCTGGGGTTCCCGGGAAGCCACGAGCACCCTGCAGTCCAAAGAGGAGATGTTTAGGGCACCGAGTGGAAGAACCAGTAAAGGCTGCCCTGTGCTGCTGGAGAAGCTGGAGAGCCAGCTCCCCTGGGCCCTGGGGCAGCCAGACGCTGGCCCTCAGACAGCGCTCAGCAAATCTCAGAACGCCCTGTAGCGTTCCTCAAGCCGGTGAAAAAATAACTGCCTAGCCTGCCCCATGGGCCTAGAACAAGTTAGGGTCAGAAACGTCATCGTCAGCCTGGAGGCAGGACCTAAGTAGGGCCTGCTGGAGTTTTGTTTTAGAAGCGAGCTAACTGAAGTAGGTGAGCTAGGTGGAAGGCCATTGCCTTGTGCTTAAGGAGGGAGATTCGGGGAAGGAGGTTTGAGGCCGGGAAAAAGGCTTTACCTGAGGGCCAGGAGCACCTCTTTCACCAGATTTCCCAGGCTTTCCAGCTTCGCCCTGAAGGGAGAGAGACGTGCCTCAGCTTCCTCAGGAGACAGTCAGCATCACCACACGCACCCCAGAGCAGCAGCGCGTCTTGGCCACCTGCTCACTCACGCCCCTCCCCTCCTTCTGGCTCCACACTTCCCTGAATGCCTTTCCTGGGTCACGATGTGTCCTTCCGGACAGCCGCATGGGGCATGAGCAGGCTCGGCCAGCTCCCCCAGTGGACTTCCCTTCACTCCTAGCTCTGCCGTCTGGGCTCTGGCTCCTAGAGACACTGCCCTGGCTAATACCATTCATAAGGAGAGCTCAGTGCCAGCTCTTGTCTCTACTTCGTCCGCATCCTCTGCAGACAGGCTGACTCAGGCTGAACCTCTCCCAACACATTCACAGCCAAGTTCATGTTGGGCTGTTGCGTGCTCCTTCTTCTGCTTTTCCTTCTCGATGGCTTTCCCCTCGTGCTTTCCCTCTTCTGCCTCTCATTTCTCAATTTCCCTTCCTGGAGCTAATGATATTTTAATCATTTCCCTTCCCAGCGGGCCCAAAGCAGTCCCCAGAACGCTTGCAAGCTAAGCGTCAAGTGGGAGTGTAGACAGAGTCTGAGCCTCCTGCTGACCGCTGCGGGCCAGGCCCAGGGCGCTCCCCAGCTCCGCCCAAGCCCATGGCCTCTCCAGGCCCTTTCACATGAGGCAGCCCCGCCTTTGGCATCTCAGACACACTCACATCATCGCCGGGTTTTCCAGGAGGGCCAGGAGGACCACGAGGACCCAGGGGACCCTGCCAGACAAAGCAAGAGAGTTTGAGGGGCGGTTAGAGGAGGAGGACACCTAAGCAGTGGACCACACTTTGGGACTATAGCTTTTGGAAGCTAGTTCCCCAACAGGGAAGACAGATGGGGGAAAACCCCACTCTGTGCTGAGAGAGCAAAGGTTTAGAGCGGATCTAATGGGAGGCAGCAGCCAGCATGGGCCCAGGCGACCCAGAGAGGACCCTGCTAAAATGCGGTCCCTGGTGCCATTTGCTGCCTGTAGTCACATCACACCCCATGGCTAAGCCACATCTGTATTTCCTCTGGGACCCTCCACTGTGGGAAAGCGCTGGGTGGACCCAGGGAGGTGCTAGCACAGGGTGGCTGAATCCTACACCATCAGAGGCTCCCCAGGAGGAGGGCAGGGTCTGCGTGGGGACTCACAGAGACACCGGGTTCCCCTGGTTCAC
>JAVSCE010003916.1:0-38896 GCA_032199065.1 Smutsia gigantea
GAGCAGTGCCTGGCACATGTGTGTCTTGAATCCATCATATTCAAAATCTGGGTTTGGTCATATCCAAAAGTAAAATTATTGTGATTTTGTTGAATAATATATGAAAGGTGTACATGAAATACATTGTTTCTTCATTATTATAATAACCAATTGAGGTATATAATATTATTATTCACTTTCAAATATGACCTATTAACCACTTACTTTGGTTAATAGGACATTAGCAGACATGACACAAGACAAGGCTTGAAAACTGCTGGGGTAATGGAGCTCACCCTTTCTTACTGCTCTTGGGAATACTACAACTATCACCATGTGAAAGAACCTAGGATAGTCTGCTTAATAATGTACAACAATGGCCCAGTTTTCTCCATTACACTTGGTGACAGGCAGTCAACTGCTGGAAATGTAAATGAGAATATCGAGCTCGTTAACTACAAACACATAAGGGAGCAAAGTTGACACAATAGAGAAAAGAACATCTCCACTGTACCAAACCAAAATTAACTACCCAAATAATCATGAGTAAACAAATGTGTTATTCTTTTAAACTACTGTTAGGTTGTTTGTTCAAAGCAAAATGAATTAATAAAAGTCTGTATGCCTATGTCA
This sequence comes from Smutsia gigantea, assembly GCA_032199065.1. Taxonomy (NCBI): domain Eukaryota; kingdom Metazoa; phylum Chordata; class Mammalia; order Pholidota; family Manidae; genus Smutsia; species Smutsia gigantea. The sequence goes on from JAVSCE010003916.1 coordinate 613, forward strand.
AAACTTTTTGAACTTTAATGGGCACATGAATTACCTAAGGAGCTTGTTAAAATGAGATTCTGATTCAGTAGGTCTGGATTGGGGCCCAAGATTCTGCATTTTTAATGAGTTCCAGAAGATGATAATGATATTGGTCCACTGAACACATTTTCATTAACAAGGGCCTCTGTGATAGCAGACATAAAATAGTTAATAAAAACACGAGCTGTTCTCTTCAAAGACATCCATGATTTTGATCAAGAAAATAAACCCATTTTAAACTTAAATAAATTTATATTATCTTCCCACCTAATATAACAGATAACTCCCACATCAAACACAACACACATGCACACACAATTTCCTTACTTCATTGCCAGAATACGGTGAACATACAGAGAACCTTCAGACTGGGACACTTAGAAAACCACAGTACCATGAAAATAAAACAATGAGTAATGATTAACTGATAGAAATATTTCAGGAAGTATATTTTCTTTGAAATAAATTTCATTTAAAGTCCTATTTAAATATCTGAAATTTAGGCAATTAAAGTTCCTGTTCTCATTGAGCTTACAAAGTAGCACTTGGTTTGGGGGTATATAGTCACATTTTTATTCATTCATTTACTGTATATTAATAAATTGCTGTATTTATGAAGTCCTAAGTAAATTTCCCTCACAAATACTATCATGGAAAGAAATGAAGACTGAGTAGACATCACCTAATTACTGCAGTTAGGATTGTTCAATTTGTAGTTGGCAAAATAAGAACCTAAGGGATATTCCTACCTGGTTTTGCTACACACACAGCAGCGCTGTAGAATTGGCTATTTGACAGCTTTCAGTTTTACATTTTGAAAAATACTTTAAGTGAATTTGAGATAAAAAGGATCAGACAAAAGTTAATACTGACCCAAATTCAGCCCTTTCTAAACCAGAAGCATCATAGAAAAAGTTGAATTAAATGATAATTAAGGTCACTGTCAAATGTGAGATTCCATGAATTTTCTGAAGAGAAAGTTGCTTAACTGCAATAAATAATGTGTCATATATAGAAATCAGTGCTAATGGTGTTCATTATGAAGAACTTTTCAAATTTAAAAATAATATAGGTATTAAGTTGAAGAATACTCATTTTCATTTTACTTCACAAATAAATACTGAGATTAATCTTAAGATACTTGAAAAGTATAGGATAATTTACTGATCTACAATTGGACACATACATTTTGTTTATGTAATGAATTCAATCCTAATATCTACTACCACTATACACATATACACACACTCACATAATAATGGAGAAATTTTAGTGAATGTAATATTTCCTAAGTTTTATTGAGATATAATTCACATACTATACAAAATACCCATTAAAACTATAATTCACTTTTTTGGTATATCACATTATTAACATTTTTTATTATGGAAGAATACATATAAGATAAAATTTGCCATTTTAACCATCTTAAGTGTATAATTTGGTAGCATTAATTATATTCACAGTGTTGAGCTGCCATCACTACTTATTTCAAATAATTTTAATCAACCCACACAGAAATCACTTAACAATTACTCAATAACTCTCTACTCTACCCTGTCCCCAGGCCACTAGCAATCCCTAATCTACTTTCTGCATGAATATGTTTGTTAGATATTGCATGTAAATGGATTCATAAACTATTTGTCCTTTTGTGTCTGGTTAATTTCACTTACAATAATGTTTTGAAGTGCATCCACATTGTGGCATGTATCAGAACTTCATTCCTTTTTCAGTCAAATAATATCTTATTGCATGTATATAGCACATATTTTCACCCATTCATTTATTGATGGACACAGGTTATTTCCAACTTTTGGCTCTTATGAATAATGTTGCAATGAACACTGATGTACAAGTATCTCATTGAGACCTTGCTTTCACTGTTTTTGGGTATATACCTAGAAATACTAGAGTCACATATTAATTCTATGAATAGCTGTTTGAGGAAATGCCAAATTGCTTTCTATAGCTGCTGTACCATTTTATATTCCTACAAGTAATATACAAGGGCTCTAATTTCTCCACACCCTCACCAAAACTTATTCTTTTATGGTGAAAAATTACCTAAAAAAAATTTACCCTAACAGAATTTTAAGCATACAGTACAATATTGCCAACTATATATGTGTTGGCTTACTGCATATCTCTGGAACTTTTTCATCTTGGATGGCTCAAACTCTGTCATCTATGAGTTTGCTTCAATGAGTTTGAAAAAATTTATATACTTCATTTAATTGTAATCATGTAGTATTTATCCTTCTGTGACTGGCTTATTTCACTTAACATAATGTCCTCAACATGTTCATCCATGGTGTAACATAAGATAGAAGTTCTTCTTTTTATTAATCCTGAATAATATTCCATTGGAGATATTTATTTATATATATAATGTTTCTATACACCTGGGAGTGCAAATAGCTCTTTGAGATCCTGTTTTCAAATACTGTGGATAAATACCCCAAAATGCAATTACTGGATCATTTGGTAGCTCTATTTTTCATTTTTTTAAGGAACTGCTATACTACCTCCATAAGAGCAACACCATGGTATATTTTCACCACTAATGCAATGCTTACGGGTTCAAATTTTTCCACATCAGTTCATATTTTTGAGGACTCCTTATACATGAAGAGTTGCTTTTTTCTTGCTGCTTTCTAGATTCTCTCTTTGGCTTTAATATTTTGATTATACTATGTCTTGGGCATCTCTGAGTTTTTCCTTCTTTTAGCTTATCTTGCTTCTTGAATTTATTGATTCATGTCTTCCATAAAATTGGGAAGTTTTCAGCCATTATTCTTCATTCTTTCTGAATTTTTTAATTTTTTCTCCTTCTGAGACTCCCATGATGTACATGTTGGCCATACATTTAACATGCACGTTGGTGTATTGCAGGTTCTGTTTATTGTTCTTCATTTACTTTACTTGCTTCATTTCATTTAAGCTTTGTTTATTTTTCTTCATTCTTTACTTTCTGCTATTCAAACTCAATAATTCCAATCGTCCTATCTTCAATTTTGTTGAGTTTTTCTTCTGCCTGCTCAAGTCTGCTGTTGAATCCCTCTTGAATTTTTAATTTCAGTTATTTTACTTTTCATCTCCAAAATGTTTGATCCCTTTTTATAAATTCTCTTTATTGATATTCTCATTTGGTCTTTGCATCAATATGCTTCAGGTGTTTGGCCAGGTTTTTCTTTATGCCTCTGAGAATATTTAAGACAGTTGTTCTAAAATCTTTTCCTAGTAAGTGTGATGTCTGCACTTTCTCAGGGATGAATTTTGTCAATTTATTTTGTTCCTTTGGATGGGCTATACTTTGTTGTATTTCTTATGATATTTTCTCTCAAAAAATAGACATTTGAAAAGTTATAATATTCTAACTCTGGAAATCACATTCTCCCACTTCTCCAGGTTTTGTTTTTGTTGATGTTGTTTCAGGCTATAGTAGTCTGTTTAGATTGTTTTCCAAACTCTTTCCAAGATTATATTCCTTCTCATATGTGGTGACTAAAGCCTCTATTATTTTATCTCACACTAAACTGATGCTTTGTCAGAAATATCCTTGAATTCCAAGATCTGAAAAAGAAGAAATAAATAAAACAAAGAAAAATAGAAAAGAAAACGAGTAGGAAACAAAAACAAGCATCTCTCCCAGTGTTTGCTGATTAGCTCTGGCTGCAGCATTCCTTCAACACTTGGCCAGTATAACACCATGTGTAGTGAACAATCTGAGGTGAAAGCTTAGGGCCTATTCTGTTCTTTTTGAGTTTGCATATTGTCATTGGAATGTATGTGGCTTTGAAATTCTCCTATATATACAAGTGGTTTTGATTTTCCTAAGTTCCCAAAGAATCTCTTCCTGCTTTTACTCTGAGCCTTTTGTGTGTCTATTGTATGTCTTAAACAGTTATCTTTTGCCCCAGTCACCCTCAGTTTGTAAGTTCACCTTGTAGAAATTTTTAGCAATGTCTGCCACTTTTACAGGCTGTCTTCCAAATTAGGCAAAAGAAAAATCAGTACCTCACATCAGTCCTTCAGGAAGACCCCAGCCATGTGAAAGTAGACATATGCAATAATTTGCAAATAAGAGCTGCTCTGCTCCCTCTGGAACCAGGGACAAAGGTCCCATCGTCAGACAAAGGCTAGCACTTCTTTAAAACTTTTGCTGCTCTGAAACTGCCAGTATTACAACAATGTGGGTGGAGCAAGGGCGACTAAAAATGCCACAAAATTTTCCTACCATTTTCAAGTTGCCTTTTTTTTTTTAATTCAGTATTTTTTTGGCAACCATAAACCTCTGAGTATTTTCCAGAGTACTGACAATGCTGGTTCTCACAGTTCCTGCTAGTTTTTTGATTTTCTGGGGCAGAGGGGATAGGAGCTTGGGGCTACCTATTCTGCCATTGTGCTTGTCATTTCTCTGCTTAATTTTAATTTGGGCTTTAGGTAACCATGTTTAAATAAGGCATATCAAGCTAAAGCAAAAAATTTTCTACCGGATGTCAGAAATCCACTGAATCATTAAAAAGTATTTAGTAAGAGTTTATTGTGCATATGAGAATAGTTTGTGAACTGGGATCTTTCAAAATCAAGGACTGATATGAAGTTCAGGGGCATGAAGTTACAAGATGGTTTATAAAGTGACAGTGAGGAAACTGTTAACCTTTATAATGATTGGTTATTACAGTGGGGGTGTCTGGAAGGCAAGAGATTGGTTAAAATACCATACCATTTTTAGGATGATTACTTAAGTTTATTATAGTCAGAGGCATTTATCCAAGTTAAGTTTAACTTATGTTCATGATATAAACTAGATTTAATTTTGCTTACATGGATTAAGGGGTTTTGCTCAGGGAATTCTTAAACTCAGTCTCCATTTTGTATTTAATTTTAGTAATTCTTCTCTTTGGGTCATTCTTTCAGCAAGCTGAGATGGTGATCAACTAGTTTGTCAGTACTATTGGATACCACTGTTAATGTAGCTAATATGATGACTATAAAGAGAGTAATAGCCAAGGATTGAAAATTTTCCCAAAGCAGAGATTCCCAGGAGCCAAGATTCAACAAATTAAATAAATCAAATGGATTATAATCAGATTCATGTTTTTCCATTTCTAAGTCAATCTACAGTTTGGGTGGACAATGTGTAATTGGTTCCAATCTTTTCCCAGTTATCTACAAATGTACAACATGCTGTATTAATCATATATCATCATGATTACTTTGGACAGGATGAATATGAGACTTATTTCAGGAAGTGATATTGCAGGTGCACTTCCACCTAAATTAGACTTTTATATGCTGTGAGCAATCAAATAATTCAATGAGACGCCTTTCTGTGGAAACAAAAAAATAACAAAGGTTGATGGTTTGAGCATATTATAAATTCAATTTCTGAGTTTGGACTACAGCCAGTGGAGAATTTCCAAATTTGACTTCAAAGCATCTTTTGATGGTGGAGGAGAATGCAGTTTCAGTCTGATGGGTTTTCCTGGTTGCATTCCATTGTCCCTCAGAGATTTGGGATCCACCCTTTTCAAGGGTGTCCAGTAAGGTGAACTAGTTTATTAAAGTTAAAGGATATTTAAAGTGGCCCCTACAATTCAAAACTAGGTTTAGATTTACTTATGTATCTTAAATGGTTTTGGCTGCAAAGGGAATTCTCAAGCTCAGTCTTAATTTTGTATTTAATTTTAACACAGACAAGACAATAAATATTCACTTTTGTTTGAGGCATGGGTGTATCGGTAAGCAGTTTTGTGGGTATTTTATTCTATTTATTTAGTTATTTTATTAAATAATTTGCTCAAAGCAGAAATTTAAAATGATAAATATTTCTTGTTCCTAACAATTATATTCTGATAATTTTTCTCATAATGAATGTTGGGAAATTTATAAACTAGAAGCAAACATTCCACCCACGAGCATTTCTGAGAAAAAAGGCACTTTATCTAAATAAAAAATAAAACCATTAAAGCGCCTAGTATGTGTCAGGCGCTATCCAAGATGTTTCACAGACTTAACCACATTTATTTTCACAACAACTTAACAATTTTATAAAAATTTGTAATCAAAGAAGTTATGCTTCTTTCCCAAAGTCACATCTGGTAAATTGGAAAATTACTTTTAAACCAGATTTTCTAATTTTAATACTAATTTTCATTCTACAATCCCACAGTTCACTATTATTTTCTTAGCTGTTTTTTAAATAGGATTTAATGTAACATTATGAAAACACATAGAGAAATGTGAAAATAAGAACATCAATTTAAGGGCAATCTAATCTTTTAAAATGAAAATATATGCAGTGGCTCTTGAGAGAGAGAGAGGCAAAAGACTGGTATTTTTTTTCAGTACCTCCCATTGTCATTTGTACAGAATTCATGGACTACATCTTATTAATCACTCTCACTTTTTGTTGCTGTTCTATGGATATTTCTGTCAATAGATCATGTAAAAGAACAATAGTAAAATGAATGAGTCTAAGGATTAAAGGTTGCATAACTATACAATACACATATATCCAATTTATCAATTGCAAACTCTTTAAACTGACAAACTACTATTTAACTGCTTTTTCCAGTAACAAAATCATACTAGTTTCTGGTGCTACTACTGTAAAATCATTTACTCATATTTTGTCAGACAGGCTAGAATTAAATGACAGCAAAGAAGAAAAATGCAAGTGCACAGAGGGGAAAGAATGATATGATAATAGCAAATGAGCAGTACATTTGCCAACGTTCCTGTCATTTTTGTCCCCATGAACTTTGCTAATCTATCATGGCACACTTCTGTGTTGAGCTTAAAGTTCACCTCAAAATCCTTCTCAGTGTAGATCTGCAGACAGCCACTATTCATCAGTAAGAGTTGGCACATGACTTCAAGCTTCTTGGCTCTCTCTGGTATAGGATTGTCATTTATAGTTCTGTAATACCAAATATCTATTGCTTTACAGATCAGCGAACTTCAGTGTAAAATTTATTCTCTTTCCACTTGGAATTTTGTCATAAAAATTGGAACTATTTATACAGAGGGAAGAAAAGAAACAAACCAAAAAATCTGTAGTAAAGTCATTAACATCTTTTGGAACAGAGGTATATACCTTGTAGTTTATTGGAAATATGTCACGTGGTAATATTCTGCTGCCAATAGATTAGGTCTCATGTTTCCTCTCTTTCCATTTAAGTGTTTGTTCAGGATGTTATACTAACTTCTTTTGCTTATAGACTATAACAAGAAATTCCTCACCTTACTGAAACTGAGCCACTCCTGCTTTTTCAAGTTCATAATTGAGAAAGTCACTATGTGTTGGAATTGTATTAACAAGAGTAAGATTAATTGAGTTATTGTTAGTTTTTAGAAGAACCAAACCACATTTGTTTAGAAGGCTAACATAGCTTTATTTTTACTTCAGGTACTTGTTTTAGGTACCACTTTTAGAGTTTTGTTTTAGGTACTAACAAGAAAAAATCGATATATTTGACTCTACCATCAGCATGAAATGCTATTTTTAGTCAGCAAAAAATAAACAATCTAACCTTCCCCATTTCTCTTTGTTCCAATCCACCATGATGCTATCCAGTACTATATGAGTGTGCTATTACCTTCTGTATTGTGACTAGGAGCTTAAGATGTCATTCAGAGATAAAGAATACACACTACTCCGGTGCAACCACAACCAGTACTAAAATCTTGTGAAGGATACTTTGAAGCACAACCAAAAGTAATCTAACTCTGGGCCAATTTATGAGTAACAAAAACATCAGACAAGACTATGAATATAAGCTCAAAGAATAAAATTACATCTACATGTGGAAACTCCTGTGCTAGCAAATATTCTACTTTATTTTGTAATAGGATATAAATTGTGGATGCTTGTTTACTCTGGTTATAATTACCCAAGTGTGTGTACCCCTTCTCTGCTCAAGTCAGAAGCCAGTAAGAAACCTGTGAAGCTAAAACATTCAATTGTCTGATTCCCTTAGTACTTCCAATATCAGGCAAATGATATGACTTTATATTCCTTTTAAATTCTGTGACAGTTTTGCAATAGCAGTTCACAGGGCTCATGACCAAGACTTTGGCCAGGCTTTGGCCTCTCAGAGGGAACTGGAAGCAGCGCTCAATAACGTGCTAAGCTTAAGCTGTCTTCTCACTATTTGGCATATTTCTGCCTGGCTGACAAGGTTGTTTGCATCATTTTCTGCCCTGATCCAAAATGCTCACCACTGGCTACACTCTGGCAGAGCTTTGACATCTCTGAGCCAGGATGCAAAGCTCTTGAGTAACCTTTCACAGACAACAACATCTAGGTCAGCAGTTAATCTTCCATGCTGATGATTTTTTCTCAGGTAGCTAAGAACATGTTCGGAAGGTAAAGACTCAGACAGGCTACTATTGGGATTCTTTGTCCTCCTCCCTCATGTCTTTCTATCATATTTTAGAGGAAGATACTGAGATTCAGCTTCAGCACCCAGCTAAAGGAGAATGGTCTACAGTATCTAAGTGTCAAAGAAGTACTATATGATCCACTGTATACCTCTAAGAAGTTTATGGCTCAATGATAGGAAATATTGAGGCTTTTGAGCTACACATTGGCTTTCTGCTCTTTAGACAAATATAGTTTGTTCAATTCCTGTTGTTTGTTTCTTCTTAATAATACATATTTGGTTGTTTTCCTTTCTTTCTTTAGAAAAGAACAAGTTTTATATTTAGTAGCCTATAATTTGACCACCAAATAATCTTACAGAATAAAAAATAGTAATGCATATACTATTTAGAAAATTTTAAATTCTGAGCATAATAGTACATAATGAAAATTATAGAGTTTGTATTCCTCTTAACAGTACATCTAAATATATATATAAATTTTTATTTTTATATATAAAGGATTATTCTGTTTGTTTTCATTGCTTTTATTAAATGTTGAATAGAATGTAAGGTACAGAAAAGTCATGCATGCACTAATCACCTACACTTCTACCATTCAGTTTAAGGGAAACAAAAACCTACAACAATATTGAGGACTGTGTGTCATTCAAGCAACCCATGGCCCTCTCTTGCCCTCTCATAGACACTAAGAAACCTGAATTTAATATTGACTGTTCCCCTGCCTTTCTATACAGATTTAGCACATTTTTCATTAAAAGCACATTTTCCTTAAAAAAAACCTTTTATTTTTCATGTTTTTGAAACTTATATAAAGGAATTATGTTTTATGAATTTTTCTGATTCTTGAAACAATATTTCTTTTATGCTTAACATTATGTTAGTGAGGTAATTCATGTTGATGTGTAGCTATAGTCTATTAATATACCATAACTTATTTAAACCTTTTCCATTGACAGGCATTTGATGTATTTCCAGTTTATCTTTCTACCAATAGAAACAATGCTCATACAAATGTTCTTACACATATCTTCTGGTGGAACAGGTAAGACATTTTCTAAAATATATACTTAGGAGAAGTCTTGAATCCAACAATAAACACATATTCAATACTATATAATGCTGAATGGTTTTCCAAAGATCTATACCAATTTATACGCCTACCAACAGTGTATAAATGTACAGGTTTATCACATATCCTCACTAACCTTGATAATGTTAGGACTGACATTTTTGCCACCTTGATGGGTATGAAATGACATTTCCTTTTGGGTTTAATTTGAATTTCCTGTTTACTATTGATAAAGAACATCTTTTCAGATGTGTATTTGGCATTCAGTTTTCTTCTCTTATGAAGGGCCTACTCAAGACTCTTGTCCATTTTTTCATAAGGTTGCTTATCATTTTCATATCAATATAAGGATCCTCTTAATATTCTGGATGCAGGCCTATTTTTGGTGATATGTGTTAAAAACATCATCCTTAAGCCAATTTTGACATTGTCTTTTCATTCTCTTACTGGTGACTTTTAATTAAGGTGGTTCTTTAATTTAGTTTGATTCAAACATCTTTCCTTTTCAGCTAATTTTCTTGTGTTCTTAAAAATATCTTTCCATTTTTTGAAATTGTATCATACATCTCAGACCACAATGGCATAAAACTAGAAATCAATTGCAAGGAAAACAATGGGAAAACACAAACATTGTGGAAGCTAAACAATATGCTTCTAAATAATCAGTGGATCAAGGAATATATCAAACAATTCATGGAGACAAATGAAAACAAACACAATAGTTCAAATTATGTGGGATGCAGCAAAGTGGCTCTAAAAGGGAATTTTGTAGCAATGCAGGCCTACTTTAAAAAACATGAATGATCTCAAACAATCTAATATACAACTAAAGGAACTAGAAAAAGAACAAACAAAGCCCAAAGTTAGTAGAAGGAAAAACATAATAAAGATCAGAGTGGATATGAATAAAATAGAGACTAAGAAAACAATAGAAAACATCAATAAAACCAAAAGCTGGTTCTTTAAGAAGACAAAACAAAATACACATATCCTTAGCCAGTCTTTTTAAGAAAAAAAGAGAAGATACTAGTAAAATCAGAAATGAAAAAGGAAAAGCTACAACCAACACCACAGCAATTCAGAGAATTATAAGAGAATTCTATAAAAAATTACATGCCAATAAATTGTATGACCTAGAAGAAATAGATAAATTCCTAGAAACATGCAATCCTCCAAGACTGATCAGGAAGAAAATGAAAATTTGATCAGACCAATTACTAGTAATGAAATTGAATTGGTAAACAAAAAGCACCCAACAAACAAAATTCCAGGACCAGATGGCTTTGCAGGTGAATTCTACCAAACATTCAAAGATGACCTATACTTAAAATATTCCCAAAAATAGAAGAGGAGGGAACAGTTCCTAACTCATTCTGAGGCCAGAATTACTCTAACACCAAAACCAAACAAAAACACTACAAAGAAAGAAAACTACAGACCAATATACCTGATGAGCACAGACTCAAAAATCCTCAACAAAAAATTAGCCAACCAAATTAAAAAAATACATCAAAACAATCACCTATCATGACCAAGTGGGATTTATTCCAGGGGTGTAAGGATGGTACAGTGTCTATTAATTAATCAATATGATAAACCACAGTAACAAAAGGAAGGATAAAAATGATATGATCATTTCAATAGATGCTAAAAGAGCATCTAACAAAATTCAATGTCCATGCATGATAAAAACTCTCAACAAAGTGGGCATAGAGAGAACATACCTCAACATAATAAAAGCCATATGTGATAAACACACAGCCAATATCATACTCAATGGCGAAAACCTGAAATTTTTTCCCTAAGATCAGGAACACAAGAAGGATATCCACTCACCCCACTATTATTCAATATAGTACTGGAAGCCGTAGCGATGGCAATTAGACAAGAAAACAAGATAAAAGGTCTAAAACTTAGTAAGGAAGTAGAAGAACTGTCATTATTTGCAGATGACGTGATACCATATATATTGAAAACTCTAAAGACACCACCAAAAAACTAAAGTAGTAAATGGATTCAGCAAAGTTGCATTCCTCTTTATGAATAATAAACTAGCAAAAAGAGAAACCAAGAAAAACAATTCCATTGACAATTGCATCAAAAAGAATAAAATACCTAGGAATAAACCTAACCAAGAAGGTGAAAGACCTGTATTCTGAAAGCTATAAGATACTGATCAAAGAAATTGAAGAGGACACAAATAAACAGAAATCAATCCTATGCTCATGGATAGGAAGAATTAATATTGTTAAAATGGCCACCTTAGCAAAACCAATTTCCATATTCAGTGCAATCCCTATCAAAATAACAATGGGATTTCTCAATGAACTAGAACAAATAATATTAAAATTTATATGGGACCACAAAATACCCCAAATAGCAAAAGCAATATTGAGAAAGAAAAGCAAAGCTGGGGATATCACACTCCCAAGCTTCAAGCTACACTACAAAGCTACAGTAATTAATACAGTATGGTACTAGCACAAGAACAGACCCATAAGTCAATGGAACAAAATAAACAGCGCAGAAATACACCCATGCATATATGGTCAATTAATATATGACAAAGGTGCCATGAATATACAATGGGGAAAAGACAGCCTCTTCAATAAATAGTGTTGGGCAAACTGTACAGCTACATATCAGAGAATTAAACTATCTCACTGTCTTAAAGCATACCTAAAAGTAAACTCTAAATGGATTAAACACCTAAATGTAAGACATGAAACCATAAGACTCTTAGAAAAAAACATAGGCAAGAATCTCATAACCATTAATGTGAGAAATTAGTTTATGGATATGTCTCCATGGGTAAGGGAAACAAAAGCAAAAATAAACAAGTGAGACTACAACTAAAAAATTCTACACAGCAAAGGAAACCATCAACCAAACAAAAAGGCATGATCCTGTATGGGATAATATATTTTCAAATGATATATCCAATAATATATAAAGAATTCATATAACCAAAAAACCCCAAATAACCCAGTCAAAAAATGGGCAGAGTACCTGAATAGACATGTTTCCAAAGAAGACATATAGATGGCCAACAGGTACATGAAAAGATGCTCTGCATCACTAATCATCAGGGAAATGCAAATCAAGACCATAATGAGGTATCACCTCACACCAGTGACAATGGCTGCTATTCAAAGACAAGAAGTAACAAGTGTTGGTGAGGATGTGGAGAAAGGTAACCCTTCTACACTGTTTGTGGGAATGTAAATTAGTTCACCATTGTGGAAAGCAATATGGAGGTTCCTCAAAAAACTAAAAATTAAAATACCATTTGACCCAGTAATTCCACTCCTAGGAATTTATCCAAAGGAAACAAGATCTCAGATTACAAAAGGCAAATGCACCCCTATGTTTATCACAGCAGTATTTACAATAGCCAAGATATGAAAGCAACTTAAGTGTCCATGGATGAATGGATAAAGAAGATGTGGTACATATACACAATGGAATATTACTCAGCCATAAAAAAGAAGGAAACCCTGCCATTTGAGACAACATGGGTGGACCTAGAGGGTATTATGCTAAGTGAATTAAGTCAGGCAGAGCAAGACAAACACCATATGATTTCACTTATATGTATAGTCTTAAAAACAAAACAAATAAAAAAGGAACAGACCCATAATTATGGACAACAGTGTGATGTTTACCATAAGAAAGGGGTGGAGGATGGGTGAAATAGGTGAAGAGAATAAAGGCATACAAACTGCAAATTGTAAAATAAGCCATAGGAATGGAAGTACAACATAAAGAATATAACCAATAATATTGTAATATCTTGGTATGGTAATGAGGATCTACACTTACTGCAGCAAGCATCTAGTAATGTGTATGACTATTGAGTCACTCTATTGTACATCTGAAACCAATATAATATTGTATATAAACTTTATTCCAACAAAAAAAATCTTTCCCTACCCAAGTTTGTACAAATATTCTTTTGTATTGTCTTCTATAAGACTTATTTTTCACCTTTCACAACTTAACACATTTCCTATTGTCTTCAGCACTGACTTAACAAACTGACTTGATATAGTTTTAAATTTATGTTTTCTGCCTGGCTAGGCAAATATTCCTACCATGTTTTTCTTCTTTGTGTATTTTGGTTATTTTTGGACATTTATAATTGAATATAAATTTTGAAATGAGATTAAGCTGCATCAAAAATCCTCATGATTTTTTTTATTGGAATTGCATTGAATCCAAAAGTTTTCAAAATGTAGATGCTGTGTCCTAAAATAATTGACTCTGTACTCTAGGAACTACTATATAAGCTTCATAAGGGCACTGATCTTCATGCTTTGTTCATTATTGTATACTATATTCCTAAAAGAGTATTTAATGCATAATAGAAACTCATAAACACTGGTTGAGTACTGAAGGAAAGAATAATCTATAGATAATTTTGAGGAGATCTGATATCTTTGTGATTTTCAGTCTTCTGATCCATAAACACATCTCATCTGCATTAGTCTACTGAGGTTTCCAAAACAAAATACCACAGACATGGTGGCTTAAATAAGAGAAATTCATTTTCTTACAGTTCTAGAAGCTGGATGACCAAGATCAAGGTGCCTTTAGGGTTCCTTTCTGGTGAGGTCACTCTTACAGGCTTGCAGCCAAGTCACCTTCTTTCTGTGCCCTCACATGGCCTTTCCTCTGTGTGGATTGGTGGAAATTGAGAGAGATGTTTGGGGTCTCTTCCTCTTCTTACAAGGAAACCAGACACATGGCATTAGGTGCCAACCCTTATCACCTCATTTAACCTTAATAAACTCTTTAAAGTCACTCTGTTCAAATACAACCACATTGGAGGTTAGGGCTTCATCCTATGAATTTGGAAGGGTGGGGGGGACATACATCTCTGTCTATAACAGCACCATTTATTTAAATATTATTTAATCTCTTTCAATAAACTTTTGTAATTACTTCATAAAGGTAGATTTTCTATACTTCGGTGTAATTGTAAATATCTTTATAAAATTACATTTCCTTCCTGTTTGTGGTATGTGGAAATGCAATTTGATTTTGTATATAGATGTTTTTAATATTCAGCCACCTTGCTGAACTTTTTAATTCTATTAATTATCCATAAATAATTTTCAGTAGCCTATACAATCATATCATCCTTTCCAGTTCCTACAACTTTATTTTCTTGCCTTACATTACTGACTAGAATCTTCACTGCAGCGTTGAAAAGAAATGGTGATAACAAGCACCTCTGTCTAGATACTGAGGAAAGTAAACTGTAGAATATGTTCAATGTGCAATAACTATTAACATAAACCTACACAAGTAAATGATTTTTTAAATGTTTGAACCATAAGTATTATTTTGCTCTTGATTTTGTGAATATTTTTCTTGTTAAAACAATTATTCTTTGCTCTTCTTTTTGTCATACATGGATGTTGAATTTTAACAAAAGATTTTTGTCTATCTAAAGAGTTGGTTTATTTTTTTCAAATATAGTAATGTAATGAATTATTTTAAATTTTCAAAGTTATTAAACCTCTCTAAATTATCACTTATCTAGTTTACCATTATGGTGGCCTTGTCTTTATTACCAACATCAGTATAAGCTTATCTACTCTTCTTTGACAGTTCTGATTTAAATTTCGCACTTTCTCTTTGAGAATTAAGCCATGGCACAGAAGAGGTTATATCTTAATCAAGTCAAGCTTCAGCTTCCCTTCATTTTGTATACAACTTGTTTCTAACTAGTATCTTTCTCTAATTTTTACCTCATGAGAAAATCAGTTTTTTATTAAGTCTCTGTAAACAAGTTTATATTTGTATAAAAAAAAGATAGAAACTCTATTTTTCTCTCAGCAGAGAGAAAAATCTAGAAATGACCAATAGCATTTTATCCTCACTATAAAAGTTTAGAGAAAACAGTTCTGTTTTCAAAAACACTTCTAAGTCAAAAGCTCCAAGGCGAGGGAGTTTTGTTATGGGTACAAATGACACAGATTAATTGGAACCAAGGAATATATTGAAGTAGCATTGTGAAGAATTCCCTTTCTTTTCTGCTGTTAGCTAAATGCAACAGAACAAAAAAAAAAATGATGACCTTCATTGATAAGATTAAAATGAACTAAAAATGCTTTCATTTCCTTTTTCACCCTGAAGGTTGATTTTTATCGGAGCACTTAGATACATTTAGAAATTACGTCTATGGGCAGGGGTGAACTTTCAGTTCACTTTTTCATCTCTTACTTTTCACTGGACAATTCTGGGGCTATATATATTAGCATTGCTCACTAGCACTTATTTGTTAGTTTTAATCTCAGAATAATTTTATTTAATTAGGAAACTGAAGCTTTATTTTTTAATATGACACAGGTGTGTTAGTATTTCTGCAATGTATATAACAATAAAGAGTGTACCCTCTAATGGAATGTGTTGATATATTATACTTAATTATTAGTCTTTCCATTCAATCAATTTTAAAGATTTAAAGATCTTTGGGTAAATTCCTAGAAGTGGAATTACTGGGTCATATGGTATTTCTACCTTTCGTTTCTTTCTTTTCTTTTTATTTTGGTACCATTAAGCTACAATCGCATGTGCAACATTATGGTGATTAAACTCCCCACTTGATCAGGTCCCCCCCACCAACCCCATTACAGTCACTGTCCATCAGCGTAGTGAGATGCTGTAGAATCACTCCCTGTCTTCTCTAAGCTGTACAGCCCTCCCCTTGCCCTCCCGATATTGGGTCTGCTAATCGTAAAGCCCGTTTTTCCCGCTTATCCCTCCCTTCCCACCCATCCTCCCCAGTCCCTTTCCCTTTGGTAACTATTAGTCCGTTCTTGGGTTCTGTGAATCTGCTGCTGTTTTTTCCTTCAGTTTTTTTCTTTGTTCTTATACTCCACAGATGAGTGAAATCATTTGATACTTGTCTTTTTCGGCTTGGCTTATTTCACTGAGCATAATACCCTTTAGCTCCATCAGGGTTGTTGCAAATGGTAGGATTTGTTTTCTTCTTATGGCTCAATAATATTTCATTGTGTAAATGTACCACATCTTCTTTATCCACTCATCTACTGATGGACACTTAGGTTGCTTCCATTTCTTGGCTATTGTAAATAGGGCTGCAATAAACATAGGGGTGCATTTGTCTTTTTCAAACTGGGCTACTGAAATCTTAGGGTAAATTCCTCGGGGTGGGATTCCTGGGTCAAATGGTATTTCTATTTTGAGTTTTTTGAGGAACCTCCATAATGCTTTCCACAATGGTTGAAATAATTTGCATTCCCACCAGCAGTATAGGAGGGTTCCCCTTTCTCCACATCCTTGCCAACACTTGTTGTTGTTTCTGTTTTGGATGTTGGCCATCCTTACTAGTGTGAGGTGATATCTCATTATGGTTTTAATTTGCATTTCCCTGACGATTAGTGATGAGGAGCATCTTTTCATGTGCCTGTTGGCCACCTGAAATTCTTCGCTGGAGAAGTGCCTATACACACTCTCTGCCCATTTCTTAATTGGATTATTTACTTTTTGTTTGTTGCGGTGCATGAGTTCTTTATATATTTTGGATGTCAACCCCTTATCTGACATGTCATTTATGAATATATTCTCCCAAACTGCAGGATGTCTTTTTGTTCAACTGATGTTGTCCTTTTCTGGGCAGAAGCTTTTCAGCTTGATATAGTCACACTTGCTCATTTTTGCTTTTGTTTCCCTTGCCCGGGAAGATACGTTCATGAAGAAGTCGCTCATGTTTATGTCCAAGAGATTTTTGCCTATGTTTTTTCCTAAGAGTTTTATGGTTTCATGACTTACATTCAGGTCTTTGATCCATTTTGAGTTTATTTTTGTGTATGGGGTTAGACAGTAGTCCAGTTTCATTCTCTTACATGTACCTGTCCAGTTTTGCCAACACCAGCTGCTGAAGAGGCTGTCATCTCCCCATTGTATATCCAAGGCTCCTTTATCATATATTAATTGACCGTATATGTTTGGGTTAATGTCTGGATTTTCTATTCTGTTCCACTAGTCTGTGGGTCTGTTCTTGTGCCAATACCAAATTGTCTTAATTAGTGTGGCTTTGTAGTAGAGCTTGAAGTCAGGGAGGGTAATTCCCCCTGTTTTATTCCTCATTCTCAGGATTGTTTTGGCTATTCAGAGTCTTTTGTGGTTCCATATGAATTTTAGAACTATTTGTTCCAGTTATTGAAGAATGCTATTGGTATTTTGATAGGGATTGCATTGAATCTGTAGATTACTCTAGGTAGTATAGCCATTTTGACAATATTTTTTCTTCCTAGCCAACAGCATGGGACAAATTTCCATTTGTTAGTGTCCTCTTTAATTTCTCTTAGGAGTGTCTTGTAGTTTACAGGGTATAGGTCTTTCACTTCCTTAGTTAGATTTATTCCTAGGTATTTTATTCTTTTTGATGCAATTGTGAGTGGAATTGTTTTTCTGATTTCTCTTTCTCTTAGCTCATCATTAGTGTATAAAAAAGCAACAGATTTCTGTGTGTTAATTTTGTATTCTGCAAATTTGCTGAATTCACATATTAGTTCTAGTATTTTTGGAGTGGATTCTTTAGGGATTTTTATGTACAATATCATGTCATCTGCAAATAGTCACAATTTGACTTCTTCTTTACCAATCTGGATGCCTTGTATTTCTTTGTTTTGTCTGATTGCCATGGCTAGGACCTCCAGTACTATGTTGAGTAACAGTGGAGAGAGTCGGCAACCCGGTCTTGTTCCCAATCTTAGATGAAAAGCTCTCTGCTTCTCAGTATTAAGTATGATGTAAGCTGTGGGTTTGTCATATATGGCCTTTATGATGTTGAGGTACTTGCCCTCTATACCCATTTTGTTGAGAGTTTTTATCACGAATGGATGTTGAATTTTGTCCAATGCTTTTTCAGCATATATGGAGATGATCATGTGGTTTTTGTCCTTCTTTTCCTTGAAGTGGTGGATGATGCTGATGGATTTTCGAATGTTGTACCATCCTTGAATACCTGAGATGAATCCCACTTGACCATGGTGTATGATCCTCCTGATGTATTTTCGAATTTTGTTTGGTAATATTTTGTTAAGTATTTTTGCATCTATGTTCATCAGGGTTATTGGTTTGTACTTTTCTTTTTTGGTGAGGTCTTTGCCCGGTTTTGTTATTAGACTGATGCTGGCTTCATAGAATGAGTTTGGAAGTATTCCCTCCTCTTCTATTTTTTGGAAGACTTTAAGGAGAATGGGTATTATTTGTTCTCTCTATATCTGGTAAAATTCAGAGGTGAATCCATCTGGCCCGGGGTGTTTGTTCTTGGGTAGTTTTTTGATAACCGATTCAGTTTTGTTGCTGGTGATTGGTCTGTTTAGGTTTTCTCTTTCTTGTTTGGTCAGTCTTGGGAGGTTGTATTTTTCTAAGAGGTTGTCCGTTTCTTCTATGTTTTCCAGAATGTTACATATAGATTTTCATAGTGTTCTCTTATAATTTTTTGTATTTCTGTGGTGTCCGTCATGATTTTTCCTTTCCATTTCTGATTCTGTTTATGTGTGTAGATTCTCTTTTTCTCTTAATAAGCCTGGCTAGGGGTTTATCTATTTTGTTTATTTTTTCAAAGAACCAGCTCTTGGTTTCATTGATTTTTTTCCATTGTTTTATTCTCAATTTTATTTCTTTCATCTCTGATCTTTATTATGTCCCTCCTTCTGGTGACTTTGGGCCTCATTTGTTCTTCTTTTTCCAATTTCAATAACTGTGTCTTTAGACTTCATTTGGGATTGTTCCTCCTTCTTTAAATAGGCCTGGATTGCAATATACTTTTCTCTTAGAACTGCCTTTGCTGCATCCCACAGAAGTTGTGGCTTTGTGTTATTGTTGTCATTAGTCTCCATATATTGTTTGATCTCTATTTTAATTTGGTCATTTATCCATTGATTATTTCGGACCATGCTGTTAAGTCTCCATGCATTTGTGAGCCTTTTTGTTTTCTTTGTACAATTTATTTCTAGCTTTATACCTTTGTGATCTGAGAAATTGGTTGGTAGGATTTCAATATTTTTGGATTTACTGAGGGTTTTTTTGTGTCCTAATATGTGGTCTATTCTGGAAAATGTTCCATGTGTACTTGAGAAGAATGTGTATCCAGCTGCTTTTGGGTGTAGAGTTCTGCAGATGTCTGTTAGGTCCATCTGTTCTAGTGTGTTTTTCAGTACCTCTGTGTCTTTACTTATTTTCTGTCTGGTTGATCTGTCCTTTGGAATGAGTGGTGTGTTGAAGTCTCCTAAAATGACTGAATTGCTTTCTGTTTCCTCCTTTAATTCTGTTAGTATTTGTTTCACATATGTCGGCGCTTCTGTGTTGGGTACATATATATTTAAAAATGGTTATATCCTCTTGTTGGACTGAACCTTTCTCATTATATAATATCCTTCTTTATCTCTTGCTACTTTCTTCGTTTTGAAGTCTATTTTGTCTGATACAAGTACTGCAACACCTGCTTTTTTCTCCTTGTTGTTTGCATGAAATATCTTTTTCCATCCCTTCACCTTTAATCTGTGTATATCTTTGGGTTTCAGGTGAGTCTCTTGTAAAAGCATATAGATGGTCTTGTTTTTTTATCCATTCTATTAGTCTGTGTCTTTTGATTGGTGCATTCAGTCCATTTACATTTAGGGCAATTATTGATAGATATGTATATATTGCCATTGCTAGCTTTAGATTCGTGGTTACCAAAGGTTCAAGGGTAGCTTCTTTACTATCTAACAGTCTAACTTAACTCTCTTGTTATTATAAACACAGTCTGATGATTCTTTATTTCTCTCCCTTCTTATTCTTCCTCCGCCATTCTTTATATACTAGGTGTTTTATTCTGTACTGTTTTACATTTCCTTCGACTGTTTTTGTGGATAGTTGATTTTACTTTTTGCCTTTAGTTAGTATTTGGATGGTCTGCTTTCTTTGCTTTTATTTTATTTTCTCTGGTGACATCTTTTTAGCCTTAGGAGTGCTTCTCTCTAGAGCAGTCCCTTTAAGATATCCTGTAGAGGTGGTTTATGGGAGGCAAACTCCCTCAGCTTTCACCTGTTTGGGAATTGTTTATTCCCTGCCTCAAGTTTAAATGATAATCATGCTGGATACAATATTTTTGGTTTGAGGCCCTTATGTTTCATTACGTTAAATATATCATCCTATTCTGCTCTGGCCTGTAAGGTTTCTGTTGAGAAGTGTGATGATAGTCTGATGGGTTTTCCTTTGTATGTGATCTTTTTTCTCTCTCTAGCTGCCTTTAATACTCTGTCCTTATCTTTGATCTTTGCCATTTTAATTTTTATGTGTCTTGTTGTTGTCTTCCTTGGGTCCCTTGTGTTGGGAGATCTGTGGGCTTCCATGGTCTGACAGATGATTTCCTTCCCCAGCTTGGGGAAGTTTTCAGCAATTATTTCTTCAAATACACTTTCTATAACTTTTTCTCTCTCTTCTTCTTCTGGTACTCCTATAATGTGAATATTGTTCTGTTTGGATTGGTCACACAGTTCTCTTAATATTCTTTCATTCCTAGAGATCCTTTTATCTCTCTCTGCCTCAGCTTCTCTGTATTCCTGTTCTCTGATTTCTATTCCATTAATAGACTCTTGCACCTCATCCAGTCTGCTCCTAAGCCCGTCAATCGCTTGTCTGATTTCTGCATTGTCTTTCCTCACTTCATCCCTTAGCTCTTGCATATTTCTCTGTAGATCCATCAGCATGGTTATGACTTTTATTCTGAATTCTTTTTCAGGAAGATTGTATAAGTCTATCCCTCAGGCCCCTTCTCAGGCGTTGACTGGCTAAGCTTTGTCTGGACAATATTCCTCTGTCTTTTCATTGCAATAAAAGTTCTCGCTGGTAGTTGCCATGTGTGTCAGCTGGGAGAACAAAGTCCCTTCCTGCTTGCTGTTCTCCTTGCCTTTCTCAGGGACCTGAGCTGTTTTCTAGCACACCAGGAGGCAGTCTGTGGGATAATCCCCTAAGCTGCCTGTGTGCAGGCCACCACAGCTTAGCCTATAGCACTGTGAGGGTTTGCAGTCTCATTTAGTGCATTCAGGTCCCCTTGGTGCCTTTCCACCCTGGTTCTGGGGCTCTTCTGGCTTAGCTGCACCAGCCGGGAGGTGATTCTGTGAGGTTATTGTGGGCGGCGCTGCTCCTCCGCTGTTCTGCTGCAGCGGTGGCTACTGATCCCTTTGCAGCTCTGGCCAGGTGAGGGGGAAAGAATGGGAGGCTGCTGATCTCTGTGGGATGCCTCAGCATGGCTGCTTTGTCTGGCCGCCAGCCAGGGTGTCCGAAATTCCCAAAGACTCCCAGCCCTCTGGGCTGAGTGCGCTGGAAGGATTTTGTTCCGCATATTGTGCCCTTGTTTCTTTAAGGCTTTTAAAAAAAGAGCATGGGCTTTTCTTTTGTCCTAGGGAGCTGCCTGAGAGGACCTGCTTGCAGTCTCTGTCTCAGATCCTGCACTTTCGTTTCTCTAATCTCCAATACACCATGCAATGTGTGTCTGTGCTCCCGGTGCAGCTCACCAGGGCTGGTTATTTAGCAGTCCTGTGCTTCCTCTCCCTCCCTGCTCTGAATCTTTTCCTCCCATCAGTGCATTGGGGTGTGGGAGTGCTCAGATCCCTCCAGGTCACAGCTTTGTATCTTACCCGTTTTGTGAGGTGCTGAGTCCTCACAGGTGTAGCTGTAGCCTGGCTGTTGTATTGTATCTTCTGGTCTCTTTTTTAGGATTAGTTGTATTTGTTGTATTTTCACAAATATATATGGTTTTGGGAGGAGATTTCCACTGCCCTGCTCATGCCGCCATTTCCCAATAGTCCTATTTTTCATTTTTTGAGGAATTTGCCTGAAGAAAACAAAATCTGTGACTTGAAAAGATATCTGTACCTCTATTTTTATTGTCAAATTATTTACAATAGCCAAGATATGGACGCAACCAAAGTGTCCATCAATAGATGAATGCATAAAGAATGTATGATACATATACACAATGGAATATTATTCAGTCATAAAAAGAAAGAAATTCTGCCATTTGTGACAACATGGATGGACATAGTGGGTATTATGGTAAGTAAAATATGCTGGGTGGTGAAAGACAAATATCATGATTTCTCTTATATATGGAATCTAAAAAGAAAACAAATTGAACAAAATAGCAGTAGACACAGAGACACTGAGAAGGAACTGGAGGTTACCATGGGGGAGACGTTGGGTTAGGTGGGTGGGTTACGTGAGGTGGATAAAGGAGCACAAAAATCTCAATTATAAGTTGGTCACAAGGATGGAACTGCACCATGGAGAATATGGCCAATGGTTCTGTAACATCTTTCTAGGTTGACAGACAGTAACTGCACCAGTTGGGGTGAGGATTTAATAATGTGTGTAACTGCTGAATCACTGTATTGTATACTTGGAACCAATATAATATTGCATATCAAATATACTTTAATAAAAAATACACTCTCAAAAACATTTAAAGATCTTTTAATTTTAAATATGCTGTTTTTCATTGATTTACTGAAGCTTGATTCAACATCATTTATTTTTCTACCAGAATAATTTATCTTTTATGTCCATCAGTAGATGAATGGACAAAGAAGAAGTGGTACATATATACAATGGAATATTATTCAGCCATAAAAAGAAAACAAATACTACCATTTGCAACAACATGGATGGAGCTGGAGGATATTATGTTCAGTGAAATAAGCCAGGCGGAGAAAGACAAATACTGATTTCACTCATTTGTGGAGTAAAAAACAAAGCAAAACAGAAGGAACAAAATAGCAGTAGACACAGAGAAGGGTTACAAAAGGGGAGGGGCTGGCTAGGGTGGATGGGGAGGGAGAAGGGGATTAAGGTGCACTATAATTCACTATCACAATATAGGTAGGTCATGGGGAAGGCAGTATAGCATGGAGAATACAATTAATGACTCTATAACAGCTTATTACGCTGAGAGTGACTAAAATGGGGTGTTGGGGGGACTTGATAATATGGGTGAAAGTTGAAACTGCTATGTTGTTTATGTGAAATCATTATGAGATTGCATATCAATGATACTTTAATTTAAAAAATAATAGTAATTAAGCTCTCCTAATTTGGGACCACTGGTAATAATAACTGATTTCTTGTGCGCTTGCTATGACTAAATATGGTTTGCATTATGTCATTTGCATTATACTATTTAATCTGCAAAATTCTATAATGTAAGTGGTATTCAATAATCTCCTGTTTCATATGAGAAAAATTGAAAGTCAAAGAAGTTAGGTAGCTTCTCCAAGGCCATACAGCCAGATAATAAACGGCAGGGTGAGATTCAACCCAGTATAATCTATTACCAAAGGAGAGCTAACTGCTTTAATACTTATTCAATGAATGATTCATAAAATATTTATTGAGTACCTGACTCTAGTGTAGCACTGGGTGTACAATAGTTATGTAAGTAAAACCATGATTACACAGGGATTCATAGCTCAGGCTACAAAAGCACTAAGGTAAGTAAATACTTTTTTTTAATGTTTCTTCTGAGTCAAGGTCTGTACTGGGTTTTTAACATAATCATCTCACTGGAACCTCACAAAAACCTTTAAGGTAGCCATTTTTTTATCCCTCTCTTACACCTAAGGAAGCTGTGACTCAGAGAAGTTAAGAAACTCATTTTTGGATACATGGCTCATAAGTGAATATACAGGACTTGACTCATTCTTAACCAGTTATTCTAAACTATCCAGACTTTTCCTGTATATTTAATGTTACTGTTATTTCATGATATTAGAGCCACAAAGTCATGTATCTTGAAAGCATCTTAATGATAATCAAGTTTAATTCCTTCATAACAGACTCAGGACTCAAGGCTCCTAAAGCTCAGGTCAGTGGTAAGTCCCTGGCACTGAACTGTTTCTCTGTACAGGCCCTTATGTGTTTGATCTATTACTATTCAAGATTGTTCAGTGGAAGATTCTCTAGCAACTTGGTTTATTTATAATCCACGTTTTGTCTTGACATTTTCAGCAAGAGAATATGCAAACATATTATTTTGTGTGTCAAGGATCTATTTCATTGCAAAATTTAATGGAAATCCAAGATTGCCAGAAGTGATATTTAATCGCTCAAATGTAGTCAGAGAAGTATTCTCAGAATTTGTGTATAATCACTGTAACTTGTTTCAGTGTTCTTTCTTCATTTGACAGAAATGAATATTAGAAAACTTTTTGTGAGGGCCATATTGTTTCTCACATGGCTGTAGTTTTCTAAGAGACACTTTTTTTCTGTTTTTATTTGGTCATTGACCCATTGATTATTTAAGAGCATGTTGTTAAGCCCCCGTGTGTTTGTGGGCTTTATTGTTTCCTTCGCATAATTTATTTCTAGTTTCATACCTTTGTGGTTTGAGAAGCTGCTTTGTACAATTTCAGACCTTCTTATTTACTGAGGATCTTTTTGTGGCCTTGTATGTGATCTATTCTGGAAAATATTCCATTTGTACTTGAGAGGAATGTGTATCCTACTGCTTTTGGGTAGAGTGTTCTGCAGATGTCTGTTAGGCTCACCTGTTCTAATGTGTTGTTCAGTGCCTCTGTCTCCTTTCTTATTCTCTGTCTGGTTGATCTGTCCTTTGGAATGAGTGGTGTGTTGAAGTCTCCTAAGAAGAATGCATTGCATTCTATTTCACCCTTTAATTCTGTTAGTATTTGTTTCACATATATAGGTGCTCCTGTGTTGGGTGCATAGATATTTACAATGGTTATATCCTCTTGTTAGACTGACCCCTTTTTCATTACATAATATCTCTTTCTTTATCTCTTGGCATTTTCTTTGTTTTGAAGTCTATTTTGTCTGATACAAGTACTGCAACTCCTGCTTTTTTCTCCCAATTACTTGCATAAAATATCTTTTTCCCTCCCTTTACTTTTAGTCTGTGTATGTTTTGGGTTTCAAGTGAGTCTCTTGTAGGCAGCATAGAGATGGGTCTTGTTTTTTAATCCATTCTGTAACTCTATGTGTTTTTGGTTTCTATTTTTAGTGAGTGGTAACATTTTGAAAAGTTTTCTACTAGGAAGATTTAAACACACACACACAACTAGAGAGAATAGCAAAACACACTTCCATGTACCCTATCACCCAAATTGAATGTGTGACAGTATTTATTTATTTATTTTTTATTTTGGCATTATTAATGTACAATTACATGAGCAACATTATGGTTACCAGACTCCCCCCATTATCAAGTCCCCACCACATACCCCATTACAGTCACTTCCCATCAGCATAGAAGGATGTTATAGAATCACTACTTGTCTTCTCTGTGTTATACAGCCTTGCCCTTATACCCCCACCCCATCCCCACACCCACTACATTATGTATGCTAACTGTAATAGCCCTTTTTCCCCCTTATCCCTCCCTTCCCACCAATCTTCCCCAGTCCCTTTCCCTTTGGTAACTGTTAGTCCATTCTTGGGTTCTGTGAGTCTGCTGCTGTTTTGTTCCTTCAGTTTTTGCTTTGTTCTTATTCTCCATAGATGAGTGAAATCATTTGATACTTGTCTTTTTCCGCCTGGCTTATTTCACTGAGCATAATACCCTCTAGCTTATCCATGTTGTTGCAAATGGTAAGATTTGTTTTCTTCTTATGGCTGAATAATATTCCATTGTGTATATGTACCACATCTTCTTTATCCATTCATCTACTGATGGACACTTAGGTTGCTTCCATTTCTTGGCTATTGTAAATAGTGCTGCGATAAACATAGGGGTGCATATATCTTTTTCAAACTGGGCTCCTGCATTCTTAGGGTAAATTCCTAGGAGTGGAATTCCTGGGTCAAATGGTATTCCTATTTTGAGTTTTTTGAGGAACCTCCATACTGCTTTCCACAAAGTTTGAACTAATTTACATTCCCACCAGCAGTGTAGGAGGGTTCCCCTTTCTCCACATCCTTGCCAACATTTGTTGTTGTTTGTCTTTTGGATGTTGGCCATCCTAACTGGTGTGAGGTGATATCCCATTGTGGTTTTAATTTGCATTACTCTGATGATTAGTGATGTGGAGCATCTTTTCATGTGCCTGTTGGCCATCTGAATTTCTTCTTTGGAGAAGTGTCTGTTCAACTCCTCTACCCATTTTTTAATTGACTTATTTTCTTTTTGTTTGTTGAGGTGTGTGAGCTCTTTATATAATTTGGATGTCAACCCCTTATCAGATATGTCATTTATGAATATATTCTCCCATACTGTAGGGCAGTAAATGAAATATAATTATGCAGAATATTTACTGTTGATATTTCTAGCATTATTCTTAATTCCTATGATTATACAAACTGTATGTAACTGATCAAAAAGGACTTGGGTTTAATGCCTGGAAATAGGGAGCAGCTTTTAGCTCACTCATTAATTAGGGTTCCATTTGCTGTTCTATTTTGAACTCATAATCATTAGTTAGCGTAATATACTCTCTGTACCTAGTTTGTTCTGCTGATAGTGTCCTTTGCTGTACAGAAGCTTTTTGGTTTGATATAATACCACTTGTTAATTTTTGCTTTTGTTTCCCTTGCCCGGGGAGATATGTTCATGAATAACTTGCTCATGTTTATGTCCAAGAGATTTTTGCCTATGTTTTTTTCTAAGAGTTTTATGCTTTCATGACTTACATTCAGGTCTTTGATCAATTTTGAGTTTAGTTTTGTGTATGTGATTAGACAATAATCCAGTTTCATCCTTTTACATGTAGCTGTCCAGTTTTCTAAGAGACATTTTATAAAAGGAATCTAACTTTGTCATTTTAACCATAAAGCTTGAAGAGGTAGTGATGCTAATAGTTTATTATATTTTATTTCACTGTCAATTTCTAATGGATTGTTTCAATATGCAATAAAAAGTAATCTGCATAGTCCTAAATTTAAATGACCTCTACCTTTACAAGCTTTTAATACCATCCCTTCTTTTGCCAAAAAAAAACCACACACTAAATTACAAAACACCCCGTTAAAATGTTAACTTTCCTTATTAATGAGGAGAAAGACTGTTATAATAAAAATAAGAAGTAGAATTATGAGGTAATTCTTGACTCCTATGGTTCAGTCTGAAACCACTGATGGAAGTAATTATCTGTGACTAGATATGAGATGGAGAGAATGGCAGAGTACCTGGGGTGTTAGTGCATATCTCAAAGGAAAATAACGAAATCTTCCTCTTGTGTTTTACTTTTATATTCTCATAAAAAGGTATTCAACTTTGCAAATTACAAATATAGGGGTAGGGGGTGAGATTCATTTAAAAGAAATTTATGACTCTGTAAACAAAAAACAAGAAAATAAGATTTTTACTTTCCTGCTAAAGCACTGTCAAAAGCTCTGTATTCCCTTTTAAGCCTTGTATTGGGGGAAAAACTGATGCAAATTATCATCATAGAAGAAACTACCCTGCTTACTAAAAGATGCACACTGCTAAAGTCAATGCTGTCTAGTAACCTTTGCTTACTTGACATATAAACAATTTTCCTATGTTTGTTATGGCATGAAATGCAACTGCTTCACGTTCTAATTCTTTTGGGATTATCTAACCTTCCTATTAGATCGTAAGCTCCTTGAAAGTAAGCATAGTATTTTTTGTGTTTTGTCTTACTCATACCTATTAGTTGACAGAACTTAGACATGTCACAACTCCTGTGTAACAGTTTCTCTGTTTATAAAATGAATACAATGATACTTGTATGTTGAAAATAGCACAGTTTATTCTTAAGTTGGGATTCAATACATGTTAGTTGCTTTTATCCACGTATCTTGCATATGTGAGCAAATAGGCAAATATTTGAAGATGAGTACAGAAATGATTAAATGATATAAAGGTATGTAAGCTGAGTTTAAAGTGTACTCTAGAAGAAATCTTGTGTATAAAGCCTCACATCAAGAGTGAATAGAAAAAAGCCCATACAATTATCCAAAATCGCACATCTTACATATTAGTCAAAGAAGCCATCTCTTCCTAGATAGTGGCAATGTGATCAGTTTTCATTTCTGGAAAACTAAAAACAGTTTAATCATTTAATAATGCATCATGGGGTGAATGTAAATGCATTGGTGTGTTTGTATGCAGTGGTGAGCTGGAGTGAGCCTTCGTAATTATATTTTAACTTTTTTAACTACCTTTAAAAAAGAAAAAAGAAATATTAAAAAGGATTTAAACCAAAAAGCAATATCACTACAAAAATTTCTTGGCAAAGTATAAGCCACACAAATTTGGTGTTTAAAACAATGTGTTTGGGGGCAGTAAATGAAATATAATTATGCAGAATATTTACTGTTGATATTTCTAGCATTATTCTTAATTCCTATGATTATACAAACTGTACGTAACTGATCAAAAAGGTCTTGGGTCTAATGCCTGGAAATAGGGAGCAGCTTTTAGCTCACTCATTAATTAGGGTTCCATTTGCTGTTCTATTATGAACTAATAATCATTAGTTAGCTTAATATACTCTCTGTACCTAGTTGAAACCGTCACCCTTGGAATATATCGAATAAAGTGGGTCGGTGCTCATAAAATCCCAACAAAACACTGTCTACAAAATTGTGTGTTTTTTTGTGCATATATGTGTCTCCTTTTGAAAAGAAAACTATAAACTCACAAAATATAAAAGCAAGAAGCCCACTCAGGGGCTTATTTTGATTATGTCCACAAAAGATGATAAAGGCCTGAAATGAGACCATGGCAATGAAGTAGTGGGTCTGAGAGAGGTTTTTTATTGATTATGTAAACATAAACATGATTCATATTAATGAACTGGATGAGGTATACAATATTCTTATGAACCAAGTTCACTGTGGGAAACACATCTACAAATTTATTTTGTTAATGGAGGACCTATTGCTTAAAAATGAACAAAACAAAAACAAAAGCCACACAGGAAATGAAAATAAAATGAGTTACCTACAACCACCTTGAAAATGAATGAACAGAACAGCCTTTAATAAAACTGCACTATCTGATGTTTTGCTTCAAATTTAATATCTTTTTCAATCAAAATTATACATTCACAAGTTTAAAAAGTGAAATTGTTCTACATGGTTATAATAGAAAAGAAACTGAACATATTCCTTTTCCCCCCTTATAACTGATTCCTTTACACTAGATATAGGTTTTCATCTCTTAGCTTTTATTTCCACAGATCTAAAAAACATGCTTATACTACTAGGATTAATTTTTCCTATTTTTATATTACTTGTTGACTTCCTACTATGGCAGATGAGGATTTAGTTTTATTTTCTCCAAAAAACACACAAATTCTCTTCCTTCTCTGCTTCCATTGTACTTATAATATTTTTAATTATAGAAGCATTCATTTTGTGCATTGTTATGACAATGATTTATTTTCTTGGAATTAAAAATGACCTCTTTTTTAAATTTCCTTGGTTACCTTTGAACTATAGGTAGTCCATAACCATACTACTCTCTTCTAACATTGCAAGTCTCCTTCTAATACATTCAGACATAGCAAATAATCTGTTTATTATTTCTTCCCCCTTCTCTTCATCCTCCTCCTCATCCTCTTCCTTCTCTCCTCCCCAAATTTACTTCTCCTCCCCCTCCCTCTACTTCTTCTTCCTCCTACTCCTGCTCTTCCCCATCCCCCTTCTCTTTTTTCTTCAAATCTAGATTTGAACTCCTCCTGGAGCCTTCTGTCCTCTGCTAAATCTGGAGTACAACATAACTTCTATGGAGTTCCCTTTGCATCATTCCTGGATATTAATTTCAAAATTCATTTTGATTCCCCTGTCCTTGCATTTCCATGTCTTTATTTATATCCTCATTTTCTTAAGTATCTTCTCAAATTGCTTCCTGGAAAAGGTGTTTAAGAAGTTGCTTGTTAACATGTTTTAATGTCTCAAAATGTCTTTATTCTAATGTCACTCACAAATGGTAGTATTGTTAGGCATAGAATTCTATATTATAAATCATCTTCCCTTAGAACCTTATATTGTAAATCATCTTCCCTTAGAATCTTAAAAGCTATGCTTTTTGTCTTTTATAGTTTTCAGTACTGCTGTTGAGACACCATTCTGATTATCTGAAACTGTGACCATTTTGGTGTGTGATCTTTTGAATGAGACCAAAATGTGCTCCCTTTTCTGGAAGCCTTAAGGACCATCTC
This sequence comes from Smutsia gigantea, assembly GCA_032199065.1. Taxonomy (NCBI): domain Eukaryota; kingdom Metazoa; phylum Chordata; class Mammalia; order Pholidota; family Manidae; genus Smutsia; species Smutsia gigantea. The sequence continues at coordinate 31,264 of JAVSCE010003916.1, forward strand.
TTTATCTTCATTATTGAAATGTAGTAATATTTGCCTTGATGTGTTTATGTTTTCATTCATTGTAATGGGTATTCTGTGACCCACCTCAGTCTAGAAATGAATATTCTTAAGATCTACCAAATGTACTTAAGTTATTTCTTTGATTATTTTCCCTTTTATTTTCTTAGTCATCATTCTAATCTTTCCTTCCTTTCTCAATTGTGAAAAATTACTTCAACTTTATCCTCTCTCTCCTTAAATATATACATGTATAGATGTACATATGTGTATTTAATCCAGTATATAATGTAGAGGTTATTGAATCTGAGACACAAAAATGGGATTACATCCATATATATCTTCTCCTACCTTTCCCAGAATAATATGGACAGTATTTATTTTATTTTACACATGTTATATTCCTTCTGCAATGATTTGTTAATTCTTGGCTGTCTTTTCATAGTTAAGAGGAGGTCCTAAAAACTTGATTGGAAATGCTATGTACATTGTTGGGACTTACTGATTATAGTGTTTCACTGTATGGTGATCCTGCTGGGTGGTTTCATTGAGAGATCTCCAACATCTAGTTCTCATGTTTTCCTTTTCCTGATACATTAGTCTGCATTGTTATTTTATATTTTAATATAGATGACTATGATTAAGCCTTCAAGAGTCTGAATGAGATTGAAAACAATATGGGACCTAAAGAAAGAAATAGATTTCGTCCTTGAATAACCAATTAAACATTTTTTTTTAAATTATTTACATACGTGAGTGTGTTTCCATGTACATTAAGTCATTTGTATAATTGAGACAAAGAACTAGAGGAGACTTTAGAAAGAATACAATCCTCTAATTTTACAGAGAATTAAAGCAAGGGCCAGAGAGATGCAATGACTTTCCCAAGTCATACCCAGATCACCTGGCTTCTAGTTCAGTGGTTAGTCATACATGATTAATTAAATAAATGTCCCATATAATACCACAATATTGGGTATATAAAATAAATAACAGGATGTCAAGTATGAGTAAGGCAATTTCGTATTATGTAGTGACAACCCCAAACTAAATTTTACCTTCCATTTTGTGTACCTGTTCAGCAACATTTGCTCAAAACAGACAAACATAGTCATTTGAAAAGAAATAAATAGAAGTGAGAATTACTTTGGTCCCTGAGAAATTTTTTGAGACCAAATAATGTTAGCTTAGGACATAGAGGAATGGGGCTGGGGCCAAGTATAAAACAACAAAGCTTACCATTTACACATTAGTAAGATTAATTATCTTACTTGGATTTACAGGGATTCACAGAAGTTACCGCATTTTTTGTTTCATTGTGTTCATTTGTTTTCTTGTTACAACCACCATGTCCCCTGTTAACTGTCAGTTCTCAAAAAACAGATACCAATCTTGGTAAATTGGAGAAAATCTAGAAGTGTTAGATGTATGTGACCTTATATCCATAGAGGCCTCACATCATCTAGATGGGTAAGATCTTAAAATAACATTATTTAAGGATTTTCCCCACCAATTACAATTGACATTTTCCTTTTAGTACATCTAGGCCACTAGATTAACCTGTCTTTACTATACAGAGGTTTCTGCCTTTTCTAAATAAAAAAGCTTTACTTGGGGCAGTGATCCTAATTCAGTAAATCTTGGACAAGATCATGGCCAGTATGACACAGCACATCATGTTTTAGTTACAGATTGAATATGTAAAATGTTTAATACATTGTCCAGAATATTGTAGATATTTTTAAATGCTAGATTTCCATTTTTTTCCTGATTTATCTGTTTGTTGCACCAGACTGCTACCTCCTCACTAGGGGGACCCTTGTGGTGTAGATATCATGTGGTGTGAGTCTGGCACATTGCAGGTATAGTACTCAATAATAGTTTATAATATTAATGCATAATCCTGTATCAACATCTTATTGTATGAAGTTTTATTTCTGGGATAGAGTTGGATCTGTGGCCTAAATAAAAACAGCACAGAATAATGAATGAACCGCATTATAAGAATAAGAATTCTCAAAACTTAAGTTATTTACACGAGAAAAAGAAGCCACATATAAAAGAATATTTATATAAATGCATTACAGTATTAAAAGATTGCTTACAATTAACAGGTTTTGAGCTTCTTTAGGTCAGTGACCATGTCTTCCACTTTTTGGATAACTCCCTAGTAATGCAAACAGTATCATGCTCCCAAAGGCAGTTTAATAAATGTTCAATTTGATTGTAACTGTCTCTGCCCTTTTGTTAGGATGAAAGACCGACATGAGCTGGGTGGAGAGAGAATAAAGCCAGTAAAGTCCACTAAAAGGGACTCAAAGAGTTAACCAGATAAAACCAGAGAGCCAGAAAAAACTCCGAGTTAATGAGTTAAAGTTTCAAAGGCCAGGAGTGAATTGGAATGTCTGGATATTCCCCAGATAGAGAAAAGTCAATCAGTGACTTCTCTGCCCTACCTCATGTGGTAGAGCAGAAAAATAGGACAAGGATCATGCCATTGTGAAATCTACTCAGCTTGCAAAAAAATGCCCTCTTATTCTTTAACTTAACCTATATGCCTTTCTTCCTCTTCTTCCAGCCCCTTAATCAAGTGACTTTTAACCAGGATCCAGACCAACACAGTCATCTAAATAACCCTATTCTTAAGACAAAACTTCAAAGGAATTATTAATCACCTGTATATACAATGCCTTATGCTGATTCCTACCCCAAAAAGCCCTATAAAATCCCAGACCCTGAACACTTAAGCATGCCTCCTCTCTGAGGTTGCCTGAACTCCCCTTTCTTTGAATGTGTCTCTCTCTCTGTTCTACTTCAGATAAGTAGGGAGAGACTACTGAGAGCTCTGATTTGGTCTTGTAAGTTCCTGTCACCTGGGTGACCCAGACAGAACTGCAGCTGTATGATCATTCTCTTTGGTAGCCTGCCTGAAAATCTATTTTCTTTGCCTTTGGAAAGTTCTCAGAACATAATCTCACTCTATCCAGTGCTCTGTGGATCCCCAAAATCCTGGGGTGGTATGAGTTTAGTTCCCATGCCATGCAGATTCAAGGGGACATGGGATGCCAGGTGACCCTGGCTTTAGAGTTGGCAAGGGATTTGCCTAATTCCAAGCAGCAGTTCAGTGAGCTTCCCCTTCCTCTCTGGTTCATTCAAGTAAACCTGCCTTTGTATACCTTGACTCTGGCCCTCTACTCCCTTAGAGTATACTCAAATAAAACTTTCACTCTGCTTCACTACTATGTTGTCTGCCCTTCAATTCTTTGTTGTGGTGGGGATAAGAACCGAGAACAAACTCAATCCTCAACACTTTAAAAAAAATGCTAAAATCTTCACTTCTCAAGTTAGTTATCTTCCTCCTAGCTCATATTAACATGCACTCACTAGAAATATAATGTTTTATGCAATACACTATATGAATTTGAAAAGGAAAATATCATGAACATAATGAACAAAAGTTGGGCTGTTAAACTTTGTGAATCTTGTTAGTAAAGACTTGTGGATAGACTAAATCAAAGAGAGGTATTTCTGACCATATTCAGTCCCTGCTTCTCCTATTGTTCTCTTAAAACTCTGTGTCTTATCCATAAACTTCTCAAGTTCATTTATGAAAAAAGTTCTCAGATGTCATTGGTTTAAAACATACTTGTTTGTCTGATTTTATTGTATGTAAATTCAGTTGTGAATGGAATGTTTATGAGAGATAAGAACAAAAAAAGTAGCTTCATTTATCTTAATTGTGTGATAGAATTTTTGCATGGAATAGTGAGTAATCTACCACCCTGGCCCTTGATGGCTAAAAAGCCCAGAAAAAAGCCTTTTGTGCTTGTTGAATATTCCCTAGGTTAACAAGTAGATCAGTGTTCATTTATGAGGAGCATCAGTCCAGAGACTGGTTATAACTGTTCTATTTCATGTATGTCTTATAGCAGTTTAGCCTCAAGGTTTCACCAGACACAAAGTCATAAAGGTCAATGAAAAAATTCAATAAAAAATTTTGCATGTTAAATATCTAATATTTTAGGATATATTGACAACAATATAAAATGGTTATTTCACTCAAGTGTTTCACAGGCTAGAAGAGGAGACAGAAATATAGACAACAAATGCAGAATTGACAAGTAATTACTAGAAATCAGACTCTGAAAAATAACATAATAGAAACCCAGATAAAGTATAATGTGAGGCAAGAGAATGAAGAAATTAACTCCAAGGGGGAAGGCTTAAAGGAGGATATATCTTTGGAACTGGTCTTTGAAAGGTGGGTATGAACTTAACAGTCAGAGATTAAGTAGAGAAAGACATTCCAAGGAGAGGGAACAGCATGAGCAAAGCAAAGAGCCGAAGAAGTGCCTGGAGTCAAGGACAGGATGATCAGAATACAGGTTGAAGATGCAGGTTGAAACAGATGATGGGGATTTTGAATACCATTATGAAGAATTTAGATATTATTAAAAGGAAACAGATAGAGAAAGGGAATGGCATATCAATTTAGAAATTTAGGAAGCTTACTGGGATAGGACTATAATGGTTTAGAGTAAGTAAAAACTGGAGGCAAAGGGGAATATTAAAATAGACCCAAGCATGAAATAAGGTCATGAAAAAGGGATGAATAGGAAATGGAGATGTGAAAAATAATGTGCAGTTGAAATCAGTAGGAAGAAAGTGCTCAGAGGTCAGTATCAACACATCTAGCATAGGAAATGGTAACACAGAGAATATAAGAGAAGCAACTGGATCAGATGCCAAACTATTTTGGATGAGTTGAATATAATGAAATGGATTATAAGGAGGCTCAGGTGAGAGCAAATGGTCATTAAATATCAGTCCACATGATTCCAAGACAAACTTCAAATCAAGGGCTGGTGAACTCAGTGGTATTCCTTGCACAGACATAAAAGACTGCTAATTAACTACAACAATAGTTGTAGGATGATGTCTTTATTTTTTTGAGACACTTTTGTTTGAAAGACATCTTTAAAAAGATAAGTGAATTAATGAGAAAGTACACGAGAAATATTTTTCATTTAAACTTAAACATTTGGAGCCTACTTAAACAAATGAAGTGCAAAAATTTACTAGTGGGCATGGATGGGAAATTTTGCCAGGGAATCAGAGACTTTGGCAGCAAGTTCATATATTCAAGTGTTTTTTGCTTTTCAAGTATGGGTCATCTCATGTGTAAAATCAGAAAAAGCCCAAAGCTTCGTTTTGCTACATGTCAAGAAATAGGACATTTTTTAGTGATAATGCACATATTTCCAGGCATGGCTAGTATTTGAGCAAAATGCTGAGGGATATGTAGGGGGCTTCCAGGCAGAATTAAGGATTGGGCCCTTTGGATACAGGTTACAGCATGCACAAGTGCAGGTGGTGTTTATAATTACATTACAATCACAATATTAGCTGGTGGTGCACTTTTGTGTCCAATTTCCTGGTTATTGAAATTGTGCGATTAGAATTCACTCTTGCAGACTATGATGTCAAGATGAGAACAAATTTAACAGTTGCACCCATAGCTGAAGAGAATTATAATTCTAACTAGAGTAAAAACATGTTTTCTTTAGAAAACCCTACAGGTATGATTAGAAGGCATAAAGAAAAGGGCATTGTGCATATTTACCCTTCCATAATCACTGTCTGATGGCAACTGGCATTGGAAAGGGTGACATTTCTCTTATAGACAAGAGTGCTTTCCAGTAAGCAGTGACCATCAGTTTTATGTTTCTAATGCATACCTCTTCAATCATAACAACTGGGAGGGAAAAGCCTACATTATTAAGTAATTAATGCTATTTTTTAGAAATATGCCAAATTCTCAGTGGCTCATGAAAAAGCAGATGTTTCTAGACAAACATCTCTCTTGCACAGTTCTCCCCCAAGCAGTAACTCAGACATCTAAGCTCCTTCTATTTAGTGGTTCTGCTATCCCAGAGGGTCTCATCAGAATACTGTGCACTAGGTGATTCATATTCAGCCAGCACATTCAGTTTAGAGAGGAATTGAGAGGGAGAAAGAGACAGAGAGAGAGATCATGAAAGATCATGTGGGTTTTGAGCAGTTCAGTCTACAAGTGCCGTCCATCATTGCCTATATTCCATTGGTCAGTACTAGTCACATACCACTACCTCCTTGAAAGAGAGCTGGGAAATGTCATCTTTTTGTGTGTACATGAGCACAAGGAAATGGTGTGGAGACTGGATTCCCACCACATCACAACAGGTATGGTTTATATGAAATATAATTATGTCCATGGGGAAAAGCATAAAGTATTCCTGATTAAAGAGGAATATTTCAATATAACTACATGGGCTGTTTTGTAGATTCAGGATTGAACAATTTTCACATAAAATGAGAAAGAGCCATCCAAATTCCTCTGCCAGATATTTAGCCTATGTAAGAGTAACACAGTCAAATGAGGACACTGGGCTAGTTTAGATACTTATTGTTTTGACTTCATCACTAACTCTTTATGTGACCTCTGGTACAGTTATAGCTATTGCAGTCTATTCCATCTATAAAATGAAACCATTAATTCTACCCTTTATATTTCCCAATTTATACAAGATCCTTTTGCTATACTTAAAAGTAGCAGAATGCACATAACATATTAAACCTCACCTGCCAAGTGAGAATACCTCCTATACCTTTCTTATTTTCTATCAACTTTAATTTATTTCTGGCTTCCCTCCTATTGTAAAAGAGTAATTGTTGAATAGAATATGGCTGGCTGACAAAGAAGGCTTTATGATAATTTGTGAAAATACTATGTATTTTCTTTTCATTACCTCACGGACAAATGAATACTTTATAGAAGAAGGGTATATATCTCACAGGCCATGTCTACTTAGAGATGCTAAAGATAATAAAAAAAGAGGTGGAAATAAATTTTGTTTTAGCAATACCCAGTTGATTTGTAGTTCAAGACAAAAATAAATCTTTTAATACTGGAAACAAAGACAATTGAATCTGAAAGTAGAATAAAAATGAACACTTTCCCCTCATTCTCCTCCTTCTAGTTTATTTTTAGCACCACTTTTATGCCAATATCTTCATGAAGCAAAGTATCAGAGTTTCATATCAGCCTATTCTAAATACAAAATAGATAAAGAGTTATTAAATAAGAGAAATTAAGGTAGCATCTGAATAGGTATCCCTGACAGAAATCAAATAAATAATTGACTTTGAGATGAGGCCCTTATTTATTATTCCCAAATATTTCAAATTCATTTTGTATCATGATTTTCATTATATTGTAAGATTTTGAAAGCGGAGAACTTTCTGTGAGGTAAACATAAATTTTGAAACCACAGAAAAGTCAGGCTATTGAATAATAATGGTCTTCTCAGAAATATCAGTGTGACATAAACATGGTCAGCTTAATAAAATTGCCAGTATTTCCATCAATCAATTACATTTGAAAATATACTTATTAGGCAGCAATTACCAGTTAATAATTATATTAACATTATTACAAATCAATATTAAATCTATCAATTATTGCTACTTCATTGGTTTAAATTGGCATATTTGTCTAAGGATAAAGATAGAGCTTCTCAATATAACCTGGTAATTTAGATTAATTCAATATTTATTTATTGGATACCTGCTGAGTGTATAGCAGTACATAAAAATG
>JAVSCE010003917.1:0-31542 GCA_032199065.1 Smutsia gigantea
AATCAAAGGCAGCATCCTGTAAGGTGAAGAGCTGGGGCTCTGGGGTCTAACACCCTCAGTTACAACCTTGGTTCTACCATTATAGTTCCTTTGTGACCTTGGGCAACTTATTTAGCTTCTCTAACTCCCAGTTTCCTCACCGGTTAGATGGGGACAAGAGTAGTGTGAGGCAAAAATGTGGCAATAAATAAACATGAGAAAGAATTCTTTCATTAAATGTGCCATCTGGCACATGGTAAGCATTTAGTATATTTTAGCTGTTATATTATCATTACTAATCATAGCATTAGTACTGCTACCATTACAGAATTATTATTATTACTAGTGAATCTTACATTAATGGAATCCAGCTTGCTTTCCTGGAATTTGTTATAATTTCTCAATACTATAGTAACATATAGAGTCTGGTTTAAGTCACATTCTGAATGTTTGACTAATTAAAAGTGCCATATTAAGAAGCATCATGTTCTCACTCATTTTGGGGAATATTATTAGCATCAGAATTTGGGCATTTTCTAGCATAGTATTTCTCAACCTGTTTTTCATTATTGCCCTACTAAGGAACCTTTAAAAATGGTTTTTCCCCCCAATTATCTCTCCTGGTGAAATTTAATACCACAGATATACTATATGTACTATGGTGCTTTAGAGGGCCACAAACCATTGTCATATCTAAACTTTTTCTGTCCCACAAGAACCAATTTTCACACCCATGGGGGCAATATCATACCCCAGTGAGAATACATGATCTAGTGCTGTGGTTCTCAACCTAGTACAGTTCTGCCCCCCAGGGGACATTTGGCAATGTCTGGAGACATTTTTGGTTGCCTCAACTGGGTCGGGGAGTGCTACTGGTATCTTGTAGGTAAAGGCCAAGGCCCAAGATATACCAATAGTGCCAAGGTTGTGAAACCCTGCTCTTGGTATGATGGTGAAGTTCAAATGCACTCTGAAAAACCCAGCAATTATTAAGGGAGGCGAAAATGGACTGTGTCAACTCTAAGGCCACAAGGTAAAGAGAATAGCAGAAGTTGGGTTACTGACCTTCAGGTTGAACCTATGGACAATGTTTTTCTTGTCTAGAAAAAAAGGCCATATTTGTCTTCATAAGTATTGTTGCTGTTTTCAATAATATAGTGCTTCTTGCTCTGTCAAATGTGTAAACACTTCAAATATGTGTCTAGTGACAACTTTCTGTTTTCTGTGTTTTGGCTGGATATATCTTGCTTTATGAAACAGATAAATTCCTGAAAAATTGTAAAAATTCATTTTCTATGAGTTACATTTATTCCTCTGATTTCATTACATTATATTTTGGGAGACTTATCTTCATTCCTAACTGATCCTCATTTAACCTGGCTCCTAACATTGTTGCTTTAAATTGCGATTTAGCAGCCTCTCTCCTCTTTGGGTATTAGAGAATGGGGACAGTTTAAGAGATGGTACAGACTTACATTTGAAGTGAGATGGCATATTCTTTGATGGACATGGTCCAGGTATGTGCCCAGAGCTCCTGGCTCTCCTGTTGTCCCCGTGACACTCACGTTCCCTTCTTCTGCTGCTCAGAGTTGGAGTCGAGGAGCCCTCCGAAGAGGACCGGAATGAACACCACTGGCTGTACTTCAGGTGACATGAGGCCACCCTCAGAAATCAATTAACCGGGCCTGGCTTTTCTCCTCTTTCTAACCTGAGATGTTTCTCTTTGTGCTGTTTGTCTCTTTCTGCCTTCCTATGTGCACCAATCCTCTACCCCTTCTAGCAAAGGAGTAAGAGGTCAGGGTCAAGTCTAATCATTTTCCAGTCCCTTTCTGGGCTGATGGACGTGTCAGTGTTCCTGAGGTTCTGCTTCCATTCCTCACATCTTGGACACTGTGTGTCAGCACCAAAGCTGGAGTTGGCAAGTGTGTCCCTTCTTACACAACTGAGCTTAGTGTTAAAAGCAGCCCATTTTCAGAGCCACAGATATTTTTTCCACAAAATCCTGCTTATGATCTAGTAAACAAAGCTTTTAAGTCATAAAGAGAACTACAATTTTACATTTCAGCCATGATGGGTATAGCTCACACCATTAATTAAGCACCCATGCTGTTTTAGTTTTTTTGTATGTGTTTGTATCTGTGTACCTTATCGTGGTGAATCAGAAGATAGAAAAATCAGATTTTTTTAAAAGCAGGAGGTATTAAGACTTTTCTAATGCAATTTGTTTCTCAGTGTCCATCCAAGTTTATGATTTGATTATGCCTAAGGGTGGCAATGTTGTGCAATCAGAGTAAAGACTTTAATGTTTCTTCTTTCCTTTCTGTATTTCTAATTGGCACGCTTTCTTCCTGATCTGATTCTCACTGCTGGGAGATAAATCAAATGCAAAATAGACTTGACTCTCTTCTTGGCATTGTGAAGGTACTCTCTGAGGATGGTGGTGAAAACAGCGCTACCTGTCATGAGGCATGGATCTTGAGATATCACCAGGCTCTGGATGTATACTGTAATGCCATGCATGTGATTAATTGAAGCATTTGAGTTGTCTGGGTTCACACTTTTTTCTTCTACTGTTGAAAATACACACACACACACATACACACACACAGGCTCATTACATTAGTTCATTTTTGGAGACCCAAGTTTAAGTACAAGTGAAGTTGCAGAGGACACCCTTTCCTTTGAAGTATCCCCCCTTCAGGAAGGAAGGTCCTTCAGGCAAAGTGTACATTATCACAGTTGGAATATGAGAAAATTCAGATTCTGAACTGATGTTCAAGGTTTTATATGCAGGTGTGTGTCTCATATTCCTTGAATTATTTAGGACCTCAGGCACTCAAATTTTAAAAAACTTGATGATTAAAGTAGAACAGTTCCAAAATTTTTGAGATTTCCTGGCACTTTATATGGTGGTTAATCAAAATGTACATATACCAAAAGGGAAATCATTCATTTTCTTTCTGTATTTATTCATTCCAGAATGGGCACATCAATTTGATCACTTTATTTTCTCATTTAGTGTGGTATTTCCACATTTATCTCATTCCTAATGAAAATAAGGATAATTTAGTTCATTCTGGAAGGAAAGACAACTGTTGTATGTGCTCTGATGAGCTCAACCCTAATGCATCAGGGGAATACTAAAATGTGACGTACTAAAACTGTGTAAAAACTTCCAGCTTTATACTAGATCAAAAGCAATATAACAGATCAGGAGAGAAATATATATTGTGGACAGTTGCCTGAAACTAGGAATTTGAGAAATTTAGGGGACCCTGAGTCTTCTGAGGCATTATACTTAAAATACTGTACCTGGTCTTTCTTGCTGCCCAGCATACCACCAAACACCCTGGCCCACTGCTTAACTTCCTGTCCCCGTGACCAGGTTGATTCTGGCCTCTGACTTTTCTGTGTGGGTTCAGTGTCATCCTCGGGGATTGGTCCAAGGGGCCCTCAACTCTGCCCGAAGAGTAACTATTGAGTCATCCTAAACAGCCTTGAGTGGGGAAAGAAATCACAGAAAAGCACTATTTGTGTCTCAAGGCACCTTGGTCTGTTTCCTTTTGGCATTTAAAAAGCAGTAGCAAGCTGGGAAGCAGTTCATCGTTTCCTTTGTCAGCAGTCTCCTAGTCAGCACTTACCAGAGTAGCAGGGACCTGCAAGACACCCTAAGTCCCCTTAAACCGCATTACTTTCTGGGAGCGCCCAGGAGGCTCTTTTAGACCCCATGCTGTCAAGTGATGGGCTGCATCTCAGACACAAAGTTGATAGCAAGTGGCTGCAGTAAGGGTCAGAAAAATCCATGGCAGAGGAAGGTAAAAGCATGGAAAAGGGGCAATGGGTAGGACTGTCCTCAGAAGTGCAGACTTCCAGGGGGTGTGCACAACCAGATAAGAAGACGGCTGCATTGTGCAGAATTTGATTACCAGTATGTTTCTGTTAACTAGCATTTTTCTCCTTGCCGTGCACTTTTAGGAGAAGGAGAATCTCAACAAAATATTCCAGAATTTGTCTGGAAAATAAAACCATGTAACTACTAGAATGTATATCTGCCTATTACCTATATTTACCTATTGTAGTAGTCCATGAATCTTTATATTTTGTGGTTTTTAAACCCTGAAATAATAGGGGCTCCTGAATCAACAATATGAGTACATTAGCTTAAGTCAGAGAGACAGGAAAATACACTGATGTATTTTTGAAACATTTTCACCAAGGATATAACTAAATATTCTTTTTAAATTGTGAGATTTTTAAAATCTGCATACAGTTGAGAGAAAAGAACAATGAACATCCAAGTTCTAACCTGGGCACACTGGTTGTGAACATTTTGTCATATATTTTTTGGTCATTTTTGCTGTCTCTCCCCCTCCTCCCCACCAGCCATTTCAAGTACTTTAAAGTACACTGCAGACATCATGACTTTCTATCCCTAAATACTTCAGTATATATCTCCTAGGAACCCAGTCTCCTACATGAATGCAATCCCTTTATCTCACCTGGGAAAAGTAACATGAATTTTACGCATGTGCACTTGTACACACACACACACACACACACACACACACACACACACACACACACACACACACACTGGATCCAACATCCAATCAAAGTTTACTTTGGTTGTCATATTCTCTTTAGTCTCTGTTAACGGAGAGCAATTCTGCCCCCATTTTTGTCTCTTATAACATTGAGGGTTTTTTTTCTTTAAGTATTCAGGATAATTGTCTCAGAATGTTCCACAACCTGGATTTTTCTAATTTGTTTCCTCGTGACTAGAGATAGATCATCATTTTTGCCAAAAATGCTGTAGAAGTGATGTTATACATCTCTTGCTGCATCATATCAGGTGGTGCATGTTGTCAGGCTTTCCCTTTATTAGTGGTGGTAAATTCAATCATTTTAGGCCCCAGGTCTCTCCTTGCACTGTGGAGGTACTGTTCTCCCTCTGTAACTAAAATGTAAGCCGTAGAGTGACCCTTTGTCATTATATGAATAGCCAGATTTCCAAAAACCTTTTACCCCCTGGTAAAATCATCCACCAGTGACCCTTGCTTGAAACAGTTGCTACACTAGGAGTGGGAAATGGTGATTTTCTGTCATTCCTTTCATGTTTATAAGATGAAATTTATCTGCAAAGCTTTCAGAGGGTTTTAAAACTTATTTTATATACTGATGAAGTGAGGAATCTCTCCATTGTTCTAAGCAACCAGTTCAAGCAAAGTTTTACTTAATATTTATGGGACTTGGGTTGTGTGCCCATAGGTTCCCACCAGAATCTTGGGTTGTTATCATTGCGAAGGCGAAAGGTAGCAGACAGCTGTCACTTTTTTAGTAGAGAAAAAGGTGATGTTAGAGAGACATGGGTAGAATTAGTACTTTTTAGAATCTGTCCAATTTGGTAGCTGTTAGCCACATGTGGCAATTTAAATTAATTAATTCAAACTAAATAAAATTTGAAATGCAGCTCCTCAGTCACACTAGCCCCATTTCAGGTGCTCAGGGGCCACATGTGGCTAGCGGCTACCACATTGAACAGGGCAGATCTAGAACACTGCCATCACTGCAGGAAGTTGTTTGACAGTGTGGATCTGGAATCACTCTCGTCACCCCAAACAAAATGGTGAGCATCATGAGTTTGGGATGAGGTTGGGGTGGCCCTGATTTCGTGAGTTTATCAAGTTAGTCCAACATTTTGCATTTCACTGTTTTGAATTCTGGCCACAGGGGCCCAGGGTAGATAGATGAGCCCCACTAATGATGTCAGGACTTGGATGAAAATAGTCAACACATAGTCTTTATAAGCAGTTTTGATTACACAGGATTCATTTAAATTCTTTATAAACAGTATTTTTTTTCCTCCTGGTAGAGATCAGTTAAAAAAAAAACAGGGAGAAGTAACTAAATTTCATTTGGCAGCTTTTACCATATATAACTTTATTTTCTTCATCATAAGAAAGGGCACACTTAAGCCTTTTCTCCTACCTGTAGGCTTCCTATTTTATATAGGCTGATAAAGTAAATTTGTTTTGTCTTTATTGATATGGAAGCCATTTACAAAGATTAATACACCTCTTCAAAATTGGTGGAAAAGAAAGGAGAGATCAGTAGTGGCAGACCGGAACTGTCACATTCTTGGCCATACTGCAGTCCATGCCCTTCAGATCACATAAAGTCGTTGCTCCTGTCCCCACAGTACCCCTCTCTGGTTTGGCTGAGGGCTGTCATGTCACCTGGCATTCTGGCAGGCTTTCTGAGAGACACTGGGGTGACTGTCATTCTGCCCTTCTGAGTCTGCACTGGGGAGCTCATCAAAGAAAATCCGTCTGCCATGAAGTGGCTTTGTGCTGCTGTAGAATCCACAGAGCAAGGCCTGATGTTGGATTCCAACCTGTTGATCTTACAAAGGCTGAAAAAATCACCATATAGAGGACTTTTCTCTATGTGATGTACATTAAGAGACTCTAAAACAGGTAGGGGGTCAAGATCAACAGCTAGGAATTCAATATGTGACTGCTCTTCTAACACTGGTATGTTTGGGAACACCGGGTGCACTGAGGCTCTGGTGTAACCTTTGGTCAGGCCTGGGACCCCTGAATTTGATGTATTTCATGTCCAAAGATTTCTGAGATTTGTTGCTTGGAGGGCCCTAGATAATGTCCAGTTATGAGGACAAGCCTCCAGCCCTCAGAAACCCCTGCCTGGAAGCAGCCTCTAGAAACATAGCAAAGTCTGTCTCATTCCCTACAAAGATCCCATCAAACCTCAGGCCTGTCAGGAGGAAATCTGGTATTAGGTACACAACAGGTTTTAACTAAGTGCTTAGAACAGTGTGTGGCATAGTAGGCACTCAGAAAATATTTGCTGAATGCATGAATTCATCTTATGGTTTTAAACTTTGCCTTTGGCAAAATGGTGGGGGGTAACTGTTCCCTTTCCTTCTATAAGCTCCTCTCTCTATGGACACCTTGGGTTAGTGCTTGACAAGCCTGAAATGAGACAGGGTAGAGGTTGGCTTTGAGAGTGTGGGTACATCTATTCCCCTTTTCCACTGGTTTTTTCTCAAGGAATATCCTGGGCATCACAGGTGGGGACAAGGGAGGGAGAGGAGGTGTTTGACTTGGCACGTTACTAAGCCAAGACAACTACCTAGGGCTTTCATGGAATTTGTTATAAGTGGGTATTGCCACCTTGCTTTTTCTTTTGGTGTTCAGTTGATCTCAGATATGTCAGTTCTCAGGTCATCTCTGCCTTGGGAGGATGTGGGGGCACGAGGATAAAAAGTTAATGATATGCATGCTGAAATATTTAGGGGAAGTGTACTGCTGTCTGCAATTTTATTTGAATTCATCTAAAAAGTAAGATGTATGATAGAGAGATGGAGAGATACTTAATAAAGAAGATACACCAAAATGTTAATGGTAGAATCTATGTGGTGGGTATACAGGGGTTCACTATAAATTCTTTCAACACTTCTCTGGATAGATGACAAAATTTCATAACAAACATTTAGGGAAATAAAATCAGGTCAGGGCAAAAGTGAGGAAGCAACAGAGAGGAAAAGGCCTGGTGCAGTGGGACCCACCTCTTGATAACTGGGACCATCTGGTGCAGGGAGCAAGATGGACAGTTGCCAGCTCATGCTGTTTGGTGCCTAGAGGCCTTGCTTAGGATATAAGCACACCTGATTTATTGTCTCTCCTACTCCCGGGGATCTGACGTTATATATGAGCTCTTTCTCATGTCGTTTGCATGACAGGCTTCCTCTTCTTTTAGCTAACTACTCCTTCAGCTTTGGGAAGATGATCAGCCTCTTGGCTACTTCCAGTCAGCATGGCTGCCTGGTCTAAGCTAATCCTCTGTGTTTCTCCTTGTCTTTCTCCCTGGTAATTTACAGAGTTGGTGTTGATCCAGATCAAGACCCACTACCCAACAATGACAGCTTTCAAGTCTTACAAGGGGTAAGTCACAAGAGATGCTTCTTTCCAGGGAAGACATTATTAAAAAATACTAAAATTTGTCAAGCATTTACTATACACCAAGCCCTTGACATGAATTGCCTCATTGTGATCATGACAACAGCCTTATGAGGTAGGTACAGTTATCGCCATTTTACAGATTAGAAGCTAAAATTTGAGAGCTTAAGTGGGCCATCTAAGGTTGGAGGATTAGAAAGTGGTGGAGCTAGGATTTGACCCTAGAGTCTAAGTTCTTGAACAACATATTAAGTGGGTGAGCCAGCCAGAAAGAGTGTTTAAACTAAGTCCCTGACTCCCTACTTTCCAAGAATGGCTATATTGGATACAGTGGTGATTGGGTCACTGGAAATGGTTCGGAGTCTCTAGGTGGTGCAGGGGAAGGAGAGGGATGTAATCCAACTCTCCAGCCCAGGGAATCTGAGGAAGAGAGGAGGGTTCCTGGGGGCTTACAGGGCCTGGGACACTACAACTCTGGGAGTTCCCCTCTGGCCCAGCTGTGCCAGAGCAGCAGCCCTCACCCCCATAGGAGCTGAAGGTCACAGCAAGGCTGACAGGGCTTAGGCAGGGTGGTGGCAGCAGTGACAGACAGCCTGCTACAGAGTGCTGGGGAGGGGAGCTGTAGAGACCGTGAGTGAAGAGCCCTCTGGCAGTGTCTACAGTGACAGGAGGAACTTATGGGTGAGGCACGGGCTGGCCTGTGCTTTTGCCATCTGCCCCAGGTACTGTTGCGGCATAAAAGCTTGCCCTAAACATAGGAAGGTGAACAACAGTTTTTCATACCCATGGATCCTCTGGGTCAGGAATTGAAAGGGCATATCAGGGACAGCCTGCCTTTGCTGCATGTAGAAAGCTGCAGGCTACCCAACAGCAGGGGGCTGGAGTCATCCAAAGGCTTACACACTCATGTGTCTGGCACCTGGGCTGGGGAGACTCCAAAACTAGGACAGCCAACTCAGGGCCCACACATGACTTCCCTCTGGGCCTCAGGGTGTTGGACTGCTTACATGATGGCTCAGGGTTCCTAAAGGCAGCATCCCTGCAAGCAAGGTGGAAGCTACCTTGCCTTTTCTGACCTCACACTGGAGTTCTCACAATGTCACTTCTGTGACTTTGTTTGGTTACAATGAGTTGCTCAGGCCAGCTCAGATTCAATGGCAGGGGATAGAGACCATCACCTCTGAATGGGTAGAGTGTCAGCGAAGTGGCAGACGCTTTTTAAAGTTGTCATATCACCCTTGTTATGGGGCTGGTGTCTCTAGGCTTTGCCCCTTCCCCAGACTGGCATTGCCTGGGCAGGCAAAGTGAGTTAGGATTGGAGCAGAAATGTGTTAGCAAAGTGTTGTTATTTGGCCTTGGGAGTCAAGAACTATTTTGTTAGCACTGACTACCCAATGCTGAGCCCAGTGCCTGGCACTCAACAGGGCTTTGAGGGGTAGATGGCAGAGCAAGAGACTCAACAGTGCAGTGGAAGTTTTGCTGGCCACATGCATGTGTTGTCTGTGAAACAGTGTCAGGTGCTTCTTTTTCCTCCAGTCAGCTTTATATTGCACTCATCATTGCACTTAATCCTAAATGCAGTCTACTTATTTCAAATTCTCTGGGCTCTTCTAAATGATTCCATCTACCAAATCAGATTTTACTAGTCTCACAAAATGTGGTGCTGGGCAGTGTCCAGGGTGGGCCAGTACAGCTTTTCTGATTTTTCTTGGAGGTCAGAGCCTGGTAAGGCGTTCTTGGTGTTGCTTTCCCCTAAGGTACACAAAGCCATGACCTCTGAAAGGTCTGGACATTTTGGGAAGAGTTTTCAGTGAGCTTCCTTGAAGATGATACGGTGCTCACTTAAATGGTGCTGCAGAAGACCATTGAGTTTGTGTCAGAACTGGTCATTGTGCCAGTTGGGAACATGTGGTTTCAATGAGAAGTTCTCTTAGAAAAGTTGCTCTTTGGCTCTAGCTTTGATAAAGGACTTTAGAAAACAAGGGTTCAGTAATTATACACCTGGAAGCTAACTTAGCATATAACAGTTGGGGAGATCTTGAACTCACCCTGAGAAAACCTGGGTGAAAAGCATAACAGACACCTTTGTTTCACTTAAAGGAAAATAATGGTTCTGGTAGGTTATGAGCACCCTATCCCAAAGCATCCTCCACAGGACTGCCACCAAGATTAATTTTGTAAGAAAAACTGGCTAATTCCAGCCCTTTTGCTGTTTTCTACTGCTCCTGCCTCTGCCTCAGGCCTGAAGCACCTGTAGAAGGAAGTGCATGGAACTGTTTGGTTGGTTTCACATAGTCTGTGGACACACAGGCTTGTAACTGGACTTTGCAAACTTGCCGTCACTTCTCCATGGAAATGTTTGAGGAAGCAGTGGGTCCTGAGTGCTAAGGACTCTGGCAGTGCATTTAGTCCATGTAGTGACAGCTAATATGCACCCTCTGCCCCAGGCGGGGTGAGCCTGAGAAACCAACCTGGATGGGCCTGGCGGGGCCAACCTAAGAACGCCCTTTGGGTCATTTGTGACCGGGCAGGTGGCAGCCTCACACAGTCATGCGGAGGGCCCTCAAAGTCAGTTCCACTGGCATTTTGAAAGTCTTTCACAACTGCTGTCAGACTGGGAAAAAAGGGCAAACTTCAAGTGTGGTTCTCCAGGACAGCTTCAGAATGACTCATGCCCTTGTGCATAAAGGGCCTTATTTCTCCAAATCCTCCTGGCCTGACCTTCTTGGTCCAGTGAGCCACTATCAGCAGGTCTGGGAGGACTCAGTGGTCATAAAAAACAGTAAAATGAAGAAATAAATGGGCTGCTTGTTTTGGGTGAAACTCTGGGTTCTTGCTGTTTCCCCTGAAATGGATCCAGGTCACACGCTCGGTGATGTCATGAAACTGAAGTCCTAGGTGGGGAAAGTCCAGATGTTTGTTCCCCATTAGAAAAAGAAAAGGCAGTTCTCTTTACCTCAACTTCTAAATGATCTTCCTAAAAACAAACAAATAAGTGCTATTTGAGAGGAAAGTATTTCTTATAATGAGCACAATTCTCCTCACTGTTTCTAGAAGTCTAAGTGGCTACAGAGCCACAGAATATTAGTTCACGTGGGAGAAGGGAAGGAGCTGTTGGCCAGAACTTTTGGCGTTAAGTGAGGGAAGCATAAGAATATTGTGGGCAGACTTCAGCTTCATGTCCCTGGCGGGTTTGACTCATAAGAACAAAACAAAACAAAAAAACTCAGTTGCTTTGTTTCTCCAGAAGTCTTGGTGACTTTACAACCAAAACAAAAACAAGCCCAGCTGGAGGCAAGCCGCCCAAGCCTGGGGTTGGCCTCCCACCCCATTCAAGGGAGGACTTTTGATGCCAGACACAGCTGAGATTTTTGTTGGCCGGACATGCAGACACATCATTCCTTTCCTTCCCCGAGTCTGCAGAGGAGCACTCATTGATGAGAGCGCTCTGGAGGAGTAGGAGCACGAGTCTGAGGTTATCCTGGCCGTCTCCTCTCCGCAGGACAAGGTCACAAGCAGGATATTAGTGGAATGTGGAGGAAAGGAAACCACTGTGCTTGTGGTGCCTGCTTGTGTGTGTGTGTGTGCATGTGCATGCACATGTATGTCAAGACTGCAGAAAATTGGGTGTTTACAGTTGCATTAACATATAACTTTCTGTACAAGTTGGATTTGTTTATTTCTCACTCCTCCTCCAGTTTTCCTCCAGGCTGATACCCAGTAAAGGTGAAAGGTTTAAGTAATCTTTACTTTCAAACAGTTGAAGTGCCTGTCCTGGAATTACTGCATTCTGACCCTCTCCCCACCATGCTTTTCTTTTTGTTCTTCTGATGACCTCCCTTGGCTCCTGATTTCTCTTTTTGCTATTCTTTTTTTCCCCTTAACAGTTCAAAATTAACATTAATTATCCATTCATTTGGCAAGTATTAATTGAGTACCTACTATATTTCAGACATTCTTTCAGGCTCTGGGAATACATCTGCAAATAAGACAGATGGAGCTCCATCCTTAAGGGCTGGGTGACAATGTGATGAAGAGTGAGGTGGAGAGTGACAGAGGCAAGATTGTGGAGGGCCTTGTATGCCTTTCCACGAGGAAAGGGGCTCTCCTTGCTGTTCTCTGCATCCTGTGGACCAGCAGCCTGGGCATCACCAGAGAGCTTGGTAGAAATGCAGACTCTCAGGCCTCACCTGGACCCACTGAATCAGAATTTCCTTTTTTAACAGGGTTCCTGGGAGGGTTGTGTGCACCTTATAATTTGAAAAGCCCTGGAGTAGGCAATGTAGAGCCCTTGATTCCCTGTTTTTAAACCCTGTTATTACCCCCTTCTGAGAATTTTAGCCCTGTCATCCCAGGGACATGAAAAAGGCCCAAATTGGGTGGCATCACTTATTTACTCTTTTCTCCACATTAGTTTTCTATGGTTGCTGTAACAAATTACAGCAAACTTAATGGTTTAGAACAACACAGTCTTAGAGTTCTGTAGGTTGAAAGTCTGGTGGGCTCTTCTGGTTTCTGTTTCAGTTCTCTCAAGGCTAAAATCAAAGTGCCTGTGAGACTGGGCTCTAGGGAAAAAGCCTTCCATGCTCATTCAGGTTGTTGGTAGAATTCAGTGCCATGTGGTTGTAGGACTGAGGCCCCATTTCCTTGCTGGCTATTGTCCTAGGTTCAAGCTCAGCAACTAGGAGCACCCACATTTCCTGGCCCTTGGCCCTCTCCCATCTCCAAAGCCAGCAGCGGTGGGGCTAGTCCCTGTCCCACTTTACATCTGTCCTGCCTCTTCCACTGCATCTCTCTGACTCTTGTCCTGGTCCACTTTTAAGAGCCCATGTGATTACATTGGGCCCACCTGGAAAACCTGAAGTCTATCTGCAAAGCCCCTTTTGCCATATAACCATAATATACTCATAGGCTCCAGGGATTCAGATGTAGACTTTTTTTTGGGAAGTAAGTGGGAGCAGTGTAGTCTGTTCTATCTCTGAAAAAAAAAAACATAAGCTTTTCTCATTATTGTAATGGCCTTAACTTTAAAAAATATATCTTTCAATAATAAGAATAGGATGAAATATAACTCCCCCCAGAAATCATTATTCATTAGTTCTAGAAAAATTAATTCAAATAGCCACTCCTCAGTTCTTTAATTTGCTTTTTCTTCATCACCTGTGTCACCATATATGTATCTGTCTGTCACCCACTCTGGAAATGTACTTCCTGAGAGACAGGTGCTGGGCCTCATTCCTGTTTGTGTTTCCAGCACCCAGTATGGTGTGTGGCACATAGTAGGTGCTTAATGAATGCAGAAGAAAGAGACATTCATTGTTATATGCTCAAAAAATGGTGATAAGCATTTATTCATAATTATTTTCTTGAAGGGGTATCTCTATTAATAATGTAGTTAATACATAATACAAATAATGTTTGCTATCTTGATCTGGGAGATGGTTACATGAGTATATACAGATGTCAAAATTCACCAAACTGTACACTAATATTTGTGCATCTTACTGTATGTACCTGTCTTGCCAATGGGTTTTAGCCCCATGCAAGTTCACTATGGATTCAGTGTGACCAAAGAAATGACAGTAAAATGTTCTTGGGGTGAAAGTGTTATACCCAACTTTATTTCCATGGTGGCAGGTCAATCACTAAAATCCCATCCACTCAGAGTGCATCTGCAGGCAGCAAGCTGGTCTCTGTCTGCCTCTGGGCCTCTCGGCCCGCACAGCTGTCCTCTGGGCCTCTCGGCCCACATAGCCATCCTCTGGGCCTCTTTACCCACACAGCCATCCTCTGGGCCTCTGTTCTTGGTGCTGCCACCACTCCAGCCTCTGCTCTGCTCTCCTTCAGCCTTGCAGCTGTGCCACCATGTTGCCTAGAGCACTGGGCAGGGCTCTTTATGTAGAGTCAATAGCGACATATTGCCTGCACGTGTGTAGTGAGCTAGCCAACCAAGGCCAGGTGAGAATCCTGGCCACAGGAACCTTCATTTTACCCACATTCCACCCCTCCAAGATTCTTGCCTCTCAGTCTATGTGCCCTCAATACTCTGCAATGGTCCCTGTCCAAGGAAGCTGGCACTTTGTAACCAAATTCCATAATCTACAACGATATACAAATAACAAAAATTACAACAAATTATAATAACCCTCAAGCATGAGGAGATCCACTGCTACTCAAACAAGTTAACCAAAAGGACCATGGGTGGGCTTTACAATACCCACCTTCTCCAGCTTCTCCAGCAAAAGTCTTGCAGACACACAGGCCAATCTTGTTGCTTTATCTCTGCCTTCTGCTTCGTCCTCAGCAGCTGGAACCGCTGCTTCAGTCTCAATTGCCACAGTTCCAGTCTAATTTCTTTCTGTCTGCTCCTGCCTTTTCAAACCAACCCACATCTGGGTCCTCATGACCTCCACGGGACCCTTTAAATTCTTCCTTCGAGAAGCAGAGTGTATTTCCTTTTGTGCTTGAGCCTGAGGATAGAAGCAGAGCATGGAGTGCTCAACAACCTGAGGAGGGGGCTGCACCTCTCCTGAAAGAACCCGCAGTTACCAAATCTTTCTGGCTTTCCATCAGCTTTCAACCAGGTGAGGTCTCAACCGAGGAGGGGCCAATGCCTCCAGCACTGGCAGGGCCTCCATCCCCCACCTGTTCATCAAACCTCCACTCCTCCATTTTTGGGGCTGACAGCTCCACTACATCCTTCTCTTGCCTCACGGCACCTGGCAGCCTGCACTCCCATACTGCTGCTTCTTGGGCTGCTGCTCCTTCTCGTGCTGCTTCCACTCGGGCCACAGCACTTCGTAGTGATGCCATTTCGGTCATCTTTCTCTTGGGGTGGACCCCAGACCTCCACTCCTTCACAGTAGCACGTCTGGAGGGCACACTTGAATGTCTCCCCATCCATAGGTGCAGCCTGCTGAAACACTCCTTCTGTAAGGGCAGGCTGTTCTTTTTCCTTGTTCACCAATGAATCCTGCCAACTATGCCAATTGTCTTGCCAATGGGTTTCAGCCCCGGGCAAGTTCACTATGGATTCAGTGTGACCAAAGAAATGACAGTAGAACGTTCTTGGGATAAAAGGGTTATACCCAACTTTATTTCCACGGTGGCAGGTCAGTCACTAAAATTGCATCCACTCATAGCAAATCTTCATGCAGCCAGCCGGTCTCTGCCTCTGGGCCTCTCGGCCTGCACAGCCATCGTCTGGGCCTCTCAGCCTGCACAGCTGTCCTGTTGGCCTCTATACCCGCACAGCCATCTTCTAGGCCTCTGTCCTCGGTGCTGCCACCACTCCAGCCTCTGCTCTGCTCTCCTGTAGCCTTGCAGCCGTGCCACTGTGTCGCCCAGAGCACTGGGCAGAGCTCTTTATATAGTCAGTAATGACATATTGCCCACATGTGTGTAGTGAGATAGCCACCCAGGGCCAGGTGAGAATCCTGGCCATAGGAACTTTCATTTTATCCACAGTATCACAATATTTAAGAAAATGTAGTAAAAAATTTAAAACTCCCTGGTATAACTCATACTAACAGAGAGCAGAATGGTGGTTATGGGGGCTGAGGGGTAAAGGAATTAGGAAGATATTTTAAGGATACAAACTTGCAACTAGTAGATCAATAAGCCCTGGCGATGTAATGCACAGCCTGGTGATTATAGTCAACAGTAATGTATTATAAACTACAAAGTTGCCAAAAGACTAGGTGTTAGCTAATGCTAAGGTGGTAATCATATTGCAATATATAAATGTGTCAAACCAACACATCCTACACCTTGAATGTTACATGTCAATTATATCTCAATTTAAACTTGCCCAGAGTCACACAGCAAGGCAATGGCCCAGTCAGGAGAAGAGCTAGGATTTCCACCCACAGTCTGTTGAGAAAGCCTGTGATATTTACACCTACAGCTTTTAGAGTGCTCTGTTGCCTTTGAAACATTTCTTAGAAAAGCTGATCTTGTACACAGCCTTGAAAGATGAATAGGCATCAACCAGGTAGGTGTGTGGGTGGGAAAAGGTTCTAGAAGCAGCCTGAAGGGGCTAGTGAACCCTCCTGTAGGAGGAACCCTGTGAGAGATCAAGACCCTGCTTTTTCTGTGGGTGGCACTTGAATGGCAATCCAATGGTCTGCATAAACAGCCCAGGAAGGGGACCTGTGTGAGGAAAACAAAAGTTCCTCTGGCCAGGATCCTCACCTGACCTTAAACTACTGCTGGGCTAATGCTTCCACACCCATAGGCAATGAACTATTACTGACTGAGTCACTATATAAAGAGCTTTGCTCAGTGCTCTGGGTGGAAGCAGAGATGGAGGTGGATTACAGACCTGCAGTCTTGATTCTGGTGCTTGACCTATCGCCTGAAGAGTAAAGCTGGGTATAAATCTTTTACCCCATGTCTTGTCAATGGGTTTCAGCCCTGGGAAAGCTATGGATTCAATGTGACCAAAGAAATTGACAGCAAAACTGTTCTTGGAGTGAAAGGGTTATACCCAACTTTATTTCCATGGTGGCAGGTCACTAAAATCCCGTTCAGTCAGAGTCTGTATGCAGCAAGCCCGTCTCCACCTCTGGGCTCCTCTGTCTGCACAGTTGTCCCACACAGCCATCCTCTGGGCCTCTCTGCACAGTCGTCCTGCACAGCCATCCTCTGGGCCTCTGTCCTTGGCGCTGCCACCACTCCAGCCTCTGCTCTGCTCTCCTGCAGCCTCGCAGCCATACCACCGTGTCACACGCAGAGCACTGGGTGGAGCTCTTTATATAGAGTCAACAGCCATGTATTGCCCACAGGTGTCCAGTGAGCTAATCAACCAGGGCCAGGTGAGAATCCTGGCCACAGGAACTCTCATTTTATCCACACCCCAAGAACGTCCTGTTGTCATTTCTTGGTCTCTCCAAATCCACAGTGAGCTTCCCCAGAGCTGAAACCCTCAGGTAAGACAACCTGCCTATTGTAGGATCAGCCTGCACCCACACTGACCCCTGTTTAGCCCTGTACTGCTTGGAGCCCACGGGAAGGGCTCCACTGGCTTGTCTGTGATAGCAGCCCCAATCATGGTGTGAAGCAGTTGTTGGTTGTCTTCCCAGTAAGCTTAAGAAATTAATCCTGTTCTGCAGACCCTCCCTGATTGCCCCAAAGCTACTACAGGTGGATTTAGTTAAATTCTATCCTTATCTAATCATGCTTCTGGCACCCTCTCTTGGAATAAGAAGTTAACACTTCTGTTACAAAGTTGCACTTTTTGTTTACCCTGAATTTATCCCGTGTAACTGCTCAGGATTGTCTCTAGTTTCTTACATTTCTACAATCACCTTATCTTATTTGTGGACTGCAGGCATATTTCATTGTAGCCTGAGAAGACCTCTTGTTAGTTTGCCTTCAAAAAGAAGCCTTTCCCTTGCTTTACTCGCTTCAGTTGATCCTCTCGGGGCATTTAGAAGTCTCCTGTAGCTTCTTTGAGGTGAGATGGCTTAAGTGATGACAATGCATTGTGGTTTTGCAGAGGTTAGGGTGACAAAGTAGGGGTTTGTCATCTTTATTGTTTTTAGGGGAGGAGCAGATGAAACTGACTTAGGGGGACTTGTGCCGGATGGCTTATAGTTTCCTTCCTGATGACATTTATCATCTTGTTTTTTCTTAAGTAAGATTCTACAGGCACTTAGAACAGATTGCTTAGAGCCTGTGACTTTATAAAGAACCATTTGATATTTCCATAAAGATATTTGCTTCTCAGGATGGTCATCTACCCCTTCACTCAGTTGTGTGGCATCTTGCAATCTCCTTAGAGTTGCCACTGGGCTAGCAATTAATTACCTGAAGGAATGATGAGTATCTGCAAATGGAGACATTTCTGTGCCCTATTTCTTCAACTTGATTTCTAAAAATGTGAAAGTTGGTCTCTGGAATCTCTCATGTTTTATTTCCTCATCCACAGAAGGGCCCATTTAACTAAGCTATTTCCATATCTGTCACTACACATTCCTCAAATACCATGGAGACTCTGTTTTTAAAAGTAATCTTTACTGCTGGAAATGTTAGGAATTTAAAGTGCTTGCTAATTTCCCTTCCACTACTTGGTTAGATGCTGATCTTCTCAATGATCTCTGACTAATACTGGCATCTGTTGCAGGTGGAACTTAGACCTACTGCAATTTAGAACTACTTGTAATCGTGGCTCAGCTTTTTCTTTGGTTATTGTCATTGTACATCACTTGTAGAGTTGCCTCTCCCTATAATGTTCAAGAGGATGATGATAAAAATGGCAGTGCTTTACAAGCATCTGTGCTTTCAGAGCTTGTCATCCAGCAACATAGAATCCCAGCAGCACCCTCAAATTGCTGCTGTCAATTCACTTCTCCATATTAGTTGTGCTGCTTACAATCCTTGCACAGATTTCCTCAGCCTTGAAAGAGTGCTTGAATTCACAGGTTATCTTGTAAATTAAACGATGGGGATGTTTGAGTTGGAAAGGCATGCGAGGAGGAGTAAAGGAACTTGCCACTTGAGGGTAGAAAAAAATAACAGAAATGCTATTCTGGTGCCATTTCCCCTGCCCATCACCCCCATCTTCCCACAGCTGGTAGGGCCCAGAAACTCAACCAAATGTGATTTCTCCAGGGGCTTTGGGGGCCTGGAAAGTTGGTTTTTCAGATGCTTTCTTTAATAGTCTCTATAAATGAATATTGGCCTGTTAGGATCTAGATGACTTTAGGGTAATTAATCTGCTGAAAGTTTGAGGAAAATTGCATTAAGATTGCCAAAGGAAAATTAGTGCTATTGAGTTGATCTCCCCACAGATATAACCAAGCCTTTTTACTTTGGGGATTGTCTGCCTTTTGGATTTATTCAATTTGTTTTAGAATATCACCTCCAGATTTATCTTTGAGACTTTGGTGCTGCACAATGTTTGATTCTGAGCTCAAAATCTCTAAAGGTTAAAAAAAGAAGCCTTTTCCCCCTTACTTTAATTCCTTTTCTGCAGCTAAGCATCTGTTCTCTTGTTTGTTCCTAGGACGGTCCAGATTCTGCTAGAGGAAACCGGACGAAGCAGGAGAGCGCATGGCTATTCAGGCTGTGGTACAGCTTTGACCACAAGTATCCTTTTAAGTGGCTTCCCTACATTTGTGAAACATTAATGATGAAATCCTTTTGTTGAGTTGTCAGTGAATGACTTCTAATGAGTAAGGAAAGATGTGTGCTTGCTACAGGGTAGTCAGTCTTCTCTTGGGACACATGCAGTGATCATTCAACCACAGGTAATCCTGGTGAGCACCTCCTTGGCCAGCAGAAATGTTTGCCCATCATTAGGGTGGCTAATCCACAGTCTGCTAGACTCATGTGGTTCTTCAGAGTTTCGTGTCCCAGGAAAATATGCCTGTGTAGGTAAATTAGTTAATGGTACACAATGAACCATGCTGTGGTCAGGAAGGGAAGTGGAGCATGTGAGGAGGATAATTCCTATTGGTTGAACCAAGTCTGCCCAAGTCTGATCCAGGCCTTAACTGGACCAGGTGAAGGGCAGACTGTGTTCTAGTAGGTTCACTTGGTCCAAGGTGAAAACTAAAAGCCCAGAATTAAACATTCATGGTGTCTTATATTGACATAGTGATCAAATGGGCAGGTAGCTTATTTATATATAGTCTTTGGAAAATGTTTAAAAAATGTATTTGAAGTATAAGATACATATAGAAAAGTATACAAATCTAAGTACTCAGTGAAATATAATAAAATAAACACACTCATTTAACACCAAACAGTTCAAGAAACACAAACACAAAATTACCAGTTGCCCTCATGACATAACCTACTTACTACTCCTCCTCCCCTGAATGTAACCACCCCTGACTTCTAATGGTACTTAGTGTTTTGCCTGTTTCTGAATTTCGTATAAATGGAATTATAGAACATACATCTGTTAGTGTCTGCTTTATTTGGCTTGACATCATTTGCTTGTTTCATCCATATTGTCATGTGTAGCTCTAGTTCAGCTTTTTCATTGCTGTACAGCATTTCACTGTATGAATATACTGTAATTTATCATTCCATTGTCGAACATATAGGTTGTTTCTAATTTGGAGCTACATGAAAAATACTGCTATGAACATTCTTGTACCTATCTTTTGGTGCACGTTTTCATGCATTTTTGTTGGGAATATCTAGGAGTGAAATTGTTGGTTCATAGGACATGCATAGGTTCAACTTTAGAAGATAGTGCCAAACAGTTTTGCAAAATGGTGGTACCATTTTATATATTCACCTCTAGTGTATGAGAGTTCCAGTTGCTCCACGTCATCACTGACCATTGGTGTTGTCAATCTTGTTAATTTAGCCATTCTAATAGGTGTGTACTGGTATTTCACTGTGATTTTAATTTGCATTTATCTGATGACTGGTAAGGTTGAGCATTTTTCCATATATTTACTGCCCATTTGGCATGTTCCTTTCTGAAGCACCCATTCAAGTCTCTTGCCTAGTTTTCTTTTGGGTTGTCTTCCTTTTTCTTACCAATTTGTAAGGGTTCCTTATGTAGTCTGGATGTGAATTATGTATTCTTGCCTGTCCTTGACTCTTTACGTTTAAATAGAATCTTTTGATGAGCAAGAGATCTTAATCTAATTTATTGATCTTTTCGGTTCTGGTTTGTATTTTTTGGGTCCTGTTTTAGAAATCTTTGTGTACCCCAATGTCATGAAGCCAATTTCCTATGTTGTTTTCTGGAAGCTTTATTGTTTCTCTTACGTGCATCTGTGTTTTTACTGAGTGACTGACATGGGCAGTGGAAAAGTATAGAGATAATTTGAGATGCTCTAGATGAGGTTATCACCCTTCAGAGATGACTTAACATCTGGTCAGTGGCTAGTCTAGGGGTATTAGCAATTCCAGGTCACTTTAATCCAATCAGGAATAAAGGTAATTTGAAGCAGGGCTTCAATTCTTGTGAGGGTTAGTCTGTTTTCTGTTTACCCTTTGTTCTAGGGTTCCAACCTAGTCTAGGGTGTTTATGTAGCCTACCTCAGAAGGCCCTGGACTCCAGTTTTTGTTAGATTTACTCCAACTTTGTGAGTCTTTCAGGTTCTCTGCTCAGCTTCTCAGATGCCTTTAGGAAACATGTGGCTCTCCAAGTGCTGGGTTCACCTCTTGAGTTTCCTCCTCCAGATTCTGGCCCTCTTCACTGTAATGGTAGCTTTTTGATGCCATTAATCAAATACTTGATTTTATCTTCTTTTATTTTGCCCAGATTTTCTATCTGTTCTCAGTGGAAAGAGTCGGTCAAATTACCTTGTTTGCTATTCACTGAAATCAGAATGTATGTTACTCACTGGGCTTGGAAAAGCTGAGAGAAAATTGGACCGAGTTCACAGGAGAGTGATAAAATGCTAAACTGATAAGAAATTGATTGTTATTGGCATTCAGTACTCCACTTTCAACAATGGATAGATCATCCAGACAGAAAATCAGTAAGGAAACATTGGGCTTGAACAACATTTTAGATTAATGGACCTAACAGACATATATAGAGCATTCCATTTAACAGCTGCAGATACACATTCTTCTCAAGTGCACATGGAACATTCTCCAGGATAGATCATATGTTAGGTCACAAAATAAGTCCTCGTAAATTTAAGAAGATTGAAATTATAATGAAGTATCTTTTCTGACCACAATGGTTTGCAACTAGAAATCAATAACAGGAGGAAAACTAGAAAATTCACAAATATGTGAACATTAAACAATATCCTAAACAAGCAATGGGTCAACGAAGGAATCAGAAGGGAAATCAAAAAATATCTTGAGACAAATGAAGATGGAAACACAACATACCAAAATTTGTGGGATGTAGGAAAAGCAGTTGTAAGAGGGAAGTTTATAGTGATAAATGCCTAAATTAAGAAAAAAGAATGATCTCAAGTAAACAATGTAAGTTTATACCTCAAGGAACTAGACAAAGAGGAGCAAACTAAGCCCAAAGTTAGCAGAAGGAAGGAAATAACAAAAGTCAAAGCAGACATAGGTAAATAGAGACTAGAAAAACATTAGGGAAGATCAATGAAATGAGTTAGTTTTTTGAAAAGATAAAATTGACAAACCTTTGGTTAGACTAAGAAGAAAAGAGAGAAAACTCAAAATCAGAAATGAAAGAGAAGATATTACAACTGATACCACAGAAATACAAGGGGTCATAAGAGACTGCTATGAACAATTACGCATCAAAAATTGGATAACCTAGCAGAAATGGATACATTCCTAGAAACATATAACTTACCAAGATTGAAATGTGAATAGGAAGTCTGAACAGACCAATAACAAGTAAGGAGATTGAATCAGTAATCAAAAACCTCCAAACATAGAAAATTCCAGGCCCAGATGACTTCACCAGTGAATTCTACCAACATTTAAAAAAGAATTAATCCCTTCTCAAACTCTTCCAAAATATTGAAGAGGATGGAATAGTCCCAAACTCATTTTATGAGGCCAGTATTTCCCTGATATCAAAGCCAAATAAGGACACTACAAGAAAAGAAATATACACTACAAAATAAGTCAATCAATATCCATGAGGAACAGAGATTTTAAAAATCCTTAACAATTAACTAACTGAATCCCATAACACATTAAAAGGATCATATACCATGATGAAGTGGGATTTATCCCTGGGGTGCAAGGATGGTGCAACATATGCAAATCAAGAAATGTGATACACCACATTAACAAAATGAAAAGTAAAACTCATATGATCATCCTTATAGATACAGAAAAAGTGTTTGAGAAAAGTCCAACATGCTTTCATGATAAAAACTCTCAACAAATTAGGTATAGATGGAATGAAGGTTACATATGACAAGCTCACAGCTAACATCATATTCAATGGTGAAAAGCTGAAAGAAGGCAAGGATAAACACTCTTACCACATCTATTAAACATAATACTGGAAGTCCTAGCCAGGGCAGTTAGGCAAGAAAAGAAGAAAGGTATCCAAATCAGAAATGAGAAAGTAAAATCCGTATATTAATAATGAGATACCAAAAAGAGTAAGAAAACAATCCCATTACAATAGATTAAACACAGTATGATATTTAGGAATAAATTTTTTTTATGTAATTGAAAAAATTTTAAATTAATATAGTCACTACAACAACATTAAGAATGGTTTTGAGCATCTAGACAATTTAGGCAAAAACAGAAAAAGGACAAGTTATTCGTAGTCTTGAAGCAAGGGGCAATGATCTGAGTTTCCTTTTTTAAATTTTTTATTGAAATATTATTGATATACACTCTTATGAAGGTTTCAAATGAAAAACAATGTGGTTACTACATTCACCCTTAATATCAAGTCACCCTCCATACCCCATTGCAGTCACTGTCCATCAGTGTAGTAAGATTCCACAGAGTCACTACTTGTCTTCTCTGTGCTACATTCCCCATGATCCCCCCACACCATGTGTACCAATCTTAATACCCCTCAAGCCCTTTCTCCCTCCCTCCCCACGTGCCCTCCCCCACACCTTCCCTTTGGTAATCCCTAGTCCCTTCTTGGAGTCTGTATGTGTGCTGCTGTTTTGTTCCTTCAGTTTTGCTTCCTTGTTATGCTCCACAAATTAGGGAAATCATTTGGTACTTGTCTTTCTCCACCTGGCTTACTTCACTGAGCATAATATCCTCCAGCTCCATCCATGTTGCAAATGGTAGGATTTGTTTCTTTCTTATGATTGAATAGTATTCCATTGTGTGTATGTACCACATCTTCTTTATCCATTCATCTACTGATGGACACTTAGGTTGCTTCCATATCTTGGCTATTGTAAATAGATCTGCAGTAGACATAGGGGTGCATATGTCTTTTTAATTCTGAGAACTTGTATTCTTTGGGTAAATTCCTAGGAGTGGAAATCCTGGGTCAAATGATATTTCTACTTTTAGTTTTTTGAGGAACCTCCATATTGCTTTCCACAATGGTTGAACTAGCTTACATTCCCACCAGCAGTGTAGGAGGGTTCCCATTTCACTGCATTCTCACCAGCATTTGTTGTTCTTAGTCTTTTGGATGCTGGCCATCCTTACTGGTGTGAGGTGATATCTCACTGTGGTTTTTATTTGCATTTCCCTGATAATTAGTGATGTGGAGCATCTTTTCATGTGCCTGCGAGCCATCTGAATTTCTTCTTTGGAGAATTGTCTGTTCATATCCTCCACCCACTTTTTAATTGGATTATTTGCTTTTTGGTTGAGGCGTGGAAGTTCTTTATATATTTTGGATGTTAACCCCTTGTTGGATATGTCATTTACAAATATATTCTCCCATACTGTAGGATGCCTTTTTGTTCTGTTGATGGTGTCCTTTGCCATACAGAAACTTTTTAGTTTGATGTAGTCCCATGAGTTCATTTTTTCTTTTGTTTCCCTTGCCCAAGGAGATGCATTCAGGAAAAAGGTGCTCATGTTTATATTCAAAAGAGTTTTGCCTATGTTTTCTTCTAGGAGTTTTATGGTTTCATGACTTACATTCAGGTCTTTGATCTATTTCGAGTTTATTTTTGTGTATGGGGATAGACAAAAATCCAGTGTCATTGTCTTACATGTAGCTGTCCAGTTTTGCCAATGCCAGTTGTTGAAGAGGCTGTCATTTACCCATTGTATGTCCATGGCTCCTTTATCATATATTAATTGACCATATATGCTTGGAATTATATCTGGGCTCTCTAGTCTGTTCCATTGGTCTATGGGTCTGTTCTTGTGCCAGTACCAAATTGTCTTGATTACTGTGGCTTTATAGTAGAGCTTGAAGTCAGGGAGTGTAATCCCTCTAGCTTTATTCTTCCTTCTCAGGATTGCTTTGGCTATTTGGGTTCTTTTGGGGTTACATATGAATTTTAGAACTATTTGTTCTAGTTCATTGAAGAATGCCATTGGTATTTTGATAGAGATTGCATTGAACCTGTAGATTGCTTTAGGCAGGATGGCCATTTTGATAATACTAATTCTTCCTATCCATGAGCATGGGATGTGTTTCCATTTATTGGTATCTTCTTTAATTTCTCTCATGAGTGTCTTGTAGTTTTCAGAGTATAAGTCTTTCACTTCCTTGGTTAGGTTTATTCCTAGGTATTTTATTCTTTTTGATGCAATTGTGAATGGAATTGTTTTCCTGATTTCTCTTTCTGCTTGTTCATCATTAGTGTATAGGAATGCAACAGACTTCTGTGTATTTTGTATCCTGCAACTTTGCTGAATTCAAATATTAGCTCTAGTAGCTTTGGAGTGGATTCTTTAGGGTTTTTTATGTACAGTATCATGTCATCTGCAAACAGGGACAGTTTGAGTTCTTCTTTACCAATCTGGATGCCTTTTCTTTCTTTGTGTTGTCTGATTGCTGTGGCGAGGACCTCCAGAACTATGTTGAATAAAAGTGGAGAGAGTGGGCATCCTTGTCTTGTTCCCAATCTTAAAGGAAAGGTTTTCAGCTTCTTGCTGTTAAGTATGATGTTGGCTGTGGGCTTGTCATATATGGTGTTTATTATGTTGAGGTACTTGGCCTCTATACCCATTTTGTTGAGAGTTTTCATTATGAATGGATGTTGAATTTTGTCGAATGCTTTTTCGGCATCTATGTTGATGATTATGTGATTTTTGTCCTTCTTTTTGTTGATGTGGTGGATGATGCTAATGGATTTTCTTATATTCTATCATCCTTGCATCCCTGGAATAAATCCTACATGATCATGATGGATGATTTTTTTTTACATATTTTTGAATTCGGTTTGCTAATATTTTGTTGAGTACTTTTGCATTTATGTCCATTAGCTATATTGGTCTGTAATTTTCTTTTTTTGTAGTGTCTTTGCTTGGTTTTGGTATTAGAGTGATGCTGGCCTCATCGAATGAGTTTGGATGTATTCCCTCCTTTTCTACTTTTAGGAGAACTTTAAGGAGGATAGGTATTAGGTCTTCATTAAATGTTTGATAAAATTCAGTGGTAAAGCCATCTGGTCCAGGCATTTTGTTGTTAGGTAGTTTTTGATTACCAATTCAATTTCGTTGCTGGTAATTGGTCTGTTCAGATTTTCAGTATCTTTCTGGGTCAGCCTTGGAAGATTGTGTTTTTCTAGAAAGTTGTCCATTTCTTCTAGGTTATCCAGTTTGTTAGCATATAGTTTTTCACAGTATTCTCTAATAATTCTTTGTATTTCTGTGGTGTCTATAGTCATTTTTCCATTTTCATTTGTGATTCTGTTTATGTGTGTAGACTGTTTTTTTCTTGATAAGTTTGGCTAGGGGTTTATCTATTTTGTTTATTTTCTTGAAGAACCAGCTCCTGCTTTCATTGATACTTTCTATTGTTTTATTCTTCTCAGTTTTATTTGTTTCTGCTCTAATCTTTATTATGTTGCTCCTTCTACTGATTTTGGGCCTCATTTGTTCTTGTTTCGTTAATTGTAAGTTTAGACTGTTCTTATGGCATTGTTCTTCTTTCCTGAGGTAGGCCTGTATTGCAATATACTTCCCTCTTAGCATGGCCTTTCCTGCATCCCAGATTTCGTGGTGTTGAATTATTGTTGTCGTCTGTCTCCATAGACTGCTTGATATCTGTTTTTATTTTTTCATTGATCCATTGATTATTTAGGAGGTTGTTGTTAAGCCTCCATATATTTGTGGCATTTTTCATTTTCTTTGTGTAATTTATTTCTAGTTTCATATCTTTGTGGTCTGAGAAGCTGGTTGGTACAATTTCGATCTTTTTGAACTTACTGAGACTCTTTTTGTGGCCTTGTATAGGATCTATTCTTGAAAATGTTCCATGTGCACTTGAGAAGATTGTGTATCTTGTTGCTTTTGGATGGAGTGTTCTTTAGATGTCCATTAGGTCCATCTGTTCTAATGTGTTGTTCAATGCCTCTGTCTCCTTACTTACATTCTGTCTGGTTGATCTGTCCTTTGGAGTGAGTGGTGTGTTAAAGTCTCCTAAAATGAATGCATTGCATTCTATTTCCCCCCTTCAATTCTGTTAATATTTGTTTCACATATGTATGTGCTCCTGTGTTGGGTGCATAGATATTTATAATAGTTATATCCTCTTGTTGGACTGACCCCTTTATCATTATGTAATGTCCTTCTTTGTCTCTTGTGACTTTCTTTGTTTTGAAGTTTATTTTCCCTGATAGAAGTACTGCAACTCCTGCTTTTTTCTCCCTAATAGTTGCATGAAATATCTTTTTCCATCCCTTCACTTTTAGTCTGTGTATGTCTTTGGGTTTGAAGTTAGTCTCTTGTAGGCGGCATATAGACAGTTGTTTTTTTATCCATTCAGTGACTCTATGTCTTTTTATTGGTGCATTCAGACCATTTACATTTAGGGTGATTATTGATAGTTATGTACTTATTGCCATTGCAGGCTTTAGATTCCTGGTTACCAAAGGTTCAAGGGTAATTCCCTTATTATCTAATAGTCTAGTTTAATTCACTTAGTATGCTATTACAGACACAACCTAAAGGTTCTTTATTTTTTCCTCCTTTTTCTTTCTCCTCCATTCTTTATATATTAGGTATCATATTCTGTACTCCTTGTCTATCCCTTGACTCTCTTTGGGGTTAGTTGATTTTATTTTGCATCTGCTTAATAATTAATTGTTCTACTTTCTTTGCGGTGGTTTATTTCCTCTGGTGACAGCTCTTTAGCCTTAGGAACACTTCCATCTAGAGCACTCCCTCCAAAATACACTGTAGAGGTGGTTTGTAGGAGGTGAATAATCTCAGCTTTTGCTTATCTGGAAATTATTTAATCCATCCTTCAATTTTAAATGATAATCTTGCTGCATAGAGTATTCTTGGTTTGAGGCACTTCTGTTTCATTGCATTAAATATATATCATGCAACTCCCTTCTGGCCTGTAATGTTTCTTTTGAGAAGTCTGATGATAGCCTGATGGGTTTTCCTTTGTATGTAATCTTTTTTCTCTCTCTAGCTGCTTTTAAAAG
Source organism: Smutsia gigantea (assembly GCA_032199065.1). Taxonomy (NCBI): domain Eukaryota; kingdom Metazoa; phylum Chordata; class Mammalia; order Pholidota; family Manidae; genus Smutsia; species Smutsia gigantea. Next base: position 27,926 of record JAVSCE010003917.1, read on the forward strand.
TCTGTCCTTATCCTTGATCTTTGCCATTTTAATTATTATATGTCTTGGTGTTGTCCTCCTTGGGTTGCTTGTGTTGGGAGATCTGTGCACCTCCATTGCCTGAGACACTATCTCTTCCCCGGATTGGGGAAGTTTTCAGCAATTACCTCCTCAAAGACACTTTCTATCCCTTTTTCTCTCTCTTCTTCTTCTGGTGCCCTTATAATGCGAATATTGTTCCATTTGGATGTGTCACACACTTCTCTCAATATTCTTTCATTCCTAGAGATCCTTTATTCTGTGTTTGCCTCTGCTTCTTTGTATTCCTCTTCTCTAATTTCTATTCCATTTACTGTCTTTTCTACTACATCTAATCTGCTTTTAAATCCCGCCATTGTATGTTTCATTTCAGATGTGGAATTTCTCAATGATTGAGTCTCCATCCTAAATTTTCCCTGAGTTCTTGAATATTTTTCTGTACTTCCATAAGCATGTTCATGATTTTTATTTTGAACTCTCTTTCAGGAATATTGATGAGTTCAGTTTCACTTGCCCCTTTTTCTGGTGTTTGTGGGATTTTTGTACCAGGTTCCTTTGATATTTCATATTTCTATGTGGCACCCTCCAGTGCCCAGAAGCTCTACTCTCTGGAGCTGCTAAACCCCTGGAGTGATGTCATGGGTTGCAGGGGAGCGGCACTCATGCCTGGGGGGAGGAAAGAGCTGTTTCCTGCTTCCCAGCTGCTGTGCCTGTCTCCATTGTCAGAACCAGTGGGCCAAGCACAGAGGTATAAGCTTCTGTGGTTTGGGTTTGTAACTACCGTAGGCTAGGCCTACCTCTGGCTGGCTCAGTGCCAGGGCTGGGTTTGAAAGCAGGTGCCAGCAGGACAGGAGGAAGGCGCAGCAGGCTGCGTATCATGGTGGCAGGCTTCAGAGCTGAGTAGCCAGCCAGGGGGTTGGAGCACCTGAAACTCCTGAAAGTTCCCAACACGCTAGGCAGAGTGCCCCCAAACAATTTTGTGCACCTATCCTTTCTCCTGAGCAGCAAGCTCTGTGCAATCCTTGTCCCTTTTGCAGCCCTCTATCTGTTAGGAAGTCTCTCAGTCTGCCCACCTTTCTTTTGTCCCAGAGCAGCCGGATATGGATCCCTGTGTTCCACAAGTGGCTGGAATCTGTCTCTCCAGGTATTCCGCCTGTCTTAGCTTTCCAACCCCACTAATTTCCAGAGCACTGTGCAATGTAGGTTCGTGCTCCCAAAGTAGATCTCCAGGGCTGGGTGTTCAGCAGTCCTAGGCTTCCACCCCCTCCCTCCTCAGTTTCTCTTCCTTCTGCCTGTGAGCTGGGGTGGGGAAGGGCTTGGGTCCCGCCAGATCAAGGCTTAGGTACGTTACCCTGTTTTGCAAGGTCTGCTCTTTTCTCCAGGTGTATGTATTCTGGTGCTGCCTTCTTTCCTGTTCTTTTAGGATTAGTTGTATTAACTATATTTTTGTATTATATGTGGTTTTTGGAGGAGTTCTCTGTCTCACCTCTCATGCCACCATCTTTAGTCCCCTGTCTCTTAGGAATAAATTAACCAAGGAAGTAAAGATCTGTATGCTAATACCTAAAAAAGAATCACCAAAAAAAAACACCCCGTACACAAAAAAAATTAAAGATATTTAAAATGTCACAAGTAAATGGAAAGATAACTGTGGTCATGAATTGGAAGAGTTAATATTGTAAAAAGTCCATACTACCCGAAGTGATCTACAGGTTCATTGCAAAACTAGCAGCCTCCAGAGGAGAAGGATCAGGTGTTGCATCAACAAATTGAAATGTTAGAATACCGTTGAGCATTACCAGAGTTGTAGGATGAAAAGAAAAAGTCTGTGCCTAGAATTCTGTATCCAAACTGCTAATCAAAAATGAGAAGAAAAAAAAAGGAGGGTAGCTTTCAGACATGCAAGAATTCAGAAAGTTTAGCACTATGCAGACTGTATAAAAAGGGGAAAAAAACACAATAGCATAAGGCTCAAACTAAACAAAATTCAACTAAGGGGACAATGTTGAAGAAGCAGCAATTTGTTACAACCTAAAAGAAGTGAACAAGATGAAAAAATGAAAAGCTAGACTCAATCCATATATGGACAAAGCATAGATTTACTTATGAATTATAAAATAGAATGCAAATTCAATAAATCTACAGTATAAAATTAATTATATTAAAAATTAGGATAAAACTTGAAGAAGCGGGAGTATAAATGAATTAAATTTACCATCCTTCATAGGAGGGCATTAAAAGCCTCTGAATAAAGTTTATAAATCAAGAAATAGGAGGAAAAAATGTATTCTAATGGTATATATGTATAATGGGGTACTACTCAGCCATAAAAAGAATGAAATCTTGCCATTATGACAATGTGGATGGACCTAGAGGGAATCATGCTAAGTGAAATGAGTCAGACAAAGACAAACACTGCTTGATCTCACTTATATGTGGAATCTGAAAAAAAAAGAAACAAATCAAAATCTAGATTCATAGATGCAGAGACCAGATTGGTAGTTGCCAGAGGAAAGGGGGTTTGGGGGAAGACAAAAATGGGTGAAGGGGATCTGAAAGTACAAACTTGTAGTTATAAGTCATGGGGCTGTAATGTACAGCACAGGAATCTAGACAATAATACTGTATTAATTTTGTATGGTGGTAGATGGTAACTAGGCTTATTGAGGCGACTAGTTCACAATGTTTTCAAAGGTCAAATCACTATGTTGTATATCTGAAACTAATATAATATTGTATGTCAACTATACTTCAATTAAAAAAGCAGCATTCTGTAAAGTTGTAATGGTAATTGCCAGAACAACTGGGTAGGAGAAAGATTTGATATTTCATTTTTTCCTTCTAGCAATTTGAATATTTAAAAATCTATATGTAAACATTTTTTTCCCTCTTTTAAAGCAGTTGTCAGAGGGCCTTCTGCATTTGGGGAAGAGGGACCTCATCTTGGGACTGTCCCCAGCCGGAACTGAAAGGCAGCCTCTGGGTTTCCCCATGACTCTTGCATTAGTCATTCTACAAATCCAGCCACTGCCAACTTCTGAGCAAGGGCACAAGTTAACTGATAGGCCTGTGGGGTGTTCCCAGGAATACAGTTAGAGGACAGTGGTCAAAGGGGGACTTCTGACCTTGTTCTGTTTATAAAGGGTTCTTTTGTGGAGTAATTCCCTCCTAGAGGTATACCCGGGGTCTCCCTTTCAGCTCCTATAGAGAAGCTTTTTCTCTCGTGTTGCTCTAAATGAAGCCAGGAAGTCTTGGTGCCCAGAGCAGGCATCCTCTTGGGTATATACAGCTTTGACACATTCTCGCCTTCCTTAAAGTCTCCTGGCCATTTCTACACTTGAGGTAGCCATATGAGTCTCCACCTCTTCCATACTGCTTAGGCTGTGGGGGTCAGAAGTGGTCCCACTCTGTCATAATGTGATTCGAGCTTCATGGTGCTCTGAACCCAGGACTGTGCATTTGGCAGCACAGATACCCACCCGACTAGCCCTGAACTCTCCACATGCTGGCCTCCAAGTTAGCACAGAGATCTCAACCGAGGGCAAGTCTGCTTCTCAGGGGACATTTGGCAATGTCTGGAGGCATATTTGCCATCACAC
>JAVSCE010003918.1:0-19239 GCA_032199065.1 Smutsia gigantea
TACATTTCATGGTGCTTGCATGATACTGTCATAATTAGGGGGTTGGAAAGCTAAGACAGGCAGAATTCCTGGAGAGACTAAGATTCCAGCTGCCTGTTTAAAGCAGGGATCCGTATCCAGCTGCTCATGACAAAAGAAAGGTGGGCAGTCTGTGAGACTTCCTAACACAGAAGCCCTTAGGAAGAGGGCTGCTAAAGGGGCAAGGATTGCACAGAGCTTACTGCTCAGGAGGAAGGACAGGTAGACAAAATTGTCTGGGTGCACTCTGTCCAGCAGATTGGGAGCTTTCATGATCTTCAACTGCTCCAGCTCCCTGGCTGCCTACACAGCTCCAAGAAACCGGTGATAGGCAGCCTACTGCGCCTTTCTCCTGGCCAGCCACACCAGGCTCACAAACCAGGAAACCCTACCCTGGCATTGGGCCAGCCAGAGGATCTGTCTGTAGCAGCTGAAAACACAAAGCATGGGGGCTTGGATCTGTGTGCTCGGCCCACTGGTTTAGATAGTGGAGATAGGCATAGCATCTGGGAAGCAGGAAACAGCTCTTTCCTGCCCCCAGGAACCAATACCACTCCCCTACAATCCCCACATTGCTTCAGGGGCTGAGCAGCTACAGAGAGTAGAGCTTCTGGGCACTAGAGGGCACCATACATAAATATGAAATGCCAAAGGAACCTCGTCCAGAGTAAAATTATGAACACACTTCCTGAGAAAGATTTAAATGATATGTACCTCATGACTCTCCCTGAAAGGGAGTTCAAAATAAAAATCATTAACATGCTCATGGAGGTACAGAAAGATATTCAAGAACTCAGGAATGAACTCCAGTCAGAGATCCAATCGTTGAAGAGCACAATGGATGGTATTAAAAGCAGATTGGATACAGTGGAGGAGCCAATAAATGAAATAGAAAATAGAGAAGAGGAATATAAATAAGCTGAGGCACAGAGAGAAAAAAGGATCTCTAAGAATGAAAGAATATTGAGAGAACTGTGTGACCAATTCAAACGGAACAATATTCACATTATAGGGGTACCAGAAGAAGAAGAGAGAGATAAAGGGATAGAAAGGGTCTTTGAGGAGGTGTTTGCTGAAAACTTCCCCAATCTGGGGAAGAAGATAGTCTCTCAGGCCATGGAGGTGCACAGATCTCCCAACACAAGGGACCCAAGGAAGATAACACCAAGACACAGAGTAATTAAAATGGCAAAGATCAAGGATAAGGACAGACTTTTAAAAGCAGCTAGAGAAAGAAATAAGATCACATACAATGGAAAGCCCATCACGCTATCATCAGACTTCTCAACAGAAACATTACATGCCAGAAGGGAGGGGCATGATGTATTTAATGCAATGAAGTAGAAGGGCCTGGAAGGAAGATTACTTTATCCAGCAAGATTATCATTTAAATTTGAAGGAGGGATTAAACAATTCCCGGATACGTAAATGCTGAGAGAATTTACCTCCCACACACCATCTCTACAGTGTATTTTGAAGGGACTGCTATAGATGGAAGTGTTCCTATGGTATAATAGCTGTCACCAGAGGTAATAAAACAGCAGTTAAGAAATTAGAAAAGCTAATTACTAAGCAAATGCAAAATTAAATTAACTATCCCAAAGTCATTAAGGGATAGACAAACAGTACAGAATATGATACCTAATATATAAAGAATGGAGGAAGAAGAAAAAGGAGGACGAAAAAAAAAGGGAACCTTTAGATTGTGTTTGTAATAGCATATTAAGTGAGTTAAGTTAGACTCTTAGTAAGGAAGTTAACCTTGAACCTTTGGTAACCATGAATCTGAAGCCTGCAATGCCAATAAGTACATACCTATCGATAATCACCTTAAATGTAAATGGACTGAATGCACCAATGAAAAGACATAGAGTCACTGAATGGATAAAAAAACAAGACCCATCTATATGCTGCCTAGAAGAGACTGACTTTAAATCCAAAGACATACACAGACTAAAAGTGAAGGGATGGAAAAAGACATTCCATGCAACTAATAGGGAGAAAAAGGCAGGAGATGCAGTACTTATATCAGGCAAAATAGACTTCACAACAAAGAAAGTCACAATAGACAAAAAAGGACATTATATAATGATAAAAGGGTCAATCCAACAAGAAGATATAACCCTTATAAATATCTATGCACCCAACACAGGAGCACCTACGTATGTGCAACAAACACTAACAGAATTAAAGGGGGAAATAGAATGCAAGGCATTCATTCTAGGAGACTTCAACACACCACTCACTCTGAAGGACAGATCAACCAGACAGGAAATAAGTAAGGGGACAGAGGCACTGAACAACACATTAGAACAGATGGACCTAACAGTCATCTACAGAACTCTACACCCAAAAGCAGCAGAATACACATTCTTCTCAAGTGTACATGGAACATTTTCAAGAATAGATCATATCCTAGGCTGCAAAAGGGCCTCAGTAAATTAATAAAGATTGAAATTGTACCAACCAGTTTCTCAGACCACAAAGGTATGAAACTAGAAATGAATTATGCAAAGAAAATGAAAAATCCAACAAACACATGGAGGCTTCACAACATGCTCCTAAATAACCAGTGGATCAATGACCAAATAAAAACAGAGATCAAGCAATATATGGAGACAAATGACAACAATAATTCAACACCACAAAATCTGTGGGATGCAGCGAAGGCCGTGCTAAGAAGAAAGTATATTGCAATACAGACCTACATCAGGAATGAAGAACAACCCCATATGAGCAGTCTAAACTCACAATTAACGAAATTAGAAAAAGAAGAACAAATGAGACCCGAAGTCAGTACAAGGAGGGACATATTAAAGATTAGAGCATAAATAAATAAAATCGAGAAGAATAAAGCAATAGACAGGATCAACGAAAGCAAGAGCTGGTTCTTCAAGAAAATAAACAAAGTAGATAAATTCCTAGCCAGACTTATCATGAAAAAAATAGAGTCTACTCACATAAAAAAAATTAGAAATGAGAAAGGAAAAATCGCTATGGCAGCACAGAAATACAAAGAAGTATTAGAGAATACTATGAAAAATTATATGCTAACAAACAGGAAAACCTAGAAGAAATGTACAACTTTCTAGAAAAATACAGCCTTCCAAGGCTGACCCAGAAAGAAATAAAAAATCTGAACAGACAAATTACCAGTGACAAAATAGAACTGGTAATCAAAAACCTACCTAAGAACAAAATGCCTGGACCAGATGGCTTCACCACTGAAATTTATCAAACATTTAGTGAAGACCTAATACCCATCCTCCTTAAAGTTTTCCAAGGAGCAGAAGAAGAGGGAATACTTCCAAACTCATTCTATGGGGCCAGCATGACTCTAACACCAAAACCGGGCAAAGACACCACAAAAAAAGAAAATTACAGACCAATATCCCTGATGAACATAGATGCAAAAATATTCAACAAAATATTAGCAAACTGAATTCAAAAATACATCAAAAGGATCATCCATCATGATAAGTAGGATTTATTCCAGTGATCAAGGATGGTACAGCATTTGAAAATCCATCAACATCATCCACCACATCAACAAAAAGAAGGACAGGAGCCACATGATCTTCTCCATAGATGCTGAAAAAGAATTTGACAAAATTCAACACCCATTCAAGATAAAAAATCTCAGTAAAATGGGTATAGAGGGCAAGTACCTCAACATAAAGGCCATATATGAAAAACCCACAGCTAACATTATACTTAACACTGAGAAGCTGAAAACTTTCCCTTTATGGTCGGGAACAAGACAAGGATGCTCATTCTCCCCACCTCTATTCAATATAGTACTGGAGGTCCTAGCCATGGCAGTCAAACAACACAAGAAATAAAAGGCATCCATATTGGTGAGGAATAAGTTAAACTGTCCCTGTTCTCAGATGACATGATATTGTACATAAAAAACCCTAAAAAACTCACTCCAAAACTACTAGATCTAATATCTGAATTCAGCAAAGTTGCGGGATACAAAAATAATACGCAGAAATCTGTGGCATTCCCATACACTAACAATGAACTATCAGAGAGAGAAATCTGGAAAACAAATCCATTCACAGCTGCATCAAAAAGAATAAAATACCTAGGAATAAACCTAACCAAGGAAGTGAAAGACCTGTACTCTGAAAACTACAAGACACTCATGAGAGAAATTAAAAAAGATACCAATAAATGGAAACATCCCGTGTTCATGGATAGGAAGAATTGATAGTGTCAAAATGGCCATCCTGCCTAAATCAATCTACATATTCAATGCAATTCCTATCAAAATACCAACAGCATTTTTCAAAGAACTAGAGAATATCATTCTAAAATTTATATGGAACCAGAAAAGACCCCAAATAGCTAAAGCAATCCTGAGAAGGAAGAATAAAGCTGGGGTGATTATGCTCCCCAACTTCAAACTTTACTACGAAGCCACAGTACTCAAGACAATTTGGTACTGGCACAAGAACAGAGCCATAGACCAATGGAACAGACTAGAGAGCCCTGATACAAAACCAACCATATGTGGTCAATTAATATATGATAAAGGAGCCATGGACATACAATGGGGAAATGACAGCCCCTTCAACAGCTGCTGTTGGCAAATTGGACAGCTACATGCAAGAGAATGAAACTGGATTATTGTTTGACCCCATACACAAAAGTAAACTCAAAATGGATCAAGGACCTGAATGTAAGTCATGAAGCCATATAAGTCTTAGAAGACAACATAGGCAAAAATCTGAATATAAACATGAGCGACTTCTTCCTGAACGCATGTCCTCGTGCAAGGGAAACAAAAGTAAAAATGAACTCATGGGACTACATCAAACTAAAAAGTTTCGTACAGCAAAGGACACCATCAACAGAACAAAAAGGCATCCTACAGTATGGGAGAATATATTTGTAAATGACGTATCTGACAAGGGGTTAACATCCAAAATATATAAAGAACTTATACGCCTCAACACCCAAAAAGCGAATAACCCAATTAAATATGGGCAGAGGATATGAAGAGACAGTTCTCCAAAGAAGAAATTCAGATGGCCAACAGACATATGAAAAGATGCTCCACATCACTAATCATCAGGGAAATGCAAATTAAAACCACAATGAGATATCACCTCACACCAGTAAGGATGGCCAGCATCCAAAAGACTAAGAACAACAAATGCTGGTGAGGATGTGGAGAAAGGGGAACCATCCTATACTGCTGGTGGGAATGTAAGCTAGTTCATCCATTGTGGAAAGCAATATGGAGGTTCCTCAAAAAACTAAAAATACAAATACCATTTGACCCGGGAATCCCACTCCTTGGAATTTTCCCAAGGAATACAACGTCTCAGATTCAAAAAGACATATGCACCCCTATGTTTATTGCAGCACTTTTTACAATAGCCAAGATATGGAAGCAACCTAAGTGTCCATCAGTAGATGAATGGATAAAGAAGAGGTGGTACATATACACAATGGAATACTGTTCTGCCATAAGAAGGAAACAAATCCTGCTATTTGCAACAACATGGATGGAGCTGGAGGATATTATGCTCAGTGAAATAAGCCAGGTGGAGAAAGACAAGTGCCAAATTAGTTCCCTCATTTGTGGAGTATAACAATGAAGCAAAACTGAAGGAACAAAATAGCAGCAGACTCATAGACTCCAAGAAGTAACTAGTGGTTACCAAAGGGGAAGGGTGTGGGAGGGTGGGAGAAGGGGATTGTGGGATATTATGTTTAGTACATATGGTGTGGGGGATCATGGGGAAAACAGTGTAGCACAGAGAAGGTAAATAGTGAATCTGTGGCATCTTACTACACTGATAGACAGTGACTGCATTGGGGTATGGGTGGGGTCTTGATAATATGGTAAATGTAGTATCCACATAGTTTTTTCATGTGAAACCTTCATAATGTGTATACCAATAATACCTTAATAAAAAAAATAGAAAGAAAACTTTTCCAAGACATATTACTAAGTAAAAAGTCAAAGTACAGCACAATCATCTACTAGTAGGATAGAAGAGTGACAGAGAAAAATTTACCAAGTGTCTTGCCAATGGGTTTCAACCCTGGGCAAGTTCACTGTGGATTCAGTGAGACCCAAGAATGACAATGGACTGTTCTTGGAGTCGAAGGATTTATTACCCAGCTTTCTTCTTCTGGCAGTAGCTCAAGCACTAGAATTACATCTGCACCCAACAGTCTGAAGGTCTGGAATCCTTCATCTCTGCCTCTGCCAAGAGCACTGGGCAGAGCTCTTTATATAGGGATTCAGTCTGTAATAACTTATTGCCTACAGATGTGGAAGCAATAGCCTAGCAATAGGTGTAACTCTGGGAAAATGTGTGCTCAACCCAGGGCAAATAACCTTTCAAGTGAAATCAAAGGGAAAAATAAAGTGGAAGAAACCCATTTACTGCTTACAAGCAGTCTACTTCTCACCCATGTCTCTCAGAACCTAGCTGCAAAAGAACCCTACTGAACCTCTCCAGTCCAGATATGCCCTCTCTCCACTTTGTAATCACGTATTGATATGTAGATGGACTACTTCTCTCCTCCCCTTGGAAACACCTACTGATATGGAGATGCACTAAGTCCAGGAGAGAGGTTCTGGAAATATTGCAATTTTGCCTACAGTAGGCCAATTATATCACTATGGATAAAGTGAAGGTTCCTGTTGCCAGGATTGTCACCTGACCCTGGTTGACTAGCTCACTACACATGTGTGGGAAATATGTTGTTATGGACTCCATAAAGAGCTCCACACAGTGCTCTGGGCTTCATGGTGGCTCAACTGCAAGGCTGCACGAGAGCAGAGGTGAGACTGGAATGGACGCAGTGCCAAGTACAGAGACTGAGATGGCTGTGGGTGCAGGGAGGCCCAGAGGCATAGACTGCCTTGCTGCATGCAGACTTGCTCTGAGTGGATGGCATTCTAGTGATTGACCTGCTATGGTGGGAATAAAGTTGGGTACAATCCCTTTCAATCCAAGAACATTCCATTGTCATTTCTTTGGACTCATTGAATCCATAGTGAACTTGTCTGGGGCTGAAACCCATTGGCAAGACAATCACCAAGTAGTTTAGGTTAAGGTGAGGATCCTGGCCATAGGAATTTCAATTTTCCCCACACCAAGTAAGTGAAGTTCTGTGGGACTTAGTTTTCTTGACAATAAAATAGAAGAAGATTGACAGCAACCCTAATATATTCATAATATTTTGATATGATGAATTTTGAGCTATTATTCCAGAACAAACATATTCATGTTATTAAATAGTACAGAATGCACCAATTGAAATGTTGTATTATTTTAAATACAGATCTATTTTGCCAATGGGTTTCAGCCCCAGGCAAGTCCACTATGGATTCAATGTGACCAAGGAAATGACAGTAGAACGTTCTTGGTGTGAAAGGATTTATACCCAACATTATTCCCATGGTGGCAGGTCAATCACTAGAATCCCATCCATTCAGAATCCCGCCCACTCGGAGCGAATCCGCATGCAGCATGCTGGTCTCTGTCTCTGGGCCTCTCTACCCCCACAGCCATATAGTCTTTGTCCTTGGTACTGCCACCACTCCAGTCTCCTTTCTGCTCTCCTGTAGCCTTGTGCCATGCCACTGTGTCACCCAGAGCACTGGGCGGAGCTTTTTATATAGGGTCAATAACAACATATTGCCCACATGTGTGTAGTGAGCTAGCTAACCAGGGCCAGGTGAGAATCCTGGCCATAGGAACCTTCACTTTATCCACAAGATCAGAGAGAAAGAATTTTTTATTATGTTTTGTGTTTTTCTAAGCTAAAAAAAGAAAAAGAAGTTAAACATTAAGCATAAACTAAATGTAATATGATTTACCTAGCATAAGCTCATATTGCAAAAAAACTAGACTTTCTATTTTAAAAAATATTACAAAAGATTTCCTGGCTCTTACTTAATTGGAAGATACTAGCGGTAACAGAAGAAAGCATCTATTTTCTTTGATAAGGATAATACCTCCTTTTTTTTGTGTGAATATGTGTGTGTGTGTGTGTGTCTGCACACATGCAGGTTCTTTGTTTTTAATATATCAAGTAGATGTTTGTCTTCAATTCAGTTAATCATAGAATTAATTCTCAGCATGAATGGTTGAGAGCCTTGTATTTGTATGCTATAATTTTTCAGAAAAAAAAGCTTGATGGTCTTTGTTCTAGTTACTATTTTCCCAGATTCCAACATCTCACACTCTCTTATCTCTATTACTGTGAATTAATTATTTCATTTTCCACAGAAGCACCAGGAATGACAAGAACAGCTAAATCTCACTTTTGCTCTCATCCTGTTAAACTCATGAGCTGGTGAGGCGTGAAAAAAATGTCCCTCTTTTTAAGGTACTTAGGTTGGAAACAGATGCAGACAAACAAGATCTCTTCCAGTCAAATATTTGCTGGGAAAATGTTGGTGTTTTATATCCAGTGAAGAGGATATCCAAGTTGGTGTGATGTGTCTAACATTGAACAGCAAGGCATGTGGAGTTCTGGTGATTATTATAAAATAGCATTAACATATCCTTCTGCTTCTTTGTTAAATGAGAATTTTGCTTCTCATACTAAACATAAAACAATAGCGTTGAATATTCCTTTACAAGTCTATGTTTCATACTTGATTTGCCTGTTGTTTCTATAAGGTATCTCCCAGTTATACTGATTATATCACCAGATTATCTGATGATTAAGGCCGTTAACAATCCACTCTTGAGTAGTTAACATAACAGTGTTTAGTTGCCTTGCAGTAACAATTAGAGAATGAAGCAATTTACCATAATTAGGTACTATCTGAAAAAAATATCCACATTAAGGGAACCTAAAAAGACTTCTTTCTTATGGTTGAGGACTACTGTTAACAGAGATATTTTTCTGAATTACAAAGAAAATTATTGCACTTTTAATTTGCTCGTTATTACAAACATAGAAACAACAAATGGTTCTTGTTCAGAGTTTGCCCCATGTGGCTTTGGGCAAGTTTCTTAACCTTTCCCTGTTCTTATTTCATCATTCTAGAAGGCAATGATAATAGTTCTACCACAAATAGATACTGATGGGTAATTAGTATTTGCAAAGTGCTTTGAGATCCTGGGAAAGAAAAGGTTCTGCAAATAAAAATGCACAATTTATGAAATAAATTTTAATTTATTGCAATAGGCATATTCAGACTGAAGACCCAGCAGTGAAAGCTGTTTGTTTCCTATTCTTAATTTCTCTTTATCAACTAAAAACATTTTATTTATTTTTCATATTCGTAATGTGAAGTCATTGAGTGTTGCCTTCTACTCTTTTAGTCTGTATGGAATAAGATCATCATTTGCCTTTTTGTATTATTCAGTTGTCCAGGAGCCCTACCAAATAAAACATTACCCATTTGGGAAAAATATTTTTTCCTGTCTTTTTTTAGAAATGCTACATGGAGAGGGTAGGATTTCTTTTTATTTAGATACTGCAATGTATCCCTATATTTGGCATCATGTCTGTTCCTGGTATCTAGGGGCAACTAGGGGAGGAAAAGGTAGCAGGCTACAGGGGTGCAGCTAGGCATATAGGAAATTATGTTCCAGAGACAAATATTCTATCTTGGTCACAGTTTGGAAAACCTGTAGGTATTGGGGGACCTGGTTAGTCTGGTGAGAATATCTATGGAAGAGTAAGATACAAAGGTGTGTGGGGAAGTTGGAGTTCCTATGGCTAGGATTCTCACTGAACTTAAACCACCTGATGATGTAACTGGCCTGTTGCTAGGCTACTGCTTCCACACCTTTAGGCAATAAGCTATTATTGCACTATATAGAGAGCTTGGCCCAGGGCTCTGGGTGGAGGCAGAGATGCTAGTGCTCGACCTACTGCTGGAAGAACAAGACGGGTAATAAACCCTTTCACCCAAAACAACATTTTGCTGTCAATTTCTTTGGTCACATTGAATCCTGGGGCTGTAACCCATTGGCAAGAGAACTGGCAAAAGTTGGCAGGGTTCATTGTTGACAGAGGAAAAAGACAGGCTGCTCTTATGGAAGGGGTGCTTCAGCGGGCTTCCCCTGTGAATGGGGAGACAGTGGATTGTCCCCCAGTGGGTATGTGGTCTGAGGTGGTTTGCCTCCTAGAGGGCTGGGCCTTACCCCAGGACTGGAGGCAAGTGGAGGTGATGTCTGGGGCAATAGGGGTAGCCCTTGGTATAGTAAGTAGTTCTTTTGAGAGACAGAGTGCCCATGAGGCAGTGGGGATGGTGGGTTGGCTGCTTCTCACAGTATTAAAAAGGTCTACAGAAGAGACCCAAGAAATGGCAGCATGAGAACACGAGCTGCAAACTTCTGTGAATTCCCTGAAGAAGGAAATGGTATTGATGTGAGAGGAGGCAGCATGAGATTGCTGGCAGCGAGGTGCCATTAAAGAGGTAAAAAATTCGTTACAGAACGAGATGGCAGTGCTGCCAGGTGGTCTGTAGGAGGAAAAGGCCATCAAGGAAAAAGATGAATTGAGGGAAGCACAGGCGGAGGTCGTACAAGAACGTCAGCTGTGAAGCATTTAGCTGAACATAAGAAAACTTCTGAAGACTGAGCTAGCATTGCTGCAAGGCACAGTAGAAAAGGTAAAGGTTGTAGCAGAGGAGGCACTTGGGCGCAGGGAGAGAAAGGTGCCATCAGCCACAGAAATGGAGGGCCATAGCTTTCTATCCTGAGACTGAGACAATATGGATGGAAGATGGTGAGGGGAAGAGCAGCCAATGGGCAGAGTTGTGGGCTATGTGGCTTGTGATCAGCCAGGAGGCTCCCCTATAGTTATCTGCACTGACAGCTGGGCTGTCTATCGGGGCTTGACCCTGTGGCTACCAACCTTGTACCATGCCAACTGGCTGGTTGGTCACTGACCCCTTTGGGGGCATGAATTGTAGCAGGACTTATGGGCCTATGGTCAGACTAAAATTGTTACAGTATACCATCTGACAGGTCATTTGCCACTGGCATCCCCAGGAAATGATGAAGCCAGTAGATTGGCCCAGATACATTGTTTAGAAGAAAAGCCTACTTCTGATGTAGCCCAGTGGTTACATCAGTGTTTGCTGCATGCAGGGAAAAGACAATGTGAGCTGTAGCCCGTCGGTGGAGCTTACCTTTGAACTTTGAAGAAGTTAGTAGAGCCTGGAAGGAGTGTGTCGTGTGCTCCAAAAGGGACTTACACCAAATTCCACAGAAACATGGGACAATAGCTAAGGGGCCTATACCCCTCGTCAGGTGGCAGATAGACTATATTGGGCCTCTGCATGTGTCAGAAGGATATCGGCATGCGATGACTTGTGTGGACACAGCTACTGGATTTCTGGTTGCTTTTCCTACCTGTTGTGCAGACCAGAAGATGACCAAAAGATGCCTGGAGCATATCTTTGTTGCCTATGGCTGACCACAGGTAATTGAGAGTGATCAGGGCACCCATTTTACTGGACATACACTGGAAGAATGGGTACAACATCTGGGAATCAAATGGAAGTTTCATGTACCATACAATCCTACCACAGCAGGCATGATAGAGAGGCACAATGGCTTGTTAAAATCCGGACTAAAGTCAGATAACAATAGTCTGTGGGGATGGTCAGTCCACTTATGGACCATGCTATGGTGTTTGAATGAGAGACCCCAAAAGGGAGCCCTGAGCCCCATAGACATGTTACCACATATGGCTGCCTCCCCATACAACTGCAAGTACAAAGGAAAAATCACTGAAGCCGAGGTTTGGCCACCAGGATAATATCTTGCTACCAGCACCAAGTGCACTGAACCCCAGATACTCCATTGAATGGAAATGGCCTTGGACCTTTCGACCCATGGACCAACAATGGCTGGCTCTCCTGGCACCTTGGGGACAAGGTCTGGAGCTGGCCTCCTGTGTATTCCTGGAATAACAGCAGAGTGGCTGCCAAAGGTCACAGTAGTATATCCTGAACAGCCAGAAGGTAGGAGCATCTTACTGAGGAGTTTTGTTTTATCATTATGGCCAGTGCATGCACCTCCAGTAGCACTATATATAGACCCTTTGGTAACACCCATGGGGAGAGGAGTAAAAGTATGGTATACTAGACCTGGAACGGACCCCCTTCCTGCTACAGTCCTATCACAGGACCAATCTCTTGCATGCATCCTACCTGATGGACAAGATTTGCCTATGTTTGTGGCATTAAAACATGTGTCTTATCGCCCCTAAAGTCTTTGTTATTAAGAACCTCCTGTGGCTTGAGGATTATTATAATTTTTGTTACCTGTATCTTAATTTTTATTATCTTGGAGTTGTTATTATCCTCTGCTGCTGTTGTGGAATCTGGTTACAGTGCTCCAGCTTTCTCACACAGGGACCATTGCAGAAGATTGAAAGCATGTAGGTTGTAAGGCGAGAATCCTGGAGGGGGGGAGTATGGGGAAGTTGGGGATACTATGGCCATGATCCTCAGTGAACTTAAACCACCTGATGATGTAACTGGCCTGTTGCTAGGCTACTGCTTCCTCACCTTTAGGCAATAAGCTATTATTGTGCTATATAGAGAGCTCGGCCCAGTGCTCTGGGCAGAGGTAGAGATGCTAGTGCTTGACGTACTGCAGGGAGAACAAGCCGGGTAATAAACCCTTTCACCCCAAAGAACATTTTGCTGTCAATTTCTTTGGTCACATTGATCCATAGCAAACTTTCCCGGGGCTGAAACCCATTGGCAAGACAGGTATCTCAGTGATTATCATGTCATATTTCTCCCCATGTCTACCCACACCTTAAGGAGGATTGAGGTGTGAAGTTTGTGTGGGGAAAATTGAAGTTCCTATGGCCAGGATCCTCACCTGAGCCTAAACTACTTGATGATGTAACTGACCTACTGCTAGGTTACTGCTTCCACACCTGTAGGCAATAAGCTATTATTGACTGAGTCACTATATAAAGAGCTCTGCCCTGTCTCTGGGCAGAGGCAAAGAGGGAGGTGGATTATGGACCTGCAGACTGTTGGATGCAGAGTAATTCCATTGCTCGACCTATCACCAGGAGAACAAGCCAGGTAATAAACCCTTTTGCCCCAAGAACGTTCCATTGTCATTCCTTGGTCTCATTGAATCCATAGTGAACTTTCCCAGGGATGAAAGTCATTGGCAAGACAATTGGCAACATTGGCAGGATTCACTGTTGACCAAAGAACACAACAGGATGCCGTTATGGGAGGAGAGCTTTAGCAGGCTGCCCCTATGAATGGGGAGACAGTCGAGTGTCCCCCAATAAGTATGTGGTCTGAGGTGGCTTACCTTCAAGAGGACTGGGCCCCACCCCAGGACTGGAGGAAGGTGGAGGTGACACCTGAGGCAGTAGAGGTGACACCTGAGGCCGTAGAGGTGGTTCTTGGTATAATAAGGAGGTCCTTTGAGAAACAGAGTTCCCATGATTCAGTGGGATTCTGGGTTGGCTGTTTCTCACAGTATTAAAAAAGTACAGATGAGGAGACTGTGTTCCTGAAAGAGACACAAGTAATGGCAGCATGAGGAGAGTGTGTTCCTGAAAGAGACAAAAGCAATGGCATCATGAGAACGTGAGCTACGAAATTCTGTGGATTCACTGAAGAATGAAATGGAATTGGTATAGAGGAGGAAGAAGAAGAATGCTGCTGCAAGGTGCTGTGGTGGAAATAAAGATTTGTTAAAAAATGAAATGGTGTTGTCATGAGGTACTGTGGAAGAGGTAAAGGCTATGAAGGAGAATGATGGATCCCTGCAAAAACCACAAGAAGAGTCAGTGCAAGAACGTGAGCTGCGAGGTCCAGTGGAGGAGGTAAAATATTCTTTATAGAATGAGACAGCAGCACTGCCAGGTGCTCTGAAGGAGGCAAAGGCCATGGAGGAGAAAGATGTACTCCTGAGGGAGGCACAGGAAGAGGTAGCATGAGAATGCCAGCTTCAAGGTATTGAGGTGAAGGTATGAGAGCTGTTGAAGACTGAGCTAGCATTGCTATGAGGCACTGTAGAAAAGGTGTAGCAGAGGAAGCACTCAGGGGATGGAGAGAGAGGTGTCATCAATCCTGGAAATGGAGGAAGTGGAGAAGGATGAAGGGGTGGTTGCTGGAGGCATCAACCCCTCCTCTATTGAAAGCATGCCCAGTACTTGTAAAGAAAATAAAGACACAGCAGCTGAGGGTTCCTCTGGGAAAGGTGCAGCCTCCTCCCCAGTTCATGGAGTACTCTATGCTTCACCCTTATACTCAAGCTGAGCTGGTGGATTTGGGCTCCCAGATTCAGCAGAAGCCCTTGGAGTCAATATCAACTTGGTTCCTGTCTTTGGGATTTAGGGCTTGATGGACTTGTTCTGTCTGGATCAGAGGTGGGAAATCTGGCTTCCCTGACAGTTCATCCTGCCTTAAGGTAGTGATTACAAATTGCATATCAGACCCCAGGAAATCACTCCATTCTCAATTGGCTAATGGCTGTACTTTGTGGTGTGTGGCCCAATCAGGGTAATTTGCCCTCCTCCTCTGCTAGATGGCGGATGTATGTGAAATCAACAGGTGTTAAGGGAGCCAGACGTGAAAAATGCCATCTATAGTCCACAGAATTATGGTCCAGATGAGGAGTCTTTCACTACATGGATGAGAAATGTTGTGGTTCAAATGGCTCCCACATCCTTCTTTGGGTGTCCAGTGGCCATTCTTGCCCCTCACTTAGGGCAGCCCCTAAGTGAGGTTACCCATACACGAGCCGACTTAGGAGAGGGTGAAGCAATGAGAGCACAGAAAGAAATAAGGTCTGCTAGTCACAAGAAGAATTTAAAGGGCCCCATGAAGGTTACAAGGACCCAGATGTGGGTCGATTTATTAGGGGCAGGAGCAGACAGAAGGAAATCATATGGGAAGGCAAATATAATTTTACTGGAGCTGTATCAACAACTGAAACTGGAGCAGCAGTTCCAGCTGCTGAGAACAAAGCGTCAGAGGCCAGAGACAGAGCCACAAGGACAGCTTGTGTGTTTGCAACACTTTCTACTGGAGAGTGAGTCAACCTCTCCTGAACCTACACAGGAAGATGACTGGGGGACATGGTTTGATTGAGGGGAAAGTCAAAGTACCTGCCCTTAGGGACCATGTGGGACTGGAGGCCTCATGTTGAAATATCTATCCATTGGTCCTCAGTGAACATACAACATGTCCTGGCTCTGGTAGACACAGGGGCTGAATGTTCACTGATTTTTGTCAATTCTAAGTGGTTTCCCAGGACCCTGTATTATAGATGGATACAGAGGTAAGGTTATCAGAGTGAAACAAGCCCAAATACCTTTGGGAATAGTGTGTCTAATCCCAAAGGAGTATACTGTGTATATCTCTCCCATCCCTGAATATATTTTGAGGATAGATATCGTGCAGAGCCTATGGTTGAAAACCAGTGCAGGTGAGTTCAAACTGAGGATACATGTGATAAAGGCAGTTCTGAGGAGATGTGCTAAGCACCTGTCCATAGCTTTGCCTGTGCCTCAGTGGGTGACCAATACCAAACAATACAAACTGCCTGGAGGGCATAAAGAAATTAGAGAAACCCTTCAGGAACTGGAAAAAGTGGGTGTTATAAAGCCCACACATAGTCCTTTCAATTCCCCAGTGTGGCCAGTAAAAAAGCCAGATGGCTCCTGGTGTATGACCATGGATTACATAGAATTGAATAATGTCATACCCCCGTGCATGCTGCGATCCCCTCTATTGCAGACCTTATGGACACCCTTAGTCATGAACTAAGAACATACCATTATGCTGTAGATCTTGCTAATGCCTTCTTTTCCATTGACATATACTAGTGAAAAGCAGGAAGAATTTACTTTAGAACCATTCATAGCAGAGAGTCTATCGGGAGGGAAGAGCCCCTATATCCGAAGATGCATGGTACATAGATGGCTCCAGCTATGGACAGTCCCCAAAATGGAAGGCTGTAGCTTTCCATCCTAAAACAGATAATATGGATGGAGTATGGAGAGGGAAAGAGCAGTCAATGGGGAGAGTTGCAGGCAGTGTGGCTTGTGATCACCCAGGAGCCCTCCCCAGTAGTCTGCACTGACACCTGGGCTGTCTACTGGGGCTTGACCCTGTGGCTACTGACATGGTACCATGCCAACTGGTTGGTTGGTCACTGACCCCTTTGGGCACAAGAATTGTGGCAAGACTTATGGGCCTGTGGTCAGACTAAAGCAGGTACAGTATGTCATATGACAGGTCATTTTCCACTGGCATCCCCAGGAAACAATGAAGCAGATGAATTGGCCCAGGTACGTTGGCTAGGAGGAAAGCTTGCCTTTGATATGGCCCAATGGTTACATCAGCATTTATTGCATTTGGGGCAAAAGAAAATGTGGGCTGTAGCCCATTGGAGGGGCTTGCCTTTGACCTTTGAAGTCAGTAGATCCCAGCAGGAGTGCATCATATGCTCTAAAAGGGACTTACCTCGAGTTCCACAGCAACATGGGACAATAGCTAAGGGTCCGATACCCTCGTCAGGTGGCAGATAGACTATATCGGGCCTCTGCCAATGTCAGAAGGGTACCAATATGCTTTTACTACATATTATGCAGACCAAAGGATGACCAAAAGAGGCCTAGAGCATCTCTTTGCAGCCCATGGCCAACCACAGGTAATTAATTGAGAGTGATCAAGGCACTCACTTTTCTGGACATGCACTATAAGAATGGGTGCAACAGTTGGGAATAAAATGAAAGTTTCATGTGCCATACAATTCTACTGTGGCAGGCAAGATAGAGAGGTACAGTGGCTTGCTAAAATCTTGCCTGAAGTCAGACACCAATAGTATACGGGGATGGTCAGTCTGCTTATAGACAGTGCTACAGAGTTTGAACAAGAAGCCCCAGATGGGGGCATTGAGCCCCATAGCCATGCTAATGCATATTTCCACCTCCCCTCTACAACTGCAAGTACAAACCAAGGATGAATCATTGAAGCCAAGGTTTGGTCACCAGAATAATATCTTGCTGCCAGCACCAACTGTACTAAACTCTGGAGACTCCATTGAGGGGACGTGTCCTTGGACATTTTGACACATGGAATGTATCAATAATGGCTGGCCCTCCTGGCATCTTGGGCTCAAGGCCTGGAAGCTGGCCTCCTGTGTATTCCTGGAGTAACAGCATAGTGGCCCCCAAAGATCACAGTAGTATATCCTAAACAGCCAGAATGTAGGAGCATCTTACCAGGAAGTTTTGTTTTATCATTATGGCAAGTGCATTCACCTCCAGTAGCACTATATGTAGACCCATCAGTAACCCCCACAGGGAGAGGTATAACTAGACCTCTACAGGACCCCCTTTCTGCCACAGTCCTGTCACAGGACTGCTCTCTTGGATGCATCCTACCTGGCAGACAAGATTTGCCTAAGCTGGTGTCATTAAAACATGTATCTTATCACATTAATTTCTTTGTAGACTGGGCACACATCCTAGCAAAAAAACTGCTACTCGCTGGGTGCATGGAGTTATCTGTACCACTACTAAGTGTGAGTCATGAAGTCACTGGAGTAGAACTGGTTTTGAATATAGCTGAAATAACCTCCTCAGGCTTGGAGATTATTATAATTTTTGTTACCTGTATCAAAATTTTTGTTGCATCTTAATTTTTGTTATTATCTCTATGTTGTTGTTACCTCTGTTGCTGTTGTGGAATCTGGTTACAATGTTCCAGCTTTCTCCTACAGGGATAATTGTAGAAGACTGAGAGCGTGTAGATTATGAGGCAAAAATTCTGGAGGGTTGAAGTGTGGGGAAAATTGAAGGTCCTATGTCCAGGATCCTCACCTGAACCTTAAGTACTTGATGATGTAACTGGCCTGCTGCTAGGCTAATGCTTCCACACCCATAGGCAATAAGCTATTATTGACTGAGTCACTATGTAAAGAGCTCAGTCCAGTGCTCTGGTCAGAGGCAGAGATGAAGGGGGATTACAGTCCTGCAGACTGTTGCATGCAGACGTGATTCTAGTGCTCGACCTATCAACCTATTGCTGGGAGAAAAAGCCAGGTAATAAACCCTTTTACCCCAATAACCTTCCACTGTCATTCCTTGGTCTCACTGAATCCATAGTGAACTTGCCCGGGGCTGAAACCCATTTGTAAGACATGTTCTCACCTTTAATCTTCTCAAGAAGTTTATGAGTTAGATACTGCCATTATCCTCACTTTATAGACAGTGAAACTGAAAACTATACAAGTGAAATAATTTTCCAAAGCCACACAGACGGTAATTGACAGAGATTTGAACTCTGGCAGTCTAGCCACAGAATCCATGCAAATAACTACTATCTACTACTGATTTTTAATTTTGGTTAGTAACAACAGGACTTTGGAGAAATACAGAAGCCTTGGCAATCTTTACTAAGCCATTAGATCTCAGGGAGGCTGATCTAAACCCAAACTAAACTGAATCGTGAGATGGAATATGCTGATACTCTTCTCAGTTAGAATTGGCTTAAGATCTAGGGATGGCTTGGATTTTCAATTTGAATCACCATTGAACTCAGCTATAAGGAGCAAGGAAGGAAAAAAATGGAGAAGCAGAAGTGAGAGCAATAACCACTTCCTACTACAATACTGGCATTAGTATTTGTTATTCTACTGTCATCAGTGTCATGATCTTCACTGAGTCAAGATACTTCTATGACTTGTAGCTGAGCTCTAGGCTTTAATAACATCCATAGAACCATGCAAGAATGTTAGCTCACCTTCTCAAAGGGCCTCAGAAAGTCACTGCCTTCCAACTCAATAAATCTTTATTGTTTACTGTGATCTTTAATCCAAGCACTGACTAATCCTAATTCTCTTTAGTTAATGAGGCCAGTTAAGATCACAACCTAAATTTCCTGGGAGAATTATATGTATATTTAGAAAACTTACCTTTTCACCTCAAGCACTCTTGATGATTGGGCTAGATTTGTATGATCTTCCTGAAACATAATTTACCAATTTGAACCTTCGAAAATAGTTAACTGTTTGGAATGGAGAATGTGTGTGTGTGTGTGTGTGTTTGTAAGACTGTTGTATATTTGTTAAGCTTCTCAATTAAATATATAAATTAAAACCTTGAACACTGAAATTCTTAATGCCACTGTAATGTCTGGAGGTAAGAAGGGAAAAGGAAAGTGGAAAAGGCTTCACTGGGCTGGTGATATAATGTGTGGAAGAGTGGGGAACTAACATTTAC